>JAOVVA010000052.1:22058741-22078744 GCA_028565275.1 Leiocassis micropogon | reverse complement strand
TTAGATGGAGGCTGATGATTTGCTTTGGCAACCCCTGAATGGGAGCAGAATGACAAACATTATATATATATATATATATATATATATATATATATATATAGGTTTGCCATGTTGGTTTAGGGTGCTCTCAATTTTGACTAAGTGACCAACAGTGTTGCCAGCAATGCAGCCCCCCACACCATCACACATCCACCTCCATGCTTCACAGTGGGAACCATACATACCGTCTGTTCATCCTTCTGAAGCTCCTGACTGCACTTGGGGTTACAAAGTTCTTGAGATTTTTCAGATTGACTGACATTTATTTCTTAAAGTAATGATGAACTGTCTTCTCTCTCTTTTTTTTTTTTAGCTAAATGCTTCTTGTGGGTCGGTGTGTGTGACTGGTCATGTGACTTCAGTGGGCTCAAATGGGTTGATCTGGATTTCAGCCATTTACAATCAAGCAGCCAATAAAAACCAAAAACATGGACTGACTGTTGTTAAAAAGCTCCAGTTTGAATAGTTTTTATATTGTTTGGAATGAGTCTGAGGAATGTTTTTAAAAGTTAAAGGGTTCCCTGGTGTCAAAAAAGTTAGAGTTCCCCTGTCGAACAGGATGAGCAGATGGAGTCAGGGCCACCAACGCAGCCTCCGATGGGCCTTAAGGAGACACTGCACCTCAGCCAGGCATCGTCTCGAGAACAAGACGACTACATAATGAGGTGTGTGCGCGCGCGCGCGCGCGCGTGTGTGTGTGTGTGTGTGTGTGTGTGTGAGAGAGAGATTGAACTGATATTACATATGTAATCTTTGTGTATTTTTAGGTGGTTGTAAGTAAACGTGTTGACTTGTGTGTGTGGGTGTTGAGGTGTTGTGTGTGTGGGTGCCTGCATGCGTGTGTGTTTTTAGGGGCATTTGTTTGTGCATACTTGTGCGCATTTTTGTGTATAAGTGCATGAGTGTAGGTGTACAAATTAGTATGGATTTCTTCATATAATGTGGGGATTTATTTTTAAGTATAATTTTAATGCAAACAAAACAAAAAAAAATGTGTGTGTGTGTGTGTGTGTGTGTGTGTGTGTGTGTTGGCACCCATGCTGCTCTTTCTGAGGTCCAGTGTTGCTCTGGTCAGCTTGGCCCGCACAGACAGATGGACAGAAGCAGGTGTGAAAGCTCTGAGCTCTCTCTCTCTCTCTCTCTCTCTCTAATATCTCTGATACAGCTCGTGCAGACTTTTTTATTCCATGTTTATACACTGCTGTTTGTGTTTGCCAGTTAATGTTGTCTGTAGTGCTCCATTGCTGAGTTTACATACAATTTAGCTGTTAATCAGAATGAATCTATTTTCACTGCAGACTCCACATGAGCTTAGCTTGTATACTAGTAATACACATACACAGAGCTGGGTTCAGTTTCAGGGATATCTTCATGATTATTCATGTCTAAGTTTAACAGGTTAGTAATGTGACCTTACCATGTTACCCTAGTTTTTTCTTTAAATAAAAGTTCATGTCTTTCAACAAAACAGCCTCCAATGTACTCAGTGAACAGACATCATAAAGCAGAATTCAAATCCCACCACTACTAGTACTACTACTACTACTACAAAATACTTCAAAATACCCCGTTTTCCATCATCGGTGTGCTGCTGCTGCTGCTTCTGCAACCAGTGCACATTTCCACTCCAGTATCCAGTTATCGCAGTCTACTTTCTGACCCTGTTGTTCAATCACTTACCTTCTAACCAACCTTACAACGTACTGTTCAACCCCTGCCACACCAAATATTTTGTATATAAATTTTATAAAAGAAAAAAAAAGAAATAAAAACAGCAGTTATCTTTTTTTTTCACAACAACAAAAAAAAAGTATAATTACAATTTATTTTTAGGGCGCCATGATAACAGGCAATAACCTTGTAAGCAAACCTTGTTTTTCCTTATAATCAAATCAAATAAAATACTATAACATACAATAAAATTACAGCACTATTTATTCTTTCACTGCCATAGTACATGGGGTTTTAAAATATCCCATAATATTCTCGAATTTCCAATGTTCCACAAGTGTATAAGTTTCATGTACAGTAAAACTCACATACACCCATCAGTCATGACATTAACACCACATAATATTACGAAATTGCCACTGATTATCAATTGTATACAAGTAAAGTGATGACAGCATCATGCCTACAGGGATCAAAGGTCAGCACGACTGGTTCAATCCCACAGAGAAGCCTATGCACCAAAAAAGTCAATTTGACTGAGCACCCATGTACAGTAACAAACAAGTCCGATCCTCGGAAACCCCTCACAGCACCCAAAGGATCCTGGTGCAAGACATCACAGCACACTCCCAGGGGTCTTGTGGAGTCATAACACGTAAGATTAGATCTGCCCAGGTGGCACCCAGGGAACCTACACAATACTGAGCATAATGTTTTGTGTTGTAATGTAATAGCTGATCACAGCCTGGCAGAAAAGAAAGAAACAAACAAACAAATAAACAGCAAAAAAAATAGAAGTCCCATTTGCAGTTTGTGACAAGCCATGTGGAACCTCAAACATGGCTTCTTATGGCTTTCTTTAAACAAAGGCTTTCTTCTTGCCACTCTTCTATAAAGGCCAGATTAGTGGAGTGCACGACTAATAGTTGTTCTTTGGACAGATTCACTCACATGAGCTGTTTATCCTCCAGAGTTACCATAGGCCTTTTGGCTACTTCTCTGATTAATGCTCTCCCTGCCCGGCTTGTCAGTTTAGGTGGACGGCCATCTCTTGGTAGGTTTGCAGTTGTGCCATACTCTTTCCATTTTCTGAGAAGGATTGAACAGTGCTCCGTGAGATGTTCAAAGCTTGGGATATTTTTCATAACCTAACCCTGCTTTAAACTTCTTCACAACTTTATCCCTGACCTGTCCAGTGTAAAAGTTCTTTGGGCTTCGTGATGCTGTTTGTTCACTAATGATCTCTGACAAACCTTCACAGAACAACTGTATTTATACTAAGATTAAATTACACACAGGTGGAGTCTATTTACTAATTAGGTGACTTCTAAAAGGAAATTGGTTCCATTGAATTTTAGCATACAAATGTGTCACATTTTTCAGATTCCTATTTGTAAAAAAAATTTTTTAAACCATTTACAATATGAATTTCCTTCCACTTCACAATTATGCGCCACTTTTTGTTGGTCTATCACATATAATCCCAAAAAATACATTTATTTTAGAGGTTGAAACATGACATAATGTGGAAATGTTCAAGGGTATGGATACTTTTGCAAGGCACTATAGGATTGGGACTAAATACTGTAGCTGGGTGGACATAAGAAAACCACTTGCCTGTAAGACTAATCAGAAGGAAAGGACTCAAATTTAGAGCCATGAAAAAGGTCATGTGGGTCTAATTGACCCTATTCCAGAGCGATGGGGACATGGAGTGGAGTCACTGTTACCAACTCTCATTTTCTAGTAACAACACATTTTATTTCTTTTATACCGCAGCAATTTTCCAACACTAACAATTATTTTAAAACACTTAAAGAATGACACATTACTTTTCTTTATTCATTTATTGTTAAATGTTTATAACCAGGGAATCTCTATTATGTTTATTTATTATAGCAGAAAGAAAGCATAAACCCCACAGACTGTCGCGTTATTCTTCTTGAAGTTAACAAGCCCTAAACCTTTCACAATTACAGCTGTACTACTGGCAGTTACAAACCACTGACACTGGAGCCTTTTTTAAAAAATTTTTTTTTAATGAATGTCTCTTCACAAAAAAATAAAATAAATAAAAATCACCATATCAACAGTAATGTATTATCATTTATTCTCTTTACACAGAGCATGCACCATGCATACTGTATACCTGTGTAAGTTGTTACGATAGAATTGGTTATATACTTGACCACGCCTGAGCACTGTAGCAAAGACATACAGTATGTATTCAGTTCAAACAGCACTAAACTACAGCAACACTAACAGGACAAAAATTAAACAAGACTACACCCATAGACTTTTGAAGCGCTGTTTTATGCAAAACAAAAACGCCTGAAACATTAATGAGATTTAAACAACAAAGCAATATAAATGCTGAGGTTATTCTCTAAGCAAACCAAATTTAAGGAGGTTTATACTGCGGAGCAGGTTATTGCGAGAAATATTTCCTTAGCTTTGCGAACTAGGTATTATAGTGTGAAAGGGTGTGTACCTGGGGACATTGTGTGCGTATGTGTGTATATAAGCATCACATTACTTTTAAACATTAACATTCTTTTCCCATTACTTTTACTGTAGTTATTGAATAATAGGCCGGGAAGATAAAACTCCAGCCCGGTGCTAATAAGCATAACTCCGGTCTATCACCCTAGCAGGGATGGATAAAAGGGGAAAATAAACATGCATGCCTTGCATTTTTGTCTGTACTCGTGTTGATTCTGTAAAGTATGCAGTAATTAATTTTTACACTCTGTCACAGGCTCAGCACTTTGATTTATGGCGACAGCTGCTGAATGCTGGGAGATTTATAATGGAGAGGGAAATTTGTGTGTGATGTTTATGTGCTTAAGGCTGACAAATCGATAAATAATTGTTTATTATTTGCAAAGTTGAAAAAGACTAAGAGTGTAACTAGGGGTGTGATGAGGAAATTTGACATAGCTAAAAAACACATTTTTATTTAAAAGCCATGTTTCGACTTGCATGAAAAAGGATGTAGTGCTAGTGGTGCACTCAGCATGGTTGAAGCTATTTGAATTCTTACCATTTATTAAAAGCTTATTGTAATAGTTCCAAAGGTACTGCTCCTGAAGTGGCATGTTGCATGTGACAGGAGGCACCACTGCACTTGTGAAGCATTTTCTGCTGCTGTGGATGGTTCCACATGGACACCTTAAAGGTTTGCCCTTTTGCTCCAAAAACAGTTTATGCCCACCGCTTACTCTTGCCACAGTTAAAATCTCACTCTCTATCTCACTGCTCATCTGAAATCTAAAGCATGGAGCTCTCCCTCAACACTACACAGCAGAACACAATAAACTCAATTTTCATCCGTGTACTCCTTTCAGCCAATTATTATTCTCTGGCATACAAAGTTGTCTATAACAAAATGTTTCATTTGAAAATTACTATCTAAGCTTATTTTAGAAGCTCTAATCTTCACAGTTTCAAGCAAACCATGACAGGTATCTGTCTGATCAAATCCTATGCAAATAACATTACAAAATATGCAAACAATTTTTGTACAAGAGACATGACATGCACACAGTGTGTGTGGGAACCTATTGGTTATACTGATGTCATGTACCAAAGGGAAACTTCATCTGGTATAGGAGGAGGCTGATGATGCTCTAATTTATTGCCACCATATGCTCTTTGACATGTTACAAAATCGCAAAGCATGAGTTATATCCATATCATAAGCTATATGTCTATAAGGCTGAGATTTAAAATATGCCCAAACTGTGAGTTTGCAGCTTTTTGAGAAAATCACATAAAACTCACAATAATATAATCCATACAATTTTGACAAAATATTTTCCAGTTTGTGCTTTTTAAAACCCTTTTGACTTAAACAAAACATGCACATATTATCTATCAGTATGCAATATTTTTCCCCCCTCAAAACTGCAAAAATGGAGTTATCTCATTTTGCTGTGAAACTCTCCATATAGCACATCATTTTAACCCCCTAAGTACTTTTCTCCCACTTGTATGCCATAATGATTTATGCTTCCACTCTCTGATGTCACCCATAAAATTATTGTTTCCAATTTAAGCCTGGTTTCCGTAAATGTTTCCTCGTCAACAATCCCGTCAAGATTTTCCCTGATAATGTCGCTCCTGGTTTGCTCATTAGGAATCTACAAATCTACACCTGTGGTTCTGTAAATCTACTTTCTGACCCTGTTGTTAAAAGCGCTATATGACTTACGTTCAATTGAATGTTATTGAAAATGCACAGTTATTCTCAACAGATTCTATCATCCTTCACATTTTTTCTTCGTCCTGCATGAACTTTTCAGCTCAGCTAAACATTATTTATTTATTCATTTATTTCTCTATTTTTCTCAGTATTTGGTGTTTTATTTTTTCTTGCGAGCAAATTCCAATTTCACATAAAAACAGGTGGCTGAAAACCCATAGCAGATGCTAAAGCATGGAGCTCTCCCTCAACACTACACGCACCGTGATTAAGAATTCCAAACACGTGGCAGGAGAACTGAGTGTAGGGTCTCGGCACACTCTTCAATTTCTATCTTTATTCAAACACACTTGGTGGCTGAGCAAAAGACGCAGCCAGGTAACGAACGCAAATTAGAGATAGCAATGGTGGCTGTGGCTTTCTGATAATTATAGCGCCCTACTCACCCCTGGACCCACTGGATCATGGCTTCCCGTTCACAATGACAAACGGAACAGTGGAGAAACCCAGCAGCATGGGCAATCATTAAGAGCCAGATCAAACGAGTAGAGCCAGGCCTACTAAATGAAATGATCGTGGGAGGTGCGGCTGAGTGAGGAAAATAACACCGCTACACGATATGCACAGATGCAGTACTATGAATAGTAGTGAGACATAACAACAATACAACTGATCGTGCCTTTCATCCTGAAGGAACAAAGTGAGGGGGGTTAAAAAGAACTAAAGGAGAAGGAAAGCACAGAATTCTAGTTAGCAATGCAACTTCTTTCATATTCAAGGCTAGGTCTTTATAATAAAACCACTGGAAGATGTGTGGCATGCTGGAATTTGAACAACCTAAATTAAAAAAAAAATCACTGCTTTATTTAAACTTTGTAGAAAGAAAAAGAAAATGCATATTGACCCTGAGTGTTTGAGAGAAGATTCATAGTAACAGACTTATTTGTTGCCTGCTAGCATACTGTATAACAAATCAATGTTAAAAGAACATATTACAATTATTTGTTACTGTACATTCTAGGTATATGTTACATTGCATCTTTGAGATTGGTGGTTTGAAAAATTGTAATGTGTTCTTTTAAACAGTGCAGTGTCGTACGTTTTTCACAGGTATGTTGGTGTAGTGGTTAGCACTGTCGCCTAGCACCTCCAGGGTCCGGGGTTGGTTACCAGCCAATTTCAATTCCCGTCTCTGTGTGCATTGCATTTGTATGTTATCCCCGTGCTTGGTGGGTTTCCTCTGGGTACTCCGGTTTTCTCCCACAGTCCAAAGACATGCAGATTAGGCTTATTGCAGTTCCCAAATTGCCCATAGTGTGGAAATGAGTGTGTGTGTACAGTATGTGTGTATGCCCTGCGATGGATCGGCACCCAGGATGTACCCCACATCGTGCCCTAAGTTTATGTTAGGTTTGA
Source organism: Leiocassis micropogon (assembly GCA_028565275.1). Classification (NCBI taxonomy): domain Eukaryota; kingdom Metazoa; phylum Chordata; class Actinopteri; order Siluriformes; family Bagridae; genus Leiocassis; species Leiocassis micropogon. The sequence goes on along the minus strand of JAOVVA010000052.1, from coordinate 22,071,414 downwards.
TATGATGTGCATTATGAGTTGCGTTTCTTCCCATCACAGCTACAAAGAGTGCTTAAAGCCTCCAGCAGGAAAAATGTGTGTGAGAGAGAGGGAGAGCGCGAGTGAGAGAGAAACCCTGGGATATACAGTGATATCCAGGCAGGATTTCTACCTCACACATATTGTTCTTGGGTAGGCTCTGGATCAACTGTGACCCTGGCCAGGATAAAGCATGATGAATGAATGAACTGCGGTGTTCTCTGTTTGGACCTATCTATTCTGTTTTATAGAACAAGCTGCTGAGTAAAAAGTGTTCCCCTTTTTAAATTATTTTAAGGAATGAATTAATTAACGTATTAATTTTTTATTATATTTTTTGTGGCTTTAATAGCATAGTCTTAAAAGTATACTTATCTTTCTGAAAGTGGCAGTGGGAACAACCTACGTGCATGTGAAGTACTGTATTTGAACATAGTCTTTTAAGACGTCAGAGGAATTGTGCCACAGCAATCTCTGGCAGCCAGGCGTTTGGCAGGAATGCAAATGAAGGTAAATACCAAGATACCAACCATGTGTTTATAGACTTCATTAAATTAATTAGGGAGGGTTTACTCCATCATATATAAAAAAATATTTCTATTAGGGGATTCCCAAGCTCAGAACTGTCTATAAGAATGTTTAGTTTGATTATCTCTGCGGTATTTTCCTCATTTAGGACAGATTGAAATTACATAACATTACATTGAAGTTGTTTTATTATTTTTTTTAACCTGTTAACCTGATTCTCTACGTATGTGTTGAAATCCTTTGGAGTCTGACATCATTAGAGATTAGACAGGTACCCTGTGGGCCCTCAGGTTGTCTGTAGAACATCCTTAAAACTCAAGAGGTCTTTAGGTCATCTTCACGAATGTAATATGTTACTAATTACTTTGTAAAGACACCCTAAAGACAAAGGAAATTTAGGAAATTAGTCTTGAAGATGTCTGGGGTGTTAATATTTAGTGTGTATGGGTCCTGCAGTTCTCTCTGTGACCACTGGGTAAACCATGAGAGTACAGCATCCTTAGTATCTTCTTTCCTGTTCTTGTTCAGTATATATTTGGCTGTCTTCCTGACTTTTTGATTTTGGTGCATGTTTTTTTTTTCTTTCTTAGTTTCATTTCACGTTTTCTTTGTTTTACCAGTTAATAGGACGTAAAAAAAAAAAAAAAATTCTGTCTGTCCCAGCAATGCACCACACACATGATGGAGTCTAACCCTATGCCTGCTTGTCACTGATAACATGGGTCACATGTGGGTGTTTTCACAGGAAGAAGAGTATACACACAAATAACACACACACACACACACATTCTTGTAATTAGTACATTCTGGGGACATTAGTCCTACCTATGCATTGTGGGAACACACACACACACACACACACACACACACACAGAGCCTTTTCAATAAGATGTGAGGGTTGACTTTGAGCTTGACTAGCTGCTGCTTCAGAGGCGGTAAAGCTGACGAGCAGATGCAGGTGACCTCTTCCTGACAGGACTGTGTTGGGTCCATCAGAGCAATAGGAGCTGTCAGTGTGGTGTGTGTGAAAGCAACAACCAAGAGCACAGAATTACGAAGGGCATAAGGAGCACCACAGTTATACAGCACAACAAAATCCCACTGCTGCACCGCTGTGCCTCACACACATCAAGTGACAAGCTCCATAATGAGCTTCAACCCCCAGTACATGCCTCCGCTCCAACTCAATGTGATTGTGACATTGGTTTTATGGCTTCATTTTCTTGCTCGGCCGTTAAGGAAAGTGCACAGTTGTTGCATTCTAATAGAAGTTTAATCAGCATCACTTCAACGGCCCCTTGACTTCAGCCAGAAGCTTTATCCCCAAAATCACTTCCAAATTGCCTTTCATGTGAATGAAATAATGCGAGTGGTGATATTAGGATGTCACGACAGAGTCGAGATGATTCATTCCCCATGAAAGCATCATCAATTCCTCAGACAGGTGGAGCAGCGGAAGAAGAGAAAGTAGCAAGAAAAATCTGAGGCACCAGGAAAGCACCCATATGTACATAATTAACCATGCATAGCAGGGATGTGAAAATTTGCGCTGTGATTCAATTTATCCTCCCAATTCTGGGGATGATGTTGCTGATGAGGATCATTTAGCACGCCGGAGAGAGAGAGGCGCTAAGAAAGAGCCGCGTGCGGAAAAGCTGTCAGTCCACAGAAGTGGCGTTTTGAGCCAAGTAGAAAAAATTAATATGGACAACACGTGGACGTGATCAATGAATGGGAACCTGCTGGGAAAATGAGGTTACATGTAATGTGATGAACACCTCCATCTGTCTGGTTGAATCAGAAAGCTGCTCAGATTTTGTTAGGAGAAACCTGAGAAAAGGGGAAGGGAGAGAGAGAAAGCGGGAAGAGAGAAAGACCGTGTGCATTGTTATTATGATGTGCTCATAATAAATGAGTCAGTAATCAGTGTTCAAATTTTCTTTTTCAATTTTAATATGAATAAATGAATGAATAAATAAATAAATTAATTAAAAAGTTGTATGGCACATTATTCACCATCGCATTGGTTCAACAACCTTATGCAACATCATAATATTTACTTCTGTTCTAATTTTTGGTCAAAATCTTGTATTAATGACGGGAGAGACAAACCACTCCATAAAGTGTTCTCCAGCACATCCCGAAGACTTTCATTACAGCTAATGTCAGGACGGCTTGAAAATGATTCATTCAGAAGCTCCTGAAAGCACTCTTTCACAGTTTGAGCCTTATGAATCTTAGCGCTATTATTCTGGAATATGGCTGTGCCATCAGGAAAGAAAAATAGGCATTAACGCAACAACCTGATCATTCAGTACATTCAGGTCATCAGCTGACTTCAATTTATTGCCACATAACATCGCTGATCCTAGACCTGATCAACTGAAGCAACCCCAGATTCCAACACTGTCTCCTAAGGGATGTATACTGGGCACTACGCATGATGGGTGCTTACATGTTATTATTTTAATAACATGTTGAACAGTTCCTAACCCAATCCTTACTGTATAGTTATTTTTTCTCTTAGATGCAGAGCAATGTGAAAACATCTTTTTGCACACCCACTGTATAAGGTATATGTCTTTCACAATGGTTGTGAAAAGTGATTATTCAGAGTATCAGACTTTTAAGCCAAAAAGATTCTGGGTGCATTATTAATTAATTATGTTAACATTAATGCAAACCTGATATGACAGCAGACGCTAGTCTAATACGTATTGCTCTATTGCGCCTTGCACAAGAAGGTATAAAATACTATACATTCTCAGGCTTTTTTCCTTCCTCCCTTTGTAGAAATCAAACACGTTTGAAAATGTCAGAGCGCCTCTGACTATTCTGGGTCAATATCTAAAGGCTTAATTTCAGCACATTACCCACTCACGCAACTGAATCATCCACGGTGGTACTCTGCTTCAGACTTGGAAAGTAACTCCCAATTCTGATAATCTATCTATCAGGAAAGGTGCGAAATATAACACTGGAGTAAAATACTGTAGTGCAGACATGGCCTTAGTCTTGGATTTTTGCTCTGAATATCTGCAAGTATGCCTCAATTTTCTTGGATTACAGATGCCATAAAACATTGTGGTCATCTCCATGCATATGCATTCTCCTAACATATGTTATGGCTGCTTAAGTGTTATTATAGCACTCGCTGCTGCTGTCTGTGGCAACATGCATAAAAGTCTGTATATGGCTCATATGTCGAATTATGCTTGTGCGATAAATATTTTATGACATCTTTAACAAGGACACTTCAACTAAATTGAGCACCAGCATGCTTCTGATGGTATACTGTTAGTGAAGGGAGCTTTATGATAGCCTGCACTCATACATTAAGCTTTCATGTTTAAACCAAAATCATAATGAATAAATGGGAAAAAAAAACAACCTTTATGTATGGATTTTTAGTAGGCTGCTTATGTTTACTCTGCAGGAAAATAACCCCAACTGGCTTAACTCTGAGTGCTTTGTTTAAACAACCCAATATCATTTTATCAGTTCTAAGGAAGTGGCGCAGTGGCTTATTGGTTAGCATTGTCGCCTTGCACCTCCAGAATCTGGGTTTGATTCCTGCCTCAGGTATGTGCGCATGGTGGGTCTCCTCCCACAGTCCAAAGACATGCAGCTTAGGTTAATTGGCATTCCCAAATTGCCCCATAGAGTGTGTGTATGTGTGTGCCCTGAGATGGATTGGCACACTGTGCAGGTCATGCCTTAAGTCCCCTGGGATAGGCTTCAGGCGACCCTCTATACAGGATAAAGCAGTATAGATGATGAGTGAGGTAGCGATGATGAGTGAATTTTAAAGAATTATGTAGGTTTCATGTAGCGCCACAAACACTCAACTTATTTTATTTCTCAGCCTTTGTGAATTCTCAAATCTGATTGGTGAGTACGTAAGTGTTCTAATTTTATTACTTTATCGTTTGTATAGTAAGAGTTCATTCACAAAGACGCTGATGCTGCACATCATCTAAGGCTAATAATTTATGTCTTGGAAATGTGTTATTTAAGAAAGAAAAAATTCGAATCTTTGATATACCAAGGCTTGGAGAATTTTATTTAACATTTATAGAAGGACGCTGCAGTAACTTTACAGTACAGAGCCCTTTCTAACTTCTTACTAACATGACAAGCTACAAAAGGAGAAGCTGAAAAGAGATTGATGAAGGAATTACACTGATGATTACAGCAGTTATAATGTAACTGATAACAGAAATGAGCTTTCACAAATGGTTCACAGGCGGATGTGGTTCAAAGTGCAGAGAGCAGTGAGCACTAGTGATGGAAAGTTTGAATCATTTTAGTGACTCAGTTCTTTGAATATTGTTCATCAAAATGAATGAATCTTTTTTGGAATCATTTAGTTCATTTCGTTCTTTTGATCAGAAATAAAATAAAATGTTACATTTTCAATAAACAGACCCCAACACGTCATACATACATAAATTTTGGCTATAGTTCCAGTGATGAAAATATTACAATGTGGATAAGGAAATATTATGATAAACAGAATAAGCAGCTCACCTCTCATATCTTCTGGTCCGAGTCGTTCGTTCTTTTGAATCTATTGCACTGCATAGCGTCTATGGGAGTCACGTGACAAAAAAACGAACGATTCAGACCAAAAGACTCGAGAGGTAACTGCTTGTTTCTGTTTCCTGTACATAACCTACGGAGGTTTTGCGATGCTTTGCGCATGCGCGCCCAGTAGAAAACGAACGAATCACTCAACTAGACAAACGAGACAACTCGTTTTTCTGAGTCATGCTAAAGATTCAAAAAGTTAAAGATCATGTTAAAGATCAAAAAGAAAGAATCGTTCATCACTAGTGAGCACTGCTCTGATGTTATATTTTGAGTTGCTTATGCTTTAGTCAAATCTCTATAGCTGACCCGTCAAAGGTCAATTGCCTAAAATGTGCACCTGAGTTCATCTCTTTACTCATTTGTCATTATACACATATATGCTTTTCTTTGTAAAGTTTATTGCAGTCTACATTTCTGAGCCTTCGTTTTTTGTGTTTTTTTCCCCTTGTTTCTAGTTATATATTTTATCTTTAGCTCTACTGCATGTGCATGTTTAACCTCACCTGCTCAAGCACACCTGTGAATGTCACACTTTCGTTCTGCCTAATGCCAATTGAACCATTTAACTGATCAGATAACTTACAACTCAGTTACTGATGTTCTAAAACCCACAGACAAACTAGATAATGTTAAATTGAGGAGGTTTCCTATTTATTAGGATTAACGAAAGCAAAAAAAAAAAAAAGGATAGAAGACAAGACAGGGTAGGTTACTTCTATAATTTACTATTGCACTTAATCGATTAGCTAACATAACTTAAACAGTTTATGAAATGCTTATCAAGCATCATCTATGAGACATTGTTTTCCAATAGGTAACATTAACATTGCAATATTAACATTTTATAGCTAGTTGGCAAAAGTATGAAGCGGTCATTGAAAATAAGATCTACATGGTATTAACTCTAGCTAAACTCACTGAAATTTACAATGTTAGATGGTATGGTAACAGTTTTCATGCAGTTTGGAGGCTCATGCATTGTGCAGAATTGTGCATCACCATAGTGCAGACTTCCGTTTATTTTTTATGGAAATGCTTCAATACTTTCAAAATTTTTGGTCTCAATTATTATTTTTTTGCCTCTTCTTCACCCTGACTCTCTTTTTCATCATCATCAATACTTTCTGCTTCATTAGTACAGAATGTCGTCATGGCAGAAAGTGGAAGAGATACTGCCCCCAGCACTTCCTGTAGTGCATTGCAGTTGCAAATGAACATTTACGTGGTTTTATAATAAAACGCATGACACTAAAATTTCACATCTACAAAATACAGTATGTCAAATGTCAACTAATCATTGCAGCCATAATTTAGTCCAGTGCTTTTATTCTCATTAATGAATAAAGAGCTCTAGTTGTCACAGTCTGCCAGTTCTCTTAGTGTTTTTTGTCCGCATGTTAATAATAATTATTAGATTAGATATTATATTTATTTTGGCTGAGAGGTGTACACTTCTGAATGCTTATTGGAAAATAACTGCATTTATGATGGTTCCAATGTATCAGGCTACACCACACTGCCCTGTCCTTGATTATTTTCCTGAACCAGCATACTCACTCATAACTTACTCCTTATAACATATCATTATGTAACAGGGTGAAAGTTTGTTCCATTGTGAGTTTGGAGAAAGGGCACAAGGAAAGGCTGTTAGAATCATGCATTCTGTCGCATGCTGTTAGTGAGCACTGAGTGTAGCAAAGTCAGTCAGCCATGAAAGCAAATGTGCATCATGTCCCAAAACATCTGCATATACTGGGCTGGGTTACAGTGTCTTAAATAATAGTCCTGTGGTAACTTCAGGGCCCATATTTTGTTTGTATTTCTTTGTGCACACACACACACACACACACACACACACACACACACACACACAAACATACAGTACGTACATGCAAGCATTCGCTTGTCACAGATCAGATCCCCAAATGATCCCTTTCAGATGTGGCTGGAGAGAAAATGCTGTCGATGTCGATTGAAAGGCAATACTTTTATGTCACTCTTTCACTTTCAAATCTTCTTCTTTTATCCCTTAGGAAATAAGCAGTATATCAGTATATACGTATGTATGTATACAAAAGTGAGGGAGACAAAGAAACCTCGGAAGTAAAAGGGGTACACAAAAGTGGTTTCTTTCAATCATCATTTCAATCAACAACAAAATTTTCACTCTGCTGCTTGAGATTTAAGATGCTGCGCGAATGTGATGCTGTGTCTTCTACAATTCTTCCACAATTCCTACGTCCTGATGTTCATTTCCACAATCAGACGCAATATAAAGTATCCTTTGTAGTGAAAGCGTATATTTTTCTGTGTTGTGCCGTGGTTATAACAGGCCGTCGCGATAGCAGCGTTCCCAATCACTGGCATTCATAATGAATGAGATTTGAACGATGCAGCATCTTGAGAATGGCACAGACCATCATAACTCAGAGACGCAGCTGAGACGTGCCAAATGGAAATGTGATGCGCCACTGTCAAATGGCGCTCCCAGTTCCTCCGACATCTGCTGGAAACCGCTGCCCTCAGGGCCATTCTTGTTTTCCTCCATACGTGAGCGTGTTTGTTCACATCGTGTATGGGTCTATAAAACATCTATTCAGGCTTTTTCTCTTCTTAAAAAAAAGGGGGGGGCAGAAAAATAGGAATAAATGCAGATTAGAAACAAAGAAAAAGATTATTTTTTTGAAGCGGGCGTTTAGCTACAGTTAGAGGAAAACTAATTATCATGCAGAAAGTTAGGCTGTTTGTGGCACTGCAACTTTCAGACTCATTACATGTTTTTCGCATTACATGTTTCACACTACTTGCATGTAAATTGCTATTTTTCAGAATAAATTGGACTATAAAGAATTTTTTTTTTCATTTTATTTCAACAAGCATTAAGTAGGAGGGGAAAAAAACAAAACACACACACACACACACACACACACACACACACACACACACACACACACACACACACAACAACAACAACAAAACATTAATGTCCAGAAGCCAAAAAACAAAAAAAACACCCTGGGTCTGACAAGGATTTAAATTAATTAATAATTTTAGAAAAATATGTGCAATTTGTAAAATTCCCTTCGTATCCCAAATATAAAAGTGTCCTTTTTCCCCCCCAAAGAGCAATGGGGCAATTACCACATATTGGAAGTCTGTTCCAGCCACACTACAAACTACATACACAGTTCTAATGCATATGAATAAACTTGCTTCACTTTACAGTCATGAACAGACGTGAAAAATACTTAACTACCTGCACTTTGTTCCTGCATATAAGTACTTATTTAGATGCATTTCTACTTGGGTGTTATTGAAATGTAATACTTACGTAAACAATTTCCAAGGGGAAAAAAAAAGCTAGCATATTTGTTTCTATATCATGAGGATTAGAGGTTGGGATGGATTTCTTCACCTTTATGTTTTTAAAATCTCATTTTAGCTACATGTCTACAGTTTTAGTCCTGTTTCCAAAGGTATGAAATCATGAAATATTTTATGTTATAATTATTTATTTAAAAACATTTAAGTACATTTAAAAGTAACAACTTAAAAAAAAACCTTATTTGACAAAAAAAGAGCTATTTAAGTTATTTTTATTTATTATTCTTTACACCTTCCCTTTTAATTTTCGATTTTTTTTGTAGTTTTCTCACCCCTGGTTATGGTACACAATCTTATTTTCAATTAAATTTTTACTTTTTTTATACACTTTTTTTTTATAATTTTTTTTTTTATATATTATATATATAGTTATAGTATTATTATAACTAGTATAGTATAAGTATAGTTATTTTTGCAGATGTACATAAATAAAGTGAAACTATTTTTCATGCTTTGTACCTCTCTGTCCTTAAACATACCAAACTGCACACAGGAAGAAACTAAGCCTGATATTTGAAAAACACTTTTCCCTAATGTTAATGTTACAGCGTTCACACTACAGTGTACATAGTGAGCTTTTGTTCATGTTGGACACCAAACGTTTGAGGCGAATGGTGTGAATCCAAAGGATTTCTAGCACAAGTTATACAATTACAATGCAAAACCTCAATCACTAATTGAATGTAGGCACCTGTAAAAGTAACCTACACGTTTCCTGTTTGCCCCTGTGATCTCTAGCACCTTTGACCAGCTGCGAGCGAGTGTGTGATGTGTGTGCGTATGAGTGTGTGTGAGGATAATGAGCTTTCGCGGGAGAGATTTGCAGTTTGATCATGCTCGCTAGGCTTTTCTTTTAGCTCGCAGGAACATGAGCAGAACGTGTGCTACATTGGAGGAAAATAGGCACCAGTATGGGCCGTGGGAGGTACGTGGGCAGCCGGCGTTTTTTAACAAGGCTGGCAACGAGACACACACACACACACACACACACACACACACACACACACACACACATACACACACAAACAGAATTTTGTCAAAGTTACTACCAGTAATGTTCTGTGGTCTGTGGAGAGGCTTGGAAAAACCCAAAAGAAAGAGAAAGCTATATAACCGGAGGGGGAAAACACATGATGAGAAAATAAGAGAAAATGTGTGTGAGAGAGAAAGAAAGAAGCAGCAGGAGACGCATCCATGCGAAAGGTGCCAGGAACTCCAGCATTCTCAGGGACGAGATGCTCGAATGGGGAGAAAAAAGCTGCACCTTTAGGCGAGTGCTGAGGATTTGAGTGCACATTATGATTTCCTGGCAGTGTGTGTGTGTGTGTGTGTGTGTGTGTGTGTGTGCGTGCCATGAGCAGCAGGGAGACAGCCTCCTCTAGCAGGACAGAGGGAAAGACAGACGCTGAATCTCAGAGCAGAGAAGCCACAGGTTAGCAGCACTGAAACAGATGCTGCTTATGAGACATTAATGTCCTCGCAAAGCGGGCATGTGCTGCCACACACTCGCATGCACACACCTAAACACACACCTGGGACAGATTATTAAACACCTCCGGCTAATTAGGGCTAGAGTGCACAGTTCTGTCAGCCTTGGGGCCAGGTGGAAGCCTCCAAAGAAAAGTGTATTATTGAGTGTATTAAATTATAGAATTCAGATTAATTAGATTAATTAGAATTCAGAATTTTCAAATAAAAAAAAAACTGTGTGAATTAAATAATAATAAAAAAAAAGAAACATGTAAATAGTACATTAGATTTCTTTTTATACATAGCACAAATGCAGAGCAATTAACACCGATTTGTATAATTTATAACATTTTCATGAATGAAGATGAAAAGCCAACTGACATTAACATGAAGACTTCAAGCACAGTACGGTGATGAGACTCTTAGCCGCAGTGAAACATTTGAATGGTGCAAACGTGTTAAAGAAAGCTGTACATATGTGAATGATAATCCTGGCTGAGGTGGCTCTGAGTCCACTGCAGTTGTTTCAGCGAGTGGAACACCCGATTCTTAAAAATCGATCAGCAACTTGCGGAAGAGACGCATCAGTCTGTTGGAACTATACACACAATCGCTCACAAACACCACTTGCACATTACAGGAACTTGGCTGGAAGTTATTGCCACATCCCCCATACAGTCCTGACCTCGCTCCAAGCCATTTCCACATGTTTGGGTCCCTGAAGGAGATCCTGGGAGGCCAGTGTTTCCGACATGGAGCAGGCAATTTTAGATTGTTTTTTATCTTTTTTTTGCTTCCCTTTTTTTATCCTTTTCTTGCAATAAAGATTGTTGTGTTGTGTTTTTAGCGTTCTTATTTTTTTAATACTGTTTATACATATTTACTAAGGATGAATGGTACTGTACATTAACCATACATTAACTGTTCATGTTTACACCTCTCTGTCTTTTGTGGTTTATATCTAACTGCTCACCCGCATGAAACTGCCATAAACCTTCTACTTAAACGACACTTTTGTTGTGACCCGTGATGCAAGCCTCTAGCTAGAGTCTCACTCCCTGTTTCCACTAGGAGCACAAGCGGCTCGTTCCAGCTGCGATAGCTGCCACTCTAATCAATGCCTGTGTTTTCACCAGGTGCGTCCTGGCATGTTTCGCTGCACAAAGCTACATTCACATTACAAACCACAGTTTAAAATTGTGTTTTTTTAAATTCAGATTGGATTTGCATGTCATCATGGTTCACATTCATAATTCCAAGTGTCATTTATCTGACTCTATCGTGGACACATCTGTCCTCTGAAACAAGATTAACAGCCACTATGAGCTCAAGTTGGGGAATTTCAAAAATCTATTGCATATCTTTGCCCCAATATTTTGACTTTTCCTAACCTTTTTCACAGTCGGTATTGCTCTGTTTCCTGAAATTTGACACTTACAGTACCTATTGTTTTCTGTAAATTCCTTAAGCTGGATTATTAATAAGTGATCTGCACTTGCATCCCTCTGTCCCTCTTACATGGCATACATTCTATAAGTATTTTACCAAATCTTGATCCTTTTTTCATAGTTTTTAATTTTTTTTGTAAAGTATCTAAAAGGTTTTATGAGTTAAAATTATCATGGACATAATTTCTGGTTTTTTGGTACAATTCATCATCAAAGCAATGTAGAAATGTAGATTATTTTCAAACATAATTGTGGCCAAAGGTGGTATTTTTTTGTTTTCATGAGTAATGCGAAACTTTTTAGATGTACTGTAACTAGTGTTCATTAACCAGCTGTTGTCTTTTGCTATATTATGTGGATCATTAACAAAGTTCTTAAGGGCAAATGACTAAACCCAGCTGAGTTGTTCAACATAATAACCCTTTAAAGTTCTGTTCATGTAGATTACAGTAAGTCACATTGTAAATAAGTCTCCTAAACTGCAAGTCTGTGTGGCATAACTAAAATACTGGAGGTAGTCTGAAGTAGATATTTCTTTTATGAAAAACAATATATATATATATATTATATTATATATTATATTATATATATATTGTTTATTATACTGTATAGAGCATATTATATATAATATGCTGGAAAATCATTTAATTCTGCTGTAATGCGCGCATGCATGGTTCCGTCTATGTGCTGCCCGGGACATTGGGTGATGGATATATATTTGCCGTTTCTGTGACAGTTATTGACATGATCAGATTGCCAGCTCGACTGTTTTTGAGCACTTAGGGGTGAAGGACCCTGCTTAAGGGTCCAACAGTGGTGGCCTGGCAGCGTCGAGGGAACTGGTGACCTCCTGGTCAGCAATCCAACATTTTAACCACCGAGCCACCTCTGCCCCCTTTACTGTAATGTGTATGTGAAAAAAATGAAGGTTTCTCCTTTTAAAACACCCATGGAATAATAATATTCCATTTAAAAACACACTGATTAAACACACAGGTTAAACACACTGATTAAACAGGCCCAGGTAAGCCTTCTGCTGCTTTACTCGGGGAGAATTACAACAGAGGATGTGTGAAGTGTCTTCTGAATTGTGTGCTTGCACAAATTTCTAAAAGACAGAAACACTAGAAACACTATGTTCACTAGAAACAGAATTAAAGGGGAAGAACAACTTATTGAGTGCTGTTTTTTTTTTGGATGGAATGTGTGCTTCTATAAATTTAACTGTGATT
>JAOVVA010000052.1:22036102-22056141 GCA_028565275.1 Leiocassis micropogon | reverse complement strand
CTTCTCAGGTGTCAAAAATAATTGTGTTTATTCTCTTCATTTCATTTGGTGTTGTGGTGTAAAAGTTAAACTTTAAATGTATGGGACTTTCAACTGCATTATTTCCATTGCACAGTGAAAACACTGAGACTCCAGCGGGTACACTCTTACCATAGCTGGACAGCTGAAGACTAATAAAACATCAACTGGTCTTTTTCCAATTGTCAGCTTTCCAGTTCCAATGAGCTTGTGCTCAATGTAGCCTCAAATTCCTGTTCAGGGATGACAGGAGTGGAAGTCGACTTTGTCTTCTTTTGTTGCAGCTGTATGTGTTGTTTGCATTTGATCACTCTAGGCTTCCTGTTTACTAGACCCAGTGTTGTCATTCTCCTTTTAACCTTTACATTAAGCAACAAGGTGAGTTTGTGTATGAATCAGTGATTTAAGAGTTTTGGCAAAGCTTTAAGGCATTTAAAGTAACTTTTGTAAAATTGCAAGCACTGGAATTTCATAAACTTTATTACAATGTGTCCTTTTTATGTTGGAATATCCTGGTTTAGAAACATGGCTGCTGAGCACTCATAATCCCAAAACACATGTACTCACTAACCTGATTACTGACTCCAAGAACCTTAATGCAATCATTCTATCACTCAAAAACACACACAGCTACTGCCAAGTACTCTGCTCTGTGTTGTTTATTACCAGTCTATAGGTCTTTTGTATGTCCGCCATGGTCCCACCCACTTCTGGATGGCAAAAACCCACATTCAAAGCCAGTTACGGCAAGTAAATTAATCTAATAACATTATGTTAGTGTAAATAACTCTTTGTCTTCTGAGAAACTGCTTCTAAGTCATTCTGAATTGCCTTAAATTGCCCATCTACTTTTTGTTTCACAGCAACGTTAACTAGGTTTTAAGGCAGGGCTTCATTCAAAATCCCTTTCTAACGTCTGATCAAGGGCACAATTTGGTGGATGGAACAAGGGATTCTACACCCTACATAGCACAGAATCTTTACATTTTATGCTATTTGGGATTAAACCCCAAACCAGTTAGTTAGCTATTAATTCGTTTGCTTGAAATGTCAATATTAGTTCCCACTACATGCACATCATTTTTTCATTTGCAACAGAAGTACTGAATGAGCTAATGCTAATAGTAGCATACCAAATCCAAGACGAATAACATATTTATACACAATCTGAGGTAATCACGTTAGGACAAGAAATTAAACTTTTGCACATGAATATACTTAATACCTTCTGCATCCATGTCCACCACAACATCCTCCTTATTAATTAGCAGAACAGAAGCTATCAAATGATTGTTTACTCTTTAATCTGTGTGACAAAGTGAAGTTTCTTAAAGAGAATCATTGCTGGTGACATGGATTCATCATTATGAGCCTGAGACCAAACAGCAGAGTATGGAGCGGAAACATCCTCAATGGCCAACCAAGAGTCAACCATCAGTTGGAAAATCCATCAATGCTTACAGTTTCCTTGGGTTCCACAGGGCCAGTATTGGAACAGTATCAGGAAAAAAGGTTCAACAATCAACAGTGCTCATTACATTGAAAGGCGTATTGAAGAGCTGAAGCCTAAATTTCGGATTAAAAGTATAACCCTGCTATTCAAGGGTGTTGTGATCTTCCATGAGAATGCACGTCTGCACACTCTATGAGCTAAAAGATTCACTTTTTTGATGAAGAAGTGAAGACAGTGGTGCATTTGTGGCAGCTCAGTGTAAAACATTTTTTAATGAGGGAATAGAAAATCTTGTTGCCAAGTGTATACAAGTAAGGAGATTATATTCAAAATGGATGTATTTGTCTTTTCTAAAGGTTTGTTTAAATAAATCCTAGAGCCAGAATAAGGATCATTTTTGACTTACTTTTGTACATAGTAGCATAATGTTGGTTAATGGTCCTTACGCTGTCCGCTGTTGCAACTGACGTTATGCCCAATTGACCTTATACTGACTGCAAAAGGTCTATAGCAAGCCGTTGTTTTGACGTTGTAATCCTGAGTACTGATCTTGGCTCTGGCTTTAACTGACTATGATTCTAGTCACACTGGTTGCTTATAACCTGATCATCATCTCTTACTCATGTTTGTACTCATATGAACGTGTTTGGAAATTTTTTTGCTCGAGATAATAAATATTATTCTTCTTTATTTGACTGTACAGTTTAGCTTTAAATAAGTTGGAAAATATATTCAGTTGCTAATTATAGTCAGTCGAGTCTTGCCAGCTAAGTAACATCGTAAAAAAAAAACAGTAAGTTTTAATATTGATTAGTCACAGGAGGGAAGTTGTGTGAAAAGAACTTGAGCAGAAGCTGCTTATTAAATGATGAGAGATTAAATAAATTGTTACAAGTAGGGGGTCCTGACTGTTTAAACCTGATGTGTTTAAATCACATTCAAGGACAGCTGAAAGTAGCAGTTGCTCATAAATGACATAGTTCTGATGTCCTCCCAATTAGCAAAGAAGCAGCATGTACCATCATTGAGAGGTAATTTGTCCACATCATGCCAATGTATTTGTACTATCTCAGATGAGTCATGTTCACTTTGTTGACACAGGGGGGGAAAAATCTATTTAGACAACATGTTTCAGGCTTCATGACACTCTCGGTTTATTTTTTATAGCATGTTTGTTGGTTCTGACTCAATCTTGATGTTATCTCCATATGGGTGAACCCATGGAAGTTTAACATTAATTAGTGTGATAACTGTGCTGACTGTTTTCTTAAGAATTTACTAACACATTTGCTGAAACGTCTGAAATGTTGCCTTTCCTGACAGTTTAGATTGTACTGTCCGTGAAACTTCATATTATACTGTATGTGCTATCCTCCTTCTTATTCTCAGTCATTAGCTTAAGCTGAGCATCCATATGGTGTTGTATCTGTGTGTCATTCATTAATTTGTTTTTAATAAAAATTATGTTAAAAAAAAAATTTTTCTCTTTTTTTCAGTTTAGTCAGTATGGTTTAGTTTTAGTTGCTGTTTTGTGCTGAGCAACTGAACAACTTGTTTTATCCTGAAGAGCATGAATAATTTTGTGCTATTTAAAAAAAAAAAACATGTAGACTTATGACAAACTACAGTTAAACAACAGCTTTTCCACACAGGGGTCTAGCTTTTAGACATATTACGATAAATATAAAAAGTATATATTAAAAAACAGAACAATTTAAAATGTTTGAGTATACAACCTGAATGTTTTTATAATAATTTTTTTTATTAATTATATTATTATTTATTTATTTATTTATTTATTTATTTATTTATACCATGCAATGGGTTGGCACCCCATTCGGCCCAGTGCACAGAGCTCCGTGTTACTGTTTGTAAAGACCTATTAGTCATTGGCAACGCTGTCAGAATTTCAGCATTGTACAGTTGTTTAAACTACTTTGTTCCAATGTAATTCAATGAGCCTTTAAATTTTACATCAAAATATGTTAACTTTCTAGAATCAAATGAATGGATATTATTTGGAAGATGGAAAACAACATAACATTATTAGCAAAGAATAATGTAATATGTTTTAATACTTTATAGCATCTGTTTAAACTTAATTAATTTTACAGTTTGTTTTTTTTTGTACGTAAATGATTATTTAACACGTTTACCCGGCAGCATGGTGGTATAGTGGTTAGCAACATCCAGGGCAATGCGTTCAAGTACTGCCTTCAGGTCTGTGTTCGTGGAGTTTGCATGTTCTCCCCATGCTTGGTAGGTTTCCAGTTTACTACAGGTTCCTCCCACAGTTAAAAAAAAAAAAAAAAACACATGCAGATTACATATGTTCGTGCTTTGTGATAGACTGGCACCCACATCCAGGGTGTACCTCACCTAGTGCCCTAAGTCTCCTGACACATGAGTCTCTTGTACCAGATAAGTGGTATATAGAATGAGTGAGTGACTGAGTGAGTGAGTTTATCCCTTTTTTTTATTTCATGATTGTTTTGTAGAAAGTACTTAGCTAAAGTTGTTATGCTCATGTTGAGCTCACGGAAGCTCATTTTCCATTTTCAGTACTGTTAACTCTAAATGTCTAAAAGCCATGGCCCTAAAAACCCAGTGCAGTTTTATTTAAACCCGAGAGTGGTTTAAGTGAAGCTCCTCAGTGCATTAAATGCTTGGTTACGTTAAATGACATGAAAATCAACATACTTTTCAGATAACAAATAAAATAAGAAGAAGAAGAAGAAGAAGAAGACTATCCAGCACAACACATGAAGAAACAAATAAAAATGCCCACGACTCCCTACTCATATCCATTTTTTTCCATTTCTGACTCGAGCACAAAATTGTAAATCAAAAAACAAGCCCTTATCTATTTTTCCATTTTAGTTTTGAAAACAAATATTGGAAAAACCAATGTTTTTTTTTTTTGGCCTTATGTTGAAACCCTAACAAATGAATAATACACAGATTAAAGTTATCACAACTTCATATACAAGTGTGTATGTGTGTGTGCTCCTTATTTTGCAAGCATAAATCCAAAAGCTCCATTTGAACACCAACAAAAGTATTGTCTGGAATAAACCACTTCAGTATCACTAATAACACTATACACATTCCCAATTTTCTTGTCACGGTACACCATCTCACCGCTAGTTGCTATGATTTTCTCTAACCTTTTATTCCCAGGCTGACCTCATCATGTACTTAGGCCTATGTTTCCCCTTCATCCTCGTATCTGCATGTAAACACAAAGCTGAGAGCCTCATCGATGACACACAGCCACGTTACTGCCATGCAGCAGCACCATTATCACTCACTCTCTCCAATCTCCATGATTCACCTGTTCCTCGCCAGTGAGGCTGGACCGGCGCAGTCGCTCATGAAGTGTGTGCTGGGACAAGCTCGTCACGTTGTGCTGCACACTCCAGCTGCTTGTGAAGTGTGTGTTCAGGAGCTCATCACAGCACAGGTCAGGTGTGGAGTCAGGGGTGACGGGTGTGTGCTATCAGACAAAATGAATACTCAGAGAGACATAATGACTAACCAACCCCCCCTGCAATGATGTCACATTGCTGCAACAGAAACACACACACACGCACGCACACACACACACACACAGGGCTGAGGGAAGAGATCTGGAGTGATGAGAGGAAGATGCACCAACCCCCACACCCATTTTTTAATATTGCCATATCAGTGAATGATTGACAGTTGCCATGGAGACAAGGGGCCTCTGGAGGGGTGGCTCGGTTACCTCAGCAGCTTCTTATTAAAGCGATAACAGGGACATTCCTATACTGCTCACACTCACGCTCACATGCACACACGCACACACACACACGCACACACACATACACACTATCTGTCTATATCTGTCCCTCTTGATTTTCTCTTTTCCCCTGTTTATTTCTCCCGTCCAGGTTTTCTCTTTTCTGTCTCTCTATTTTTCTTTCTCTCACTTTTAATTTTTTTTTTCAAATGTTTTTTTTTTTCCTTTTACAATGTACAATGTCTAGGTTATCTATCCCTTCTTCTCCAGGTTCCCTGTTACAGTCCTTCATCCTTTTATTTTGTCTCTGGCTCTCTTCTTTTTCGTGAGCTCTCTCTCATTCTTGATTTTATTCTTCCTTTCTCTCGCTATAATATTGTCTTCCTTTGCCTTGTTTCTCTTCTTTTCTTCTTCTTCTTTTCTTCTTCTGTCATTTTGCTATTTTTTCCTTGTACTTCTCTCCATTATCCTTATTTTCTCTCGTCATCTTGTTTCTCCCTCTTTCTCCTTTGCTTTTTTCTCCCCATCCCTCTCTTTCTCTTTTATTTCTATTATTATTATTATTATTATTATTATTATTATTCCTAATAATAGGAATTATTATATAAATCAATATAAATTCTTTATATAATAAATCAATAATAATCATAATAATAATAATAATAGTTTTCACTCATCTTCTATACCACTTATCCTGTAGGGTTGCAGGGGCCTGACGCCTACCTCAGGAGATTTAGGGCACGAGGAAAGCATCACCTTGGACAAGGTGGCAGTCCATGGCAGGGCACACACACACACTTACACGCTCATTCACACACACAGACTGGGGGAGTAAACCGGAGTACCCTGAGGAATCTCACCAAGCACAGCAGATCTGGCTGCCCTGATCATAGCACAAACATCCGGTTCACATAACTCATTCTGCACATTTTATGGCCACAACACATCACCTTTTGGGATTTGCCACCGCATGGATGTATGTTTGGTCTTTTATATTTTCTTTCTGTTTTTTAAGTTTGTTTTAGTTACATTTTTTTCTGAACAAAGACATTTTATAGTTTTGAAACAGACGTAAAGTCTGGTTTCAAAAATGTTTTTTTTTTTTGTATGTGTGTTTGCTTGTTGTAAATAATTGCATGTTATGTGTAATTGGGAACATTGTGCAAACAATATTGTTTTAACATTATGAAGCAAAACATTGCAGCAGAATATTCTGTAACATTACATTATGTAATTTTAGAACCTAACCTTCTTAGAACCGCCCATATACAGAATGTACTGAAATGTTCAAACATCATTCTCTCCTTTTTTTCCTCCCTGTCCTGCCACACTTCCTCTTGCTGGCTCTCTCCCTCTCTTTACCACCATTTCTTTTTTATTTCAGTCTACTCTCAATCCTGCTTTTTTTTTTCTTCTACTCAGTCCAGTCACAGCTTGTCTACTCTGTGTGTGTTTGTGTGTGTGTGTGTGTGTGTGTGTGTGTATACACAGTATGTTCTGAGTGTAATGGGAGGTTGCGAGTGTATCAGTCTCTCCTGCACTAAGTAAACAGATAAGGTCAGCTCTGAGCGTGGCGATACAACACCTGCCGTATCGCGTCTCACACAGGATGTTGTTATTTTTCCCAATCCTCTGTGCGCTGGGCTCTAATACCCTGCAGATATCCGCATGCAAATACGAATAATCACGCGGATAGATGCTGGCAGAGCTCGCCTCCAGCATTCTCTCGACACTTGTAAAAAGTGTAGAGTGAGCATGCCGGCATGGCCCGCTAAACCGCCTTCAGTCGATACGCGCTGAGAGGAGGAGGAGGGAACGAGGAGGAAAGGAGAAGCTCCAGGTCCCACAGGCCCCCAAGAGCTAAAGGATGGATAGACTCATAAACTCCAACACATGCTTGCCTGCCAAACACCTCGTCCTCCCGCTCGGCCCACAGATACCAGCTAGGCATGTGATTTAAACCTCCCAGATCACAGCAGGAGAGTAATACCAGCTAAATCCTGCCCTCTGCCACGGAGGCGCGCAGGAACGCCGGCAGCGTGATGTTTTTATTGGTTTAATAATGTGTGCATGCCACTGGGCGCCCGAATCCTGACACATCGTGGCTTAAGGCACAAAGACGCCTGTTTCAAGAGGATACAGAACACAGAGTGCCAAAGCCAGAGCTGTGTTTTAGTACAAACATACAACATGACAAATCACAACTCACCAGTCATCCCCATTCTTCTTTCCTTCCCCCCTTCTTTTTTCCTCTCTTTCATTTTATATATTTCAGCCTCTCAGTCATTCACTCCTGCTCTTTTAAGGAATATTTGTGGGAGAAATTTAATTTGCACAATTTTCCTCTTACCCCAAAGGTAGTCAATCAGCCGAGACACATTTGTTTCCTCGCCTTTGCACTGCAACTAAGAAGCTAATGTAGCTTACGAATAATGATATGAAAGAACGATACTGTGTCTTACTCAAATCCTTTCCCATCAATAGAATTAAAAGAATTTTAAAAAACAAATAAATGAAAAGGATATCGAAGTTTGGAGCAAACTGTGTTTTATTTTTAGACATAAATTCGAAAACTGACCCATGAGGTGCAAACTGATCCAAGGTACACTGCTGATCTGAAGAAAAAAAAAGAAAGAAAATGAAAATAAAAATGGTTCTGGATAGCTTAAGTAGATGAATAAAAAGGAAAAAAAAACTCTGGGTTCAAATATGGGTCCAAACCAGTTATTAGTTATTAATTTATTCACTATAAAACACTTTGTATTCTCATATACATAAATCTCTGTGCACTTGCCAGATGATTATTTACCTTCTTTTATCAGCATTTTTCCAAACAATGAATAAATGGTTTTAATGAGTACATTCTCAAAATCAGAATTCAAACTGATCGCATGATTGGGTCCAAATGGAGGTTTGCCAAAATAAAAAAATGAAAAAGTAATAAAATTTAATAAGCACTCGAAAATTATCAAGACATGTTTCCAAAAATATTCAGATGGCTGTTAGTTTTATATATGTCAAATTATTTATTCCTGTCGAATAAATTTAAACAGAGCAAAAGTATCAGTTCTACCAAAACACTACTTGTGTATTCTAGTGTAAACCCTAAGGATCAGAACATCTACACTTTCCCACACTGCGTCATTCTACGGCATTGAAATGGAGCGCAGCAACATGCGTTTTAAAACACCAAATATGCGCTTTATAAACTTTTACAACTTTTCGTTCACAGTTTATGAGCACAGTCGGTTTCCGTCACCCAAAAGCCTCAAATCCAATGATACAGTATCTGATGCAAATTTAATGTAAGACCTTCTCTGCGCTGAACCAATGAGGCTTTACCTCATGAATATGGATGACTCCATATTCCTCTGCCATATCACATTGCTGAGATATGCTATATATAATAAACAAATGTTTCTTTTTTTTTCTTTTCACTCATACACAAGCTGCATCCTGCATATTAAAGCAGTGCTTAAAACTTTCATGTGTATATGTGAGAAAGATATGCTGCAGGTGAATAGTAAAAAAATAATAATTTTGAATGAATGTAAATGGTCCGCTTGGCAATATCTCAAACCTTAGTATGCACTATAATCTAGGACTAACTTGTAGCTGAAAGAATTTGTTATATTCACCTGTTTTTTTAGACTAAACAGAAACAATCAGTCACTGGGATTGGCAGATTTATGCCATATGAGTAATAAATTTATAGGAGAGAATTTGGATAAAATATATGCCCATTACTTTTTCATTACATACAGTAACTCCAGGGAAAATATGGCTGTGCTGCAGTCTTAAAAACTATGCCATTGGTCAATACTAGACAGATCACATGTAATGACTATGCCACCCTGAGGAAATCCCACTGAGGGAATTATTTAATTAAGCCAGAAAGAGCAAAAAAAAAAAAAACATTCTGACATAGATAGATAGATAGATAGATAGATAGATAGATAGATAGATAGATAGATAGATAGATAGATAGATAGAAAGACAGATTTAAACAGCATCTTCTTCAATCTTTCCAGCTCCTCCTCGACAACATCACAGTCAGGTGGTGTCTGCCACTTACTCTCAGCTACAGCACAGAGGAGAACACCGGCCACTGCTTACTCACATAGCATCCTCAGCATTGTGCGGCATTTGTTGAAAAACCTCAGCCTTCACAGCAAACAGAAGCGGCTCTGGCCCGTCCTGGAAAGTACTTGAGTATTCTTCGTCCAGTACAGTTTATTTTCTATGGAAACCCCCAGGTAGTTGTAATCCACCACCATGTACTCATCAATGCTTTAGAGTCAAAGATAGATAGATTGTTGTACATTTTAGATCCCATGAGGTAATTCTGGGGTTATAGCAGCAAAAGACAGAAGTCAGTAGAATAAATAATAATAATAATAATAATAATAATAATAATAATAAAACCTGTGTTATAAATATATACAAATACATAGAGGTAAAGAACACATCAGTGCAAAAGAATGTGACAAGGTGCAAAACACAGCCTCACACATACATTTACAATGATCAAGTGGTTTGTGGGATTTAAATTCTATGCATTTGAAGTCATTTTGTCCAACTATCCATTCGTTCTGGGAGGCTGCAGACCTGTTGGGAGAAGGAATTGTTGAGTCTGATGGCAGCTGGAAAAAAAAAAGACCACCAACAGCCTAGAGCACCCTGGTTGAATGAGCCAAGGGCAAAAGGTGAAACCCATGTAGATAATAGAATAATACAAAATGATGTAAAGCATCCAAGGACATTTTTCCCAGCTGAATGGAGGACACTCTAAACAATTACTTAAAACACTTTTGATCATTTTATCTCCTACCACAACCATAAATCAATGCTAAAATAAAAAAATAAAAGATAAATATACTGGACATCCAAAGATCTTTGAAGTAATCTCTCCAGAAAATGGAGCCTAAAAACACCAACTCCAAACATCTAAACTAAACCCCTTGGATTATAATTATCCTTACATGTAGTATATGATTTATTTCCTTTCAAATATAATATTGAATTAACTGATTGATATTTTAGGGCCAATATATACTGTTTGCATGATATTGACTCAGTTACAGTAGTCCTGTTAGTGTTATGTATTGTTTTTCGTACTATTTTTGTCCAATAGTGCACAATGTTATGACTCCAGCATAACCCAAACTAGGATAACCCTCTTACTAAAAAAGAATAAATGAATGATTTTGCGATTAGGATAAGGAATTAAAAATGAAGACACTTAGCACTAAGACACAAAAAAAAAGAGAAAAAACTACTACTGAATTATTTATAACATTGTTAAATTGTTTCCAAAAAACTGGCTATATAACACTAATTAAACAGTTTGACAGCATAAAGCGATAAACACCATTTTCAGACTTTTACTCATTTTGGCAAATTATTGTCTGACACACAAGCATGTCTATAAAAGCTTTAGACTGCCAAGTCTTGAGTAAAGCACAACACACAACTGCCTGATTTTCAAGCAAAAGACAGCTATTTCTCCCTTCTGTCACGTGATCAGTGAAGATTCCTTTGAGACTCATTGGCTGCTGTGAGTGGCTTGAATGTGTTCAAATATTTTTTGGAGGATGCTAAAGCCAATAAAAGCATGTTTTACTGCAATTGCAATCACTCCAGTGATAATAAATTACATGTATGTGTTGCATAACATCTGCGATGCATTCTGTGAAGTTGGACATGATGCAATTTGGATGTTGTTTAAATATATAATATACTTAAGAATCTATGTGTAATCCTGTAGTGTACGCTTTTTGATGAAGCAGAGAAATGTTGATGCAAAGCTTCAAACATGCATGAGCGATTAGTGTACAATAGACATGAGTTGCACGCTCTGTGTGTGGAAAGTTGTGGGTTAAACAGTTCATACCTGTACTTTGACTATGGTGCTGCTCCCATAGAAAAATGTTTCTCACGATCTTTAACAAGCTTTGTAATTAAAAAGGTTTTTGGTACCACAAATCTCAACATATTTTTCTTTTTTCTTTTCTAATTTGCTCCCACTGCTTTCTGTTTGACTCCCTACAAAATCACAGTCAAAGCATGATTTGCTATACTGTATGTTTAAATAAAACAAAAATAAAATATTATTGATAATTTATTACTAAATTGCATACTTTAATACACAAACACACAAATACACAAACACACCTGCAGACCAATTAATTCTTTGTGACAAAACTGTGGGAGGTGGAGTTATAGCATTTTAAGGGAAAAAAAAACAATTTTCACTTGCAGTATGTCCTTTTTTTTCAAAAAAAAGTAAAATTTTTCACTAAATATTTTGTCATTTGTGCCTTGTGAATCAAAGAAAGCATGCACAAAATATGCTTTATTAATGTGCAATACTTCATCTTTCAAAAGAATAAATTCTTAAAAGTACAAAAATACACTTGTCTTATTTTGCTGTCAAACTGTTCAATTAATGACTAGAATCATAACATATTTATGGATTTTTTTGCATGAAGTAGAAATACATTTTTGAGTTTTGTGGTATACTAGAGACCAAGATCCACATGACTATACTGTTGATAATAGGCAGCATTATATAGATTTATAGCTTAATTTACACAGATCTTATATAATTGCTATTCTTAAATGTTGCAATCATAATTTAATAAATGCCTTCAACCTTCACTGTTAGTCTGTCTTAGGTGAGCAAGTTTATGATACTGTATTTTGTGTGGAACATGTCTAAAAGTTCTCTGCTATAGATTTGGAGAGTAAACCTAAAAAAGGTGGGAAAATCTTTCTTTTATGTACTACTTGTACTGTAAATTATGTAGTGATGCTGCGGGTTGTGTGACTGCAGCTAAATTCAGAGTTTCTCTTTATGCAATATGACAGTTGCTTTCTGTAGCTGCTAACCCTTTTACTCTGCTTGATCTGAAAACCCATCAAAGATCAAAAAGTAGCAGGAAGAAGTAACCGACTGTGGTGTTTGCAGGAAGGAAAAAGAGTGGCCCATCGATTGTCACATGCTGCAACTACCAGCCTGAGGCGATTCATAGCCTTCGGGGGGAATATGCCACACTGCACCTAGTCACATGCTGCACTGGTTGGCATAACCTAATCTAAAATAGGAGATTAAGTCTTTTAAATGGGGCTTGTAAATCTAAAACCTGTGGGGTTTTTTTCCTATTTTTTAAATCCTCTCCTTATTTTTTATATTATTATGCCAGTAAAGTGGGTTGATTTTGATAATATAATTTCAAAGCAACTGAGTAGTCGTGATGGCTTCAAAATCTGAATTGCACTTTTATATGTGAAATTATACTGAAATCCAATACAGATCTGATAGGTAGCAGTGCAGGCTCAGTATGAAGAGGCAAATTGGAATTCATATGACTTTCTCCAGCTCCACATTCATCATGATCTTGGCTAAACCATTGTTCCTGGGTGTCAAATATAGAAAGATTTATGTATGTTGACTAGAGTCATTGACTGTTACCAGAGAAGTGAACACCACACAGTGCCTTGCTTTAGCCGGCAGTCAGAGCGTGTATGGCACTTTCATAGCAACTCACAGGCTGGGAGTTGTATTAAAATATAATTATTAACACAACTTGGGAGTTACTCAGAGCAATCCAACATTAATCAAAGTGGCATGTGAGACATGCTGCAAATAAGCAACTTAGCTTAGCGCAGGCTCAGGTTGCTCACATAGAAAAAAGTGGTGAACACTTTTCAATGGTCGGACTAATTACTGTTATGTTAACCGATCCACACCAATTTGATTCTTTTTTTATAGTAATTCATGCCATTTCTATTAGCATAATTGTGCCACAACTAAAACTACAAGGGGGTGTTCTAGTCAAACAGGGACTTGATTGTGTAGAATACAGAACACAGACCAGTTATAAGATTAAAAACTACCTTTATTTCTCTATATATTCCCCTGCTTCACTCAGCGTTTTCTCAGTACACTGGAGCTATGATTGGACTGCATGCTTCACATCTGGAACACTGGCATCCCAGGAACTCCATTAATTACCCAAACATGTGATAATTGCTTAGAGAACTGTACGGGGGTGGCAATAATTCCCAACTGAGTTCCTGTAATGTGCAATGATTGTGTGTACAGTTCCCACAGACAAAACTTCAAACAAATTATCCACCAATTTTCAGGATCATTCCATTTGCTAAATATTCACAGGAATGAAATAAGTGTGCTCGAACAACCTCGAATAGAATCATCCTTCAAGGAAGTATTACCTTCAAATTAAAAATGTTTGCAGTATTCAAATGTACAGAGGCTAAGAGTCACATCACTGTAATGTGCTTGAAGTTTTCTTTAAACGACAGTCAATTATACATCTTCATTCACGAAGTTCCGGTTTGACTTGATCACCTTGGTTATTTTACAAATTTGGACATTGCAGGATTTTAGCTTATATGTAAATGTTGAAAATATGTTATTGTTAATAAATAAGTATGTAAAGTTATTATATACTGCGATGGATTAGCACCCTGTCCAGGGTGTACCCCGCCTTGTGCCCTAAGCCTCCTGGGATAGGCTCCAGGTCCCCGCGACCCTGACACATCCTGACCCTTATACAGAATAAAGCGGTATAGACGATGAGTGAGTGAGTGAGTTATTACATAGAAAAACATCTTAAAACCTCAGAATTTACATAAATAACAGGCCTAAAGCTGTTGATCAATTTATTTTTCCTTTTTAGTCCTCAGCTGGTGTCAAATATTAACCATGTTAAAAAGAAAATGTGTAGGAGGTTTGGGATTAAAAGTTCTGATTAGTGTTTAAAAAATAGCATTAGGGTACAGAAAGCAAATTTTGAACTATGTAACTCATTAGGGTTTTTGTGTTGAGGATTATGGTTTATGGTTGTATTTGCATTTTGGGACTCATAAAAGCAATGTTGTAATAATGTTGCTTAACAGATTAGCATTAAAGTTAGCAAAGAATTAGAATTAGTACAGTCTGATGGTTTCTGGGCAACCTGGGAGATAGATGGAGGAAAGCTGATGTAAGGTTGTGTGCCTCCAGACCACAAGCCCTGTGAATTAGTATAAAGGGAGAACGAGATTGGACCTAGGACTGACCCTTGCAGGACTTTGATAATAAGGGTAAGGTTATGAAATTGACCCATTCCAAGTTACCAAGTGATAGAATCAATACTTAGGGCACAATGAGAAAAAGCAGGTCAAAGCATAGCTCCTAATTCACAAGTACCAAAGGGTAGAAATGAGAATCTGGTGATTCACAGTGTCAAATGCAGCATACAGGAAACAAAGAACGAGAATGGAATACATAAAAATTCTCCTTATGTAAAG
The DNA here is from genome assembly GCA_028565275.1 of Leiocassis micropogon. Classification (NCBI taxonomy): domain Eukaryota; kingdom Metazoa; phylum Chordata; class Actinopteri; order Siluriformes; family Bagridae; genus Leiocassis; species Leiocassis micropogon. Next base: position 22,041,589 of record JAOVVA010000052.1, on the reverse strand, counting down.
CTTTAGTGAGTGCAAGGAAAAAAATATTTTTCCAGAGTAGTTGTATCTAGGGGATCATTTAGTTGAAGATATAACTGCAGCACTTCAAGAACTGCACACTTCAGGGTCTTGCATAGGAATTAGTAGAAAGATACATATCTCAATTTCGCAACAAGAGTCTGGTTATGCAAGGGCTTTTTAAAGAAAGAAGTGATGTGTACAGTACATCTGATCATTGGAGGAACCACATATGTCACATATGGATGATATTGGATTGAGTGAACAGGTCACTGGGCAGTTGTTGATCATAAGTAGCATAACTACCTCTTCCTCTGTCAATTGCTTGAATGTGTTGCAGTTCATCAACCACATGGTGCATGATGACCTCAGTTGATCTCAGTTAAATCATTTGGAAGGATGTCTGGATAACCTCAAACTCATATTATCTAATGTCTTTTCAGACCAGTGAATGTCAGACAGCTAGGAGCTATAAAGCATCAGTCTAGTTGGCTTGGAAGCAAGAGGGCAGAGTCCAAAGAAAGTTATGCAAAAGGTAAAGGAAGCAGTGTCAGCAGGTAAATCTGAAAATAATGAAGGCACTAAAGGGAAGGCATAAGGGGCATGTGTGAAGGCAATTAAGATGAAGTCAAGTTCTTGAAACTTTCTTTTAAATACAAAAGTATCAGTAGGAAGTGGTGGCATCATGGTGAGGACCAGTGGAAGAGGAAATGACACAAAGAAATGGTGTGATACTTGAGAAGTATGGTGGAGTTCATGGTAAAGGCAATGCCTTTGCGTGTTGGTGTTGACTTCAGGTAGTGATTCAGGTTGAAGGGTCTGAGATAGTGAGAAATGGTTCCTCTGGTTTGGAGCTTGACATCTCCAAGCTGGGCCAAGGGATCAACCAGTCTTTAAAAATACATAAATGGGTGATTTTTTTAAAAGAAAAATTTATGATTTTGGTGGTCCTGTTGGACTATAGACCACAATGATATGATGTATTTAAATTTTTTAACCTGCAGGCAATTGAAACTTGACATCTAATGTTTGGAAAGAAAAAAGGACAGCATGTGCAGGAAGTAGTAATAGGCAAACCTACCCTACCAACACCTCCCCCCTTTCAACATTTGTCAGAAGTCTTGGGGATATGTGTGAAAAAGAAAGCCATAGAGTGCAGCATGTGTGGACATTCTCTGTGGGCATTCTCTAGCTTAATCTAGGTCTCTGACAGTCTTGAGCAGAGGAGGGAGAATCTAGCAGTGTAAGCTGTGTGAAGTCGATTTTGTGCACAACCAAATGGCAGTCCCAGAAGGTTCCAACAATGAGCTGCAGATCTGGTTGGACAGGTATGATGGGTAAGGTTATGATTGCATGTAGAATGCCATCTACTAATGAGGAGCAGTGAAGACAGGAATCTTCCAGAAGCACATGATTAATAGATGGACATCTATATGTCGGAGTAGGCAGGCAAGAGGAGGCAAAACAACAGAGTAACAGTCCTTATAGTCCTTCATTGGTAGCCTTCCTTGACACTATGTGGAGGTCTTAGATGACATTCTGTAAGTCTTGTTTAGCTATTGTTTATGGGAAAACTATATGACTAGTATATTGCACAACATCAAGGGTTTTTCAGATGTTTCTGGTAGCTGTTAGGGATTTAGCAGACACTTGTAGCCCTTCAGTGCTCACAAACTCAGAACTGTGGTTTGGTGTATTTGTGTAATGGTAAGTCATTATAATCCATTAATGTATATGTAGGATATATACTGTACACTCAGATGTCAGTGACCACACACTTATCACTCACTTTTGATATGAAGGTATAGTGGTTAGCGTTAGGGACAAGGGGTTACTTAATATTTTGAAGAGTTTAGGTTTTTAGGGTGTGGAAGTAATGGCTTGGGTAAGAATCAGAAATTATGACCTAGAGATTAGCATTATTTTATAACTTTTAAGATTTAGATATTGAATTTATGGTATTTGGCAGACTTATCCAGAGCAACTTATATTTATCTCATTATACATTTGAGCAGTTGAGGGTTAAGGGTCTTGCTCAAAGGCCCAAAAGTGTTAACTTGGTGGTGCTGGAGTTTGAACCTATCTGACCCTCTGCCCCATTCACATTACCATATATTAACATTTACATAGAGCCAGAAGATAGTGCTTGCCTTGTTTACTCAGGTTGCTTTTCTCCTTGGTGTGGTTCATTTGAGCAGGTCTAAACAGTACCTACACTCGGGAGCAGAACAAAACAGCCAAACCAAGATCCTTTATACTGTAGGATGTGATCTTGGCTTAGTCCCAAACTAAATCTGGAGCAGTTCTTTTGTGTTGGGAACATCCTTGATTTGGACCCTCTCCAGAGTGTATTCTCCAAGTTTGAGCTAAATGGCTCATGTTTTGCATTTTTGCTGAGCATGTCTTCAGGTTAACATGTTTTTGTACATGTTCAATATTCACAGTAGGTTGCATTACAATTTTTTGAAGAGTGTGAACATATTTCCTAAAAAGTTAATTTAGCATTCTTTTTGTCATAGCACACTGCCCAGCCAAAAAAAAAATCCTCATTTTAGATGGGTCAAATCATTGGGCTGTATCAAGCAATGGCAACAACTAAGGAGATCAGAAATACTGGAATGGGGTTAAGAACTCTTCAAGACATTAGCAAAACCTCAAAGGATAGTGCTGAACCATCAACTTTGTGTAAGAAATGCGGTCGGAAAACAACTATGAATGGAGATTGCTTAAACACTTGGTGTAGTTGCATGGTAAAAAAATCAACAGGTAAAAGCAAAGCTATGTTTAATTGTGGAAGTAAGATCATTTCCATGCACACATAATGTAATGAAAATCAACACAGGATTTAGACTAAACTGCTGTGTTGCCATAAGAAAACACTGAGTCCAGATTGACCCTATTCCAGTGCAGTGGGCGTGTCAGGCTAAGAAAGAAAGCACATGAAGTGATGCACCTATCATGCATAAGGGCCACTGTAAAGGCGCCTGGAGGCAGTGTTATGATCTGGGGTTTCTTCAGTCGGTCAGGTCTAGACTCAGCAACATTACAGTATGTGGCAATAATATTAAGTCAGCCGATGACCTGAATGTACTCAATGGTTAGGTTCTCATATCAACAGAGTTCTTCTTCACTGCTGGCACAGGTATATTTCAGGACTCAAACTGTGAAACAGTGGTTCTGGGAGCATGACGAATCATTTTTACGCATGAACTGGCCATGACATTCAATACAATCTTAGAGTGGGTGACTTTTTTGGCCAGTCAGTGTATATTGCCCAGATACGACTCATTTACATAAAGTCACTCATTCAGTCAGTCACTCACTCTATTAGTCAACCACTACATAACAGTCTTCTTCATGGCAACATGTGTTTTAAATATTCCACCACTGACACTTTGAGCACTTTTTAAGTATTTTAACAACTTTTCTCCCGACTATTTCCAGCAGCTGCTCTGCCGAGTGAAAGCTGCTCAAGCGGATAAATTTTGTTCCCTCTCACTTTTTGAACTCTCATGGGGCTCCTGATTCAAGGCACCTTGCCATGTTGCATGTCTTATCTGTGTCTTGCCTGTAAGATCCTGAAGAATCCTCAGCATATGCCTGAGTGTTGAGGGTGGAGGGGCACGGTGATTCTTACGCCTCGCTGTGTATTTTTCCCCAAGTGAATGAATGTTAACTGCTCTGATCTTCCTCTCTCACTCTCTTTTTCTCTAAAACACAGAAAACTTGAGCCATTTAAAATCACAGAACCCGTTACTGTGGAATATAGAATCTGGATTCATCAGACCACATGACCTTCTTCCATCACTCCAAACTGAAATCTTCATGTTCTTTAGCATTTAAAGCCTTTTCTTCAGATTAGCTTCACTAATGAGACATTTTATTATGGCCACACAGCTGTTTAGTCCCAATCCTTTCAGTTCTTAGCATACTGAGCATGTGGAAATGGTCTTACTTTCACTATTAAACATAGCTGTGATTTCTACTGTAAAATTGTCTTTTTTTTAATAATGCAAATTCACCAAGCATCATATTCTTCACAATGCTGTTCTAATGTCACTGCTGTTTTCCCCATACAGTATATGCTACTGTACCTCTGGACACATTTCTTGCTATTCCTAGTCGCTAGGGTTTTATTTTTATTGACGACACACTGCAATATGTTGAGTTTATAATAATTTGTCACATATACACTACCGCACAGTGAAATTCTTTCTTCAGATATCACAGTTAGGTTGCTGGGGTCAGAGCACATGGTCAGCCATGATACAGCACCCCTGGAGCGGATAGAGTTAAGGTCCTTGCTCAAGGGCGCAAAAGTGGTAGCTTGGTGGAGCTGGGGCTTGAACTGGTAACCTTCTGATCAGTTACCCAGAGACTTAACTCAGTCAGTTACCACTGCCCCTAGGTTGACAGACACTAGCCAACTAGAGTACATTTCAGCAGGAATAGACTATAATTAGTGTAAGTACGCTGTTCTACATGCTCTGTTCTCTGGTGAAGATGTGAAAGTTAAATAAAAGGGATAAAAACGAAATTGACATATGCAGAAATAAACTAGGGTGATTGCAATATTCATAAATTCATAAACTGGCAAAGTCTGTTGATTTTTAATTTCTGCCACTGTTATAGTCTCTTATATTCTTGCTATTCACTCTCACTCACTCATTCTCTATACGTCTATATGCTTTATCCTGTATACAGGATCGCGGGGGGCCTGGAGCCTATCGCAGGAGACCTAGGGCATGAAGCAGGGTACACCCTAGACAGGATGCCAATCCATCACAGGGCACACATACAGACACTCACACACTCATTCAAACACTACAGGCAATTTGACAACACCAATCAGCCTAATCTGCATGTCTTTGGACTGTGGGAGAAAACCGGAGTACCCAAAGAAAACTCACCAAGCACGGGGAGAACCCAAGGTGGGAATTGAACCAAGATTTTGGAGGTGCAAGGCAAAAGTGCTTCATCATTATGCCATCATGCCGCCCCCTTGCTGGTTAAAAAGAAATTAAAAACGCCCAATGATTCATATCAGCTGTTCATCAGACAGTATGTTTAATTTAACCTTCTAGCTATTGCTTAACCACTAGTTTATCTGAGTCATTCAAGACTGTTAAGTAATTTTACCCTGGACATGGTTCCAGGCCATCACAGGGCACACACTCATTCACACTTTACGAGCGATTTGGGAAAGCCAATTAGCCTAATCTGGACATCTTTGGACTGGGGGAGGAAACCAGAGCACCTGAAGGAAACCCACTACTCACAGGGAGAACATGCAAACTCCATGGAGTTGGGAATCAAACCCAGATTCTGGAGGTGCAAGGCGACAGTGCTAACCACTAAGCCACCGTGCGACCTAATCTAATCTAATTAATATAAAATAATGTCAAACAAGCAGCATGCGCTGTTATATATATATATTTTTTTTTTCTTTTTATAGTATTGGGAAACAGTTTAAAAGTCTCATAGTATGCA
>JAOVVA010000052.1:22018598-22033502 GCA_028565275.1 Leiocassis micropogon | reverse complement strand
TTAAGAATGCACATTTAACAATGCACACAAATGCCGCAATTCGGCGCGCACCATGCCGCGAAATCCCACAAGCAACATTCGGGAATTTAAATAAATGTGTTGTGCTTCACTGAATACCCGCCAGATGGTGCATGGAAGGACTTTATCTAAAAGCCAGACCGAGGAAATAAATAACTGATAAAAATGTAACAAAAAATTTATTTGTCATTGTTCAGTAAAGCAATTAAGAGGAGGGACAATAAGCTTCTGTTCCACAATGACTAGCCATGTGATTAGCATGTGGAGAGCCTGGTTAAGTTGGAGTTACAGTAGAGAGAGAATTGTTATGCAAAATTGTAGCTGTTGATAAAACAGTGACAGCTTCATCATCCTTCCACAAATGGGAACAACAAAAGTACTGAATCACTCAAGGGACAATATTGAACTCTTTCAGAAAGGTTGACAATGCAGGAAGGGAAAGAGAGAGAAGGGGAAAAGGAAGCGAACTCACGAAGTGTTTGGGGAAGTCTTGTTCGAGCAGCGTTGTGCTGTGTTTACTCACTGATGAGCTTGATTTTGGGAAGGAGCCCCAGCTGGGACGGTGCTGCCCGCCTTGTGGAGGAATGCTAATCACGAAACTGAACTATCATGTGCCTGATACATACTTAAATATTGTGGAAAGCAAAAAAGAAAATGTAGTCTGTAAACTCTAAACTACATGTAACTACAATATCTCAAGATTCGTTGTTGTTATTGTAAGTATTCGGTTTCTCTTGTGGAGGGGTAGCCATAAGCGGACCATCAGATCTGCACAATAATGCACAGGTTTTACTCCAGATTCCTTTCCTAATGCAACCTTCCCATTTTATCCAGGCTTGGGACCGGCACTGCTTTCAGTGACTGGGGTTTGGGTGCTGGCTGGGAATTGAACCCAGGCCTTCAGCATGGTAGGCAAGAAACCTACCAATGGGCCACCAATGCCCATTGTATAAATGTATATATAATATAATGAAAATTTGAAGTTATTTTCCTACATTCATTAATTTATTCATCTTCTATAACTCTTATCCTGTAAAGGGTCCCAGGGGGCTTAGAGCTTATCCCAGAAGACTTTAGGTATGAGGTGGGATACACCCTGAATGGGGTGCCAATCCAACACAGAACTTCCCTACAGTGATTTTTTTTATATTACTATAAATAATTGCTCGTTGCTCATTGTTGCATAGTTTACATAAACACAGATTTTTTTCTGATCATAGTTTGATATGGGGTGTTCCAAAATATTGTTAACTAAGGTTACAAACTATGTGGGTCACCAAAATATATATGCACTGTGTATATATGCAGTTTATTTTATATAATAATAAAAAGTGAAAAATCATCCTTTTATAAATATATAAATTATACAATCTGGTACATACTGTCTTTTACTAAAATGTATAACACTGATATAAAGTGTTGTGGATGTATTCTTAATTATAAAGCCTGTTGCCAGGCTTCATCATTCATAATAACCCCTGTAATGTCATTATAGAAACAAAGAATAATTGGAAAATAATGGATCTGAAGTCTTTGATATGGCATCGCTGTGAAGTATGAAAACGTTATTTTGAAAATGTCATAAATTTTCACATTTATAAAAATGATTTTAACTGCATAAATAGGCTTGCCATGAGAAATCTTCAGTCAATCAATCACAGTGCACAGTTTTATTGCTGCTAGAGAAGCAGAAAGTTGCAGCTGTAAAGTTATAGTAGGCAGAACAACATTTGGTCAGACATTAAGTACAGTAAAAGGCAAACAAATTAAGAATGCAAACAGATCTTTGCGCTTACTATAAGAGTTCGATATTGGCTTAAGGAAAAATGACATTTGAGAAAAAGAAAAAAACATTTAATATACTACGTTACAAATGTGGTGAGCTGAAAAGCATCTCATAACATGTTGACCCTTATGGAGATCTACCACCACAACTGGTCTCTGATGCTACTGATGTATAGTGACCACAGAAAACTGGACAATTAAATAAAGAAAACGACAACAAAAACAACAAGACACTCACTCATTGTGTATACCTCTTTATCCTGTATACAGGGTCATGAGGGGCCTGAAACCTATGTCAGGAGACTTAAGGCACAAGGCAGGGTACACCCTGGATGTGGTGCCGATCCATTGCAGGGCACACACATATACATACATTCACACACTACAACCAATTTGAGAACTCCAAATAGCCTAATCTTCATGTCTTTGGATGGAGGGAGAAATCCGGGGTACCCAAAGGAAACCCACAATGCACAGGGAGTACATGCAAACTCCATACACATACAAGACCTGGAGTGGGAATCAAACCCGGACCCTGGAGATGCAAGGCAACACTGCAAACCTCACTGCAAAAGTCTTTAAAATTTCTTTTGATCATCATGTTGTGTACGATGCTTTAGACAATATCAGCTCCTGTAGTAAAAGCTAACCAGGGACAGGAGCTGCAATTAGTTAGAACTAAATGTGCCTTGCATGTGACAATATTTCACTGTATCGTCCCTGTTTAATAAATAAAATTGTAATAGCATGTACTGTAAGCGACACACTGTCATATTTGACATCCGAAACAAGCATTACACCTTAAGAATGCGGCAAGGTAAATATAGCCTTAAGTGTCAAGGACAGAATGTTTTCTTTAATGTTCGCTTTTAATGATAAGGTTAACATTGACAGACTTGGAAAAAGAGGAACAGATGGACTACAGCCTATAAATATAGACCTATAAAGTGCATTTACATGGTGTTGGAACCGGCACGATACAAGCCAGGAGCATCTAATACACTAGCAACTTTGTGCATATAGAAAGTTTCCCAAGTAATTACATTCAATACACTAGAGATATCTAAAAAAAAAAAAAAAGTCACGTTTAATTACTTTCATTTAATTTTCATTATGTCACATTTTCCATGCGTTTGTGTTTCTTTCTAACAGCAGCATCAATCAAGTGCACTTAAAGCCTTTTTTTTTTCACTATTGAACAGGAGCTATGATAAATGTTGAGATAAGCCCATGGCCCATTAGTAGTGGGCAATTAGGCTTAGTTTGCATGTGTTAATTAGGATCCACACTATTTAAAACAATTAAGATAGTGACATGCTAAACACACTTTATCACCTGTGTGTTTTTTGTTTGTGGATCGAGCGACAGAATCACACTCTGTCACTGAAGTGCACTCATGATTGATTCGGATACGAATAGTAATTGGGACATGAGGCGTATCTCCAGGCCAAAAGCAGTCGAATGTTACTGCATTGAACATAAGGGAGATTTTCACTGTGAGTCCGTGTGTGTCTGTGTGTGTGAGAGAGAGAGAGAGAAAGAGTGCGCATACTCCCCGTGATCCTGCATCCGTTGCCTGCTAACAGCTGCTGTGTTCAGAGCTAATGGCTGAAACGGATCCACAGGGCAATACATCTCTACTTTAGTTCTGCACGGCAGGGGAACCGAACTATGAATAACATTGCCAAACAGAGGCCTCACATCTGCTGATGCACTGTTTAAACTCACACAGGAGTGTAAAAAGCACAGTGCAAAACAGGACACATGCAAAATACATCTGCTGATACAGTCGTGAATGTGAATGTAGTTATGTCTGGCTGTCTGCAATACCAAGGGAGGAATAAAAGGGAAAGTCGAGCTCAATATCAGAAATTGGCTTCATTTTTAAACTTATATACAGTAATTCTTATGGGATATGGTGGTTTGGGTGGGGGTCAAAGGTTATGAATATAATGGGATGCAAGAGGATTGATAAATAGACAAGTAAATTAATTGGTCACTGAAAATAACTGACAGAACCATGGACCCTGGGGTTTTGAAAATATGTAGTATTTAAATGAATATTAGTGTTCCATCTGCTTGGATGGATGTCAACAAGTATGGCTATTTTAATTCTAACACATGTATGCGTTCGACCTCAATTACATTGGTGAATACAGCCATCATTAGCATATGGAAGGAACAAGAGGAAGCTAGTGGGTGTCCATTCCTCTTATCTGGTCTCTCAGCAGGATCCTTCACTTTTTTCTCTTTTCATGCTTCAGATCACAGGAGGCCTATAGGAATGAATGCAGATCATGGAGTGGGATATTGCCCCACTGCTATGCCACAGCTAATGGCTTATGGCAGGCGTGTGTATCACTCCTTCAGAGACGATATATGATTAATGATCCGATATATGAAAGATTCATTTAGGCAGCAAAGCGTTCAATACTATATGATTTATTGCTGTTTTGATAGTCATAAAATGTATTCCATTTTGCACAAACTGGGTTATTTACAGTAAATGTAAAAAAAATCTCACTTTGTGGTATTCGAGACTTCCTCCTTTACTGTCAGAAGCTGCACATTGTTTTATAGTGCTAAGAGGGACATGGGAGGCCACACCTCCTTCACTGGGATTGATAATCCAAAAGAACTTGCTTGAATGTAATGAGGTTAGATTATTAGATTATAACCTGTCTATCATTAGTTCAATATGTAATTTTTGTTCTTAACTGTAAGTGTAATTGTTATTTTTTTATTCTTGAGTTCTTCTACATATTAGCATTTTATACTTATCACTGATCACTTGAATTAATAGAGTTTTACCAATTCTAATTTTAACTCAAGAAGGCTTATGTTTGTGCAAAGTTTAGGAATAAAATGCTTAACTGTTCAAATTAGCCAAATGCTTAATGCTTATATATTGAATTAATGAGGCTATTACTGTATTTGAGCAATTAGATTGTAGCCAAACTTTTTTTTTTTTGTCTTGTCCAATTTTAACAAGAACATTGGGCTTGGAGTTAAGTTGAATTGAGTTTTATCAATTATTTATAATAATAATAATAATAATAATAATAATAATAATATGTAATTGGTGTATACTCAGATACTTTATTATTATTATTATTATTATTATTATTATTAATAAAGTATCTGAGTATACACCAATCTGCTATAACATTAAAACCAAAAACAGTTTGCCCATTATTGTGTAGGTTCCCCTTGTGCTGCTGGGGCAGCTCTGGCCCTTGGGGCATGACTCCACAAGACCTCTGTTGATGTGCTCTGGTGTCTGGCAGCAGGATGTTAGCAGCAGATCCTTTAAGTACTTGCGAGTTGAGGCCTCTATGAATCGGACTTGTTTGTCTGCTGCATTCCATGGATGCTCTTTTTGATTGAGATCTGGGGAATGTGAAGCCAAGATCAACATCCTTGAACCCATACACAAGTTGTCCGTCTCTATTGTAGACAACAGTAACTTTTTGGAGGAGTTTGTGCTACATTATGTTTTCTGTGGAATTAAACTGGACAGGCTGGTCTTCTGTCACAAATTTACTGGAATATAATTAACACTCAATGTTATTCAGTTCACCTGGGAGTGGTGTTAGTGTTGTAGCTGATCTGTGCATGTCAAAGAATGCTAAGTAACCATTTTTCTTAACTTGAATATTCTATAATGAAATTTCCAACCCTGTTACTTACTTGACCAAAGTAGCGTACTGTTGGTAGACTCATTAGTGGTAGGTTCTCTTGCCATGCAGGGTTTTAAAGTCATAAGGGTTTGCATCCCAGCCAAAACCTCGGACCCAGCCACTGGGGTTGCGGGAAGGGCAGAAAGGGCACCTGCCATTACAAACTGTGGCAAAAATCTAATTGTGTGGCTTGGATGATCTGCTGTGGTGACCTTTAATAGGACCAGCTTAATAATAATAATAATAATAATAATAATCATTGGTTTAAATGAAATTGTTGTCTGAGATGTGGTAGCACATTTATTTTAAAAAAAGGCATTCTTAGATGATAATGACAATGACAATATTGCACTGAAATATAAAGTAATTTAAAATTTAAGAAAGATTAGAGTTAAATGCTAAACAACATCCCAATAATTAAATCATTTAAAGTGCATAAAAGTCTATTTAAGTCACAGTTAAAGTGTTGAAGTAATTGCTACTACTCAGGTTTTGTTCCTTACTTTCCTTATTTGGTCATTGTTCTTATTACCCTGTTGCCATGGTTAGTTAGTCTCAGCTGCTGCTTGTTACACTTGATCATTTTGTCTATTTAAGTCCTCTGCGTTCGCATAGCGGCTGACCCTATGCATTCAGCTGCATTCAGAATAATGGCTCTCATCTGGTTTTAGCATCTCTGATTAGACAATGAAACCATGAATTCAAACAATGTTTGAACTTTAAGCTACTGTATGTAAATGAGAGTTGAGCACAGCATCCCTAGTTCTAGAGCCTAATCCTTAGTCAAAATTTTATGTCAAGGCAGGAGTCATACAGCATGTGCTCTTTAAAGGTACAGCATGTGGAAAAAAAGCACATTTTGTGTGATGACTAATTCAATTTCACATTTGAGACAAGTTCATCTGATTTTGCTAGAAGCGAGTGTTGTGTAGAATATCCAAAGCTGTTTTAGTCAAGATATACAGTACATATGTTTTAAGCATTAAATGGGTTTCCGTTACATAGAAAACAATTGCACTTAAAAAATGTCCTGTATAACATGCAATGTGTACAGTATACTGTACGTCAATCTTTTTAAAATAAACACTTCAGTGGACAATAGCAATTACTTTTTACCTTTGGTATACAAAACACACAGATGAAATGGATGTGACTGCCTTGCTATCCCTATACTGGAACACTGTTGATCATTATGAATCAAAGCTTGTGGATCCCGAAATTGTTTGGAGCAAAAGCAAATGGATATTTGCATGTGTGCAAGGCAGGTAGTGTGACAGATTGGGAGCTGGAAAATAAGAGGACTTAATCAATGGCTGAAGACACCAGGAGGCTTTCACACATATTTTGCATATTGCTACACACTCCAAATATATCCAGCGCAATATATATATACAGGTGTGTATACAGTATATATATATATATATATATATATATATCCAACAAAAGTTTAAAGCATTGATGTTTAAGGTTTATAAAGAAAGCTGCTTAAAAAGGACAATGTGTGCTTTGTAAGAGCGATTTATTTCAAGGTCTCTTATGTAACCTTAACAAATATGATACTGTATGTTATACGATATATGTTAGATGATATGAGTTTCCTATTCCCATATGCTAACAACAGATTGCACCATAGTGTCAATCATTAAGCAGCTTAAACATGTGGAATCCAAAATCCGTGGTCACCTAAAGCTGTGCATGTATGACTAATTATATAGATTTTTAACAAGTTAAGGATAATATAGACCTCCCACATGTGCTGTTTGAAAATTCCCAGCAAAGGCATATCTCCTGCCATTAATCTCAAGCTTCCCACACACATCAGCTATGTGTGAGGTGTGAGCTAATGTAATACAGCTGTGTCTTAAATCTCACCTACACCAAAAATTCTATCTTTGTGACTTTTAATGGGGACGTCTGAGAATTATTGATTAGGGACATGTTCCTGCATAAGATGTCTAGGTAAATCTCTTTTATCACACATTTGTGCGAAGCCTGGTGACAGAAACACCCAAAAAACCTGAACACATCCGGATTGCCTGAAGTTATGCATAACAAAGAACAATAGTAATATAATTAAAATGTAACTTTCTGCCAGAAGTCTTGCCAGCGGCAATTACTTATTGTTTTACATACTGTATAGTTCTATTATTATATTATCTCCAATAATAAATTATAAGTACAAGTTAATATTCCATGTCTGCATAGTTTATATCATTCACAGTCAAGTTTAATTGAATTCCATTTCTTCTGTCACTATACATTTTACAGGAATAGCTCAGTCAAAATGAAATATGTGCAGTGCTCTTCTTACGCCACACATACACCTATGTGGTATATGAACTTTGCTTTTTATCATTTGCATTAGAGCTCTGCAGGTAGTCTGGAAACCTCGCAATTTGTGATTCAGGAACTTTATTCGGTTTCTGCATGAATGGAGTTTTGCAAGTTCTCTCCATATTTATGTGGTTTTCCTTTAGGTTTTTATTATAATAATAATAATTATAATAATAATAATTATTATAATAATAATAATAATTATTATTATTATTATATAGTACTGTTCAAAACTCTTATAAAAATGCAAATAATGTTTTTGAGCAAAAATTAAGTCAGAATTTCAGGGCCGTACAGTCTCACAGTTTTAGAAGAAAATTTGCTACTAAGTTTTACCTAGCATTCTGCAGAACCACCCACAGGTCTTCAGAGGACTGGTGTACCTGCTTCTTTTTTTGCATGCAAAATCCAGCAACTTCCTTTTTTTTTTGGTCTAAAAATTGGTCGCTTATATAATGTCCTACTTTCTTTTCTGGCATACAAGTATTTTTCTTAAATGTTAGAAAATGTTTAAAAATCCGAGATGTTTTTTTTTCTTTGTACTAACTCAATAATAAAGTTCTAAAATAATTATAAAAAATGAATAGGAACGTTTGTACTAAAAGAACAAGGCGCCTAAGACTTATGCACAGTACTTTATTACATATGAGGGCATTGATGGCCTCAGGGGTAAGTTTCTCGGTTACCATGTGGAAGGCCTGGGTCCGATTCCCAGTCCCAAGCCTGGATAAAATGGGAGAGTTGCGTCAGAATGGGCATCTGGTGTAAAACCTGTACCAAGTCAGTTGGTTCGCTGTGGTGGTTTCTTAACGGGAGCAGCCTAAAGACTAATAACAACTATATATGTACTTTTTTAATAAAAGGAAATAACACTTTATCCCCATATATGTATTTGTTATTCTCTACAGCTGCCTCTCAGGAGTTCAATTCATCTAATTACATGCATACTGAAGAATAAGAATTGTATTTGTGCTTGCAATAATTTGTATAAAGACACCAGAACAAAAAAAAAAATCATACCTTTTTTGATCTCTCTCTCCCACTTTCCCTCTCTCTGTCTCTCGTCTGAGGCATTTGATGACGGTGCAATAAATTTCCTTTCTTACCGAGTCCCCTTTAGAAAAACATACACATAAGAAGCGTTTGTTAATTGCATGAGGGCAGTCTGCTGCCCCTAGCATTCATTGATTTGCTGGCTGCTTTGGCTGACACACACACACACACACACACACACACACACACACTACACACAGAGGAAGTTCAGCATGGGTCATGGTCATTCTGAAATCCTTACATCTATGATAAAGGAGCAGGAGACAAGAATCTACTGCACACTATAAAAATGTGCACTGATATTTTCTTTCTTTCTTTCTTTCTTTCTTTCTTACTTCCAACCAAACACCAAAGTAAACACTATCTGCGATATTTCATTATATCATAGATATTAATTTTTATATAGCTACCATACCATATTTTTATTTAGGCCTTATTTGGTAATATAGGCCTCATTCTATGAGTAATACAAATATTAATTAACATCAGGTTAGTTGGGACTGCCTTAATAATTGAACGTTTTTACTGACAGCATGATATTGTTGAGATGAAAAAGATGAGTTATCATCCCTGCTGCTTCCAAATTTCCAGAGTGCACCTTTTGCTAAAACCCCGAGTGGGCCTTTTTGTCACAAATAGAACGGCTGGATTTTATTAGAGTTTATAAATTGAAATGATTGAATTGGCAGAACAATGGTACAGGATGTAGCATTGCTTGCTTAGTGCTCCAGTGTGGATGGTTCCATCCTGATTACTGTGTCTTCAGAGTTTCATATCTCACACCCCAAAAACACACTTAGGTGTGAATGATTGAGTGAATGACATTTAAACTTGATACCAGGACCTTAATTGCCATGGCACCTATTTTTTTGTTGCCCTGTGTGAGGAACAGTCCCTACAACTTCCACTTCATTGCTAAATGCACATAAGCAGGAGCTGCTTTTAACATCCGGTCAATTTGTATAGCACTTTTAACAATTGACATTGTCTCAAAGCAGCTTTACACACTCAAAAGAATTAGAATTAATTTTTGTAAATAAATTCTAAGTGCCTTAGGTAAAGGGGCAGATCTGGGGGACTCATAGACGTAGAGTATTATGGTGAACTGGTATGTTTAGATGCTGTCTTCCCCACTCTCACTGATATTTTAACAAATATGGATATGTGCTAAGACTTCATTAATTTGTTAATAAATCGTCAGCATGGTGGCATAGTTGTTAGCATTGTCGCCTTGCACCTCCAGAGTCTGGGTTCGAATCCTGCCTTGGCATCTTCTCTCTGTCCTTTGTGGGTTTCCTCTGAGGGGTCCAGTTTCCTCCAACAGTCCAAAGACTAATAGGTTAATTGGCATTCCCAGATTGCCCATAGTGTGTGCCCTGCGATGGATTGGCACCCTGCCTCATGCTCCCCTGGGATAGGCTCCAAGCCCCCCACCACACTGTACACAAGATAAAGCGATATAGGCGATGAGTTAGTGAATAAGTAGTTTAAAAAATCAGTAAGTAACTAGAGTTGTAAAAAGTAACTAAAATTGGCTTATTGCTAAAGCTCAATAAATGTGGTTAGATGTATCTCAGTGGTTAAGGCATTGGACTATGGTTTGGAAGGTCCCAGGTTCAAACCTCACAATCACCAAGTTGCCACTGTTGGGCCCTTGAGCAAGGCCCTTAGCTGCTCAGATGTATAATAAAATAAAAATGTAAGTCGCCCTGGATGAGGGTGTCTGCCAAATGCTTAGATGTAATAAGCCAACTATGTTGCTGTATATTGTCAATATACTGGTGTGTTAAAGACCTACACTTTACAGTGAAATAAATAGAAGCAGGAGTGCTGGGATCATGCCTTCATCTTTATGATTGGTTGATCAAATATATTTTAAGCTCCTCCCTTATTGACCCAAAGACACCTGTCACACAACATGTTTTAACCACAGTAGTGTACAAGGATTATTATTATTTTTTCGTCCTTCTTGAGGTGGATTTTGAGTGTTGCCCACTTCATAGCTGCTGCGTCTCTGTGGATCAATTAGCTTGCTAATTAAGCCCACAGGGGCACATCGGCTGGAAATCTCAGCGTCCATTAGACATCTGAAGGTCTTGTCTCAGCATTATGACAGATGACACATCACTAGGCTCTTCAGGGATGCTTCAGAGCTTCAAAATAAAGGGAAAAGGGAGAAAAGCCACAAACTGTCATGTACAAAGCAGAGCAGGAATCCCAGAGCCTCTGCTCTGTGTCCTTATGATTCAAACACCCCCCTGGGACCCGTTCTCAGCGAGGAGAGAGAGGAAAGAAAAAACATTTACATATGCAATGTAGCTCATCAATTATAATTAATGAAAGCGCCGCCTGCTAGCTCAGCGGCCCTGATATGGCTGAGCTCAATTAGCTATTCTTTGCATGTCCGCATCGCTGTCCCATTTCCATATCCACAGTAACAATCGAAGCGAAAGCTTCCCGAATGCTATCGACAAGCAGCGCGGCCTCAGAAGACGGCCAATCTCGCCGAGGCAAACAGGATATTAAAAAAGGAATCCCCCATGTTCAAACCTAATGATGCCAAGAGAACACTGGCACTCAGGACATGTTGACAAGAAAGATTTCACTTCATCCTGCCTGCTAGAGAAGGAAAGCGAGAGAAAAAGAGTGACAGGGAGCAATCACCCAGCACCAATATCTAGAAAACGAATATGATTTCTGCTTACTGAGATATGAAGTCGACCCAGCCTGAGATTCAGAGACTTATTAACTCCACTCTGGAGCTTTCCATTGACACGAACCATAGATCCAGTAAGCCGTGTTAGGAATGGAGAGATCTGCATGGTGTACGTGTCACAACATGATGCTTAAAAACTAAATAAAGTAATGCAATCACACCGGAAAATCCAATCTAGAATCAAGGAAAGAGCTTTGAGGAAATTTGCAAGCATAATTATGTTAGCAAATTTCTATGCCATCTTGATTTCAACTTTTGAATGTTTATATACAGGGTATACCTTTATGATCTATTGCACAGATTTAAATTTATCCACAGATGTCATTCTGGCTGATACCTGTAAGAAGTTGCCACAGCCGACCACCTGATTCACACATTTAATTTTTTGTTGCAGCCCTGACAATTTTTATCCAGGCATGGGACCTGTTAATGGTTATGAGAGTAATGCCAATTTCTTCTTGTGTGTGTGTGTGTGTGGAACACATGGAACAACAATTTAAACATTTGGACAAAATGATGCAAAAATGTAAGAACTGTATAAAACAATATTTAATATACTAACTGTACATGCATATAAATGTGTGCCATATATGTAAATATTTTACTGATAAGTAATAGATAAGCCTCCAAAATGTTCCATTTAAAATTGATGAGTGAACCCTAGATCTGTCCGCTGTGCCTCAACACGCTTGCAGATTGCCTGATGATCAGTAGCGAAACAAATGCGCGCACACACACATACACACACACACACACACACACACACACACACACACACGATGATGTGTCTGAATGTTCTCTGGTTTATTCACAGGACAAATAGGTATATAAGTGAATACTAAGTACGTACTGTAGGTGTCAGGGTCATCTGTTGTACATCATGGAGCATGAGCCATACACTATAGAAAACCGGTAACAAACCAAAGGAAGTGCTGCCATATAAGGAATACGGAGGGGCTCAGGAACAAAAAGAGACAAGGAGCATGGGAATGTTAAAACAAACAAAAAAAAAACCCACTAACGGTTGCATTTTTGAAAATCTAATTATTCACATTTGACTTTTGAGTAAAGGTAAGCAATGTCTTTGATTATAAACTTATTTATGTGAAACGAAACAGAGAATACACTCTCTCTCTTTTTCTCTCTGTCTCCCTTATTGCTGTTATAATTCACTTTTGCTTCTTTCCTGATCCAGAAATGCTGTTTTCTTTGTGATGTCCCTTGCAGGGTCAATGCTGCAATGTGGACGCCTCATTGTGTTGCTATAGAGATGTCTGATGTAACTCCATCTGAGGTCTTTTTTTTATTTATTTTTTTTAATACAGCTTTTTTCCCTCAGTGCCATTTCCCTTCCCAGGCTCCACTAATGAAGGTCTGCCAGCAAGCTCAGAACAAACAGATGTTTCTGATTAATTTTCCCATCACTCGAATTAGAAAGTAAATTAAAACAAAAAAAAAAAAAGAGGTTTTCTGCTGTTCAGTAAACAGTTTGTGCATGTTCCCTCACTTCCCTCCATGTCAAGAAAAACACTACACCACTAACGAGGCAGATGTATGGATGCCTAATGGAGGTGGTAGGGTGTTTTTGTGTTAAAACCACTTGAATAATGTACCTCGTTATGGTAATTTCAAGCAGATTCTAAGAGTGTGTGTGTGTGTGTGTGTGTGTGAGGGGTGGAGGTGGGTGGGGGTGCTTGTGGGTGGTGTGTGTAGTGTGTGTCATGTAGTTGTATGACTAATTAGGCTTCATTAATGTTAGCATCCACTACTTTACAAGCTGTTGAGTGACTACAGAGTTATTCACCAAAACTGTGACCAATCAGGGTTAAGACTGTACGAGTGTCGGAGCACTTTTGCTTTCGCATCTCCATATCCTTCGCTACCACTTAAATCATACACTTCTACTGTACATCCTTGCTTTACTGAACGTGCCGGTCTGTACACTACCAGGCATGGATATCTTATTTCAATTCCAAATTATCACTCAGCACTTTTACCTTCGTCGACCTTATGATGCTAATCATTTCGATTTATTTCAAGCTTGTGACTAAATCCCACACCACTTTTCTAGTCACAAGATCTAACCCCACTAAATTCCCCCTCCTGTCAGTTACACCCATTTTAGATGGTAGTCCATGAGGACCCATGATGAGCCAAATATTTAGAGTGTGTCCTGTCAGGCTCAGAGACAATCTTCCTGCTCTGTGGCTGATCACTGCATGGAATGCAGAATTACATTATGTCTAAACACTAGATTTTACTTAAAGTTTTGCTTTACTGTATACATTAAAAAACATTCATTCATGCACCCTTAGTAGCCGCTACTGTATATCCTGCCTACAGTATTGTGGTTTAAGCAAATAATTAAGTGAAACAGTCCAAACCTAAACAACAAAAATGACACCACTTGAAAAAAGTGAGTCTTGTGCCCACCACTATCTGAACCGCTAGCTTGGTTATTAAATAATAACACACTCTTACACAAATAAAATAAGTCATTTACAAATATTTGTCCGTTTCCCTCCGTGCTGTCCCTGATTACTGAGCCGCTTTGCTGGAAATGAATTAGAGGAGGACGCACTTAATCCTGACTTCCTTTGGCCACTTGTACATTAGAGCGATTAACCTTGGTGTGAACCTGCTCTCTCCATCCCTGAGCTACTGCTGATGTCTTAATGTTAAACCCCATAAACCAGACATGCAGCTGAAAAATGCCTGGCAGAAGTTCACGCTGTGTTTTTCATACGGCTGCCTGTAATGCCGAATGTGTGGGACCCTGAGACAAAATGCACTCCGAATGTTACCGCGAGTTCAAAAAGCACATTAGGATTAATGCAGTGCTG
Source organism: Leiocassis micropogon (assembly GCA_028565275.1). Lineage (NCBI taxonomy): Eukaryota > Metazoa > Chordata > Actinopteri > Siluriformes > Bagridae > Leiocassis > Leiocassis micropogon. The sequence goes on along the minus strand of JAOVVA010000052.1, from coordinate 22,019,073 downwards.
TTCGAACGGGCTGTCTTGAGTGTTTCAGAAGACAACTGTAAATTAAAATGCTATTATCTCTATAATCACTGTGGCTCTAATGCTTTATTTAATGAAAGGTTTGCTGTTTAGCTTCATGCTAAATGCAATGCCACAATAGAACATTAAGTTTTATGTGAATTTAAATGGTAAAAAATCATATTTACATAATTTCCTATTTACACCAAAGGGTTCCTTAAAAATTCTACGGAATTTGTTTATTTATTTTTAATAGATATTTAGTTTTTAAAGGATTCTAAAACTTCTGAAACTAAGAACAGCTTGCTGGCATAGACTATGAATTTATTGAGCAAGCTTAAAAAATTTACAAACAGTTGGTCTGCCTTAAGTCCACCATATACAGTATCTTGTATATTCCGTTATATACAGTGGTGTGAAAAACTATTTGCCCCCTTCCTGATTTCTTATTCTTTTGCATGTTTGTCACACAAAATGT
>JAOVVA010000052.1:21940942-21977094 GCA_028565275.1 Leiocassis micropogon | reverse complement strand
CCCGTAGCCTAGCCTCTGTGTGCCCCGTAGCCTAGCCTCTGTGTGCCCCGTAGCCTAGCCTCTGTGTGCCCCGTAGCTATTTGGTAAGTGTTGCTAGGTGTGTGCTAGGTTAAAGACATGTTTAGCTAATTACCATGGGTAGCTATTTGCCATGCTTAGCTAATTGCCATGTCTTTAGCCCTAGTCTAGTCTCCCCATGTCTCTAGTCCAGTGTCTCGGAGTCTCCAGTCTTGTCTTATTCCTGTTTCAGCTCCATGCTTAGCTTGAGTCTGTGTTTCATCCTCAAGCATGTGTCTCAACATGGTGCTTATATTTTGTGTAACGGGTATTAGAGCCTGTTTCGTCCTTAAGTCTGTGTCTCAACATAGTGCTTCTATGTTGGGTAACGGGTATTAGAGCCTGGATTATTATAGAGCTGGATTATTATAGAGCCGTAAGCATGTGTCTCAAGATAGTACTTATGTTTTTGTGTGTCTTGTCCTAGAGCCTGGGTATTGGTCAGTTATGGGTCGTATAGTTTGAGTGTTCATTTCTTTGTTTGTTTTGTTTCTTTGGGATTCCTGTTTTGTGTTATATCCTGAATAAAGACTCTCTTGTTTAAAAAAACACCCCTCTGGGCCTATGCCTGCCCTTTTCTGCCCACGGCATTAACAGCCATAACCACCCATTCATGACAATTAGCAAAGACTGTGATCACATCAGGTTCAAGCTAGTAGTAACAAAATTCCACTCATGATGATTTGTCTTTTTCAGTAGGAAATTGCTTCATCTGAAAATGCTGTTTATTATGCTTGTACTGTATTTCTAAGTTGTGTTTCTGAAGCACAGAATGTTATTTTGTCCTTACAGGAAATTTATCTGGCTGTAGTGGATACCTTCTGATTTCAGACTGAGATATCAGCAGAGTAAAGGAGCACTGAGGAGTGTAGTAAATAACAGAAAAGGGGCCCATCAAAACATGAACAAGTATTTTGAACCATCCGTTTTCCAAGCAGGTTTTTACAACATTGCTTAAATTAAGAAAAAAAATAATAAAGTATTGCACCTCAACATTTTTAAAAAGGATAAAAATTATTCTATTCACATTAGTGGGTCGGGTAGTGGTTTCTCTTTTTAGAGGGAAACTATGTCAGTAAGGCACAAAACCAGAGCAGAGAGATACTTAACCCCTGTCATCTCAAATATATCCATTAGGGGCTGGCTCAACCCCAAGGATGTACAGCCCTATCCATCACAATTTGACCAGGCTGCTGTCGTCCTACTGTACTCTGAGCCAAGCCTTCCCACTGCCAAACTAAGACGGACTGCAATATTATGTTCCACATACTGCCTAATGCAGAAACAGAAAACCAGTAATGCCTTTGTGTCAAATCCAACCTATAAACCAAGTTTTTTCATAGTTGCATTTTTTTTCAGCTAAACTGTCACCTGTGCAGATTGTATTTTAAGTCTTGCTTTTTTCATCATACAGTTTTAAAAATCATAGTTTGATAACTGTGATTCCCAATGTTACCTTGCAACTGTGTTCATCTTACATTTACTATGTGGACACCTGACCATGACCTCATATATGGGCCTTCCCCAAACGTTTAGACAATGTACACTTTTCCTTTACTCAAATTAATTCAATTAAATTTTATTTGTATAGCGCTTTTAACAATGGTCATTGTTGCAAAGCAGCTCTACAGAATCAAAAGAAAATGATGGTGTATGTATACGAAATTGCAGAGTGCAAGCAGAGACTTTGGCAGGACTAACTATGACAGCATAACTAAAAGGGAGAGCTAGAAGGAAACGGACATGAGGGGTCCCTGGGAAGTAAAGGAACCAGTTACTCCATCAAAAACCCTGAATAATCAATGAGAGTGGGGAAGACCGCATCCAAACATATCAGTTCACCAGAATACGCTATGTCCGAGTCCCCACGATTTGTTCCTTTATTTAAGACAATTCTATTCACAGAAATGATTGGATAAATAATGTATTTTCAGCCTAGTCCTAACCACTGAGACTGTGTGTAAGTCCTGAACATTCATTGGAAGGCTATTCCATAACTTTTACTCTTTGTAAGTAAAAGCTTTGCCTCCTGCCATAGTTTTTATAATCATGATTTATGACAAGCAGCCTGCATCAATTGATCAAAGTAGGCGTGGTGAATTGAAAGACACTAGCATTTTGCTCAGGTACTATGGCGCAACACCATTTAATGCTTTATAGGTCAATAGTAGTATTTTTGAATCAATGAGAAATTTCATTGAGGGCCAATGCAGTGTAGATAAGATAGGGGTGGTGTGCCCTTATCTTCTGGTCCTAGTGAGGACTCTTGCTGCTACATTCTGTACAATAAGGTGTTACTGACAGTTACTGAACATCCAGACAGTAAGGTGTTAATATTGTTAAACAATAATCCAATCTAGAGGTGATAAAAGCATGGGCAAAATGTTCTGTCATCTAATGAAAATACATATATTTCTTATCTTTTTAATATTTCTTATATTTCTGATATGAAAGAATGCTATCCTGGTAATATTGTTTACAGTACATGTGCTTCAAATGAAAGATTTGAAGAAGATGAAGGAATCTATAATCACATGAAGTTCTTTTACTGTTGTACCTTATGAAACAGAAAGGTCATCCAGATTTACTGTGTGATCATAAAGCTTACTTCAAGCTGCATGGGATCTTAGTACCAGTATTCTGTCTTCTTAGGATTAAGCAGAAGGAAGTTAATTAGCATCCAGTCTCGTGTCCTTCACACATTGTTCAACTTTATTGAACTGACTTTTTTCATCTGGCTTTGCTGAGACATATAATTGTGTGTCATCAGCATATCAGTGGAAACTGATACCATGCTTACAAATTATGTTGACCAGGGGAAGGATGTAAAGAGAAAAAAGCAGTGGGCCTAAAACCGAACCCTGTGGAACACCAAACTTCACTTGAGAATATATAGAATAGTTATCATTTAAATCTACAAACGGCGAATACTAATATATGAGATGCAGTGAGAAAAGTTCTAAAGAATAGAAAAAATAGTAAAGAATGCAGGAACAAGGACAAAATAGAATAATGTGCATTTATCAAGTTCATACTACACAGCCACGTCAGGTTCAGGTTCTCAATGTGTCTTTAATATTGTCACTAATTTCCTTTAGCGTACCCCTCCACATACTTACCAGGTCCAATGAGATCAAACATGCATTATGACAATGTCCGATCAGATTGCACTCTGCTCTTACCAGGTGCTTATCACATGCTTGATACACATGTGCACTACATTGTCATTGTGTCTGATGGGTTGGTAAAAATACTGCATTATGCGCAGTGCTTTTCATCCCAAATTGATGGTGTGGTGTAATATGAAATTAATGTGGTCTTCTACAAGGACCTACCATGGATATAGCACAAGCCTAAAGAAGTTGTTGTAAGAACTCCATTGACACAGCAACAATGCAGTACATCCCAATGAAAACAGCCAGAATGCCATTTACTCTTCCCTGTCTGCACCACGCTTGGAGTACACCAGTTAAGTCCCTAAGAGCTGTAAGTTATTTAGTTAACTGGTCAATGCCAAAATTACTATGTCCTATTTAAGTTATTCCTGCATCTTGCTTAGACCATATCCTCACAATGCTGTCTTAAGCATGTAAGAAATAGCATGGAGCATTTCACTGGAGATAATACTACATCCTTACCTGTTTTTACTGTGTTCCTGCCAAGTTCTACATCTTCTTACTGCATTCACCCAATTTTTGAGGACGTAGTGGGAACATGGATCAGTGTGACGAGGCTCAAATTTGTCCCATTTGTGTGACTAAATCTCTATAAAACCCTACAACCATGCCCCAACATATATCAGAATGCTTTCACAAAAGATGGCATTGTGGTAATAACAGCAGTGGAGGGACCAACTCCATGTGAATACCATGGCTTTGGAATAATATATTCAACAATTGTAAATGGGTGAATTAGTTCTAACTTTGTAGTTTGGCAGAGTGGAGAGTAATTCGGGAAAAGATCTTCGGTTCATATAAAACATCAGAATAGGAAAAATGTGATGACCATGGCATGGTTCCTGGACTTTGTTGGTTTAGATTTTTTTTTTAATTTATGATTTCTTTAAATTTTGTAAATCACCACTGTTTACAACCATAATAAACCGAAAAACATCCCAGAACACACAACAGGTTGAAGTAGGATTACTTTGGGTTCCACTCCTGTCAGCTGTGAACAGAAATCTAAGGCTGCAGTCAGAAGCAGACTCAGTAAAACGAGACATTTAAAGACTGTGAAAATGTCACTTGGTCTTTTTCCAATAAAACTGTGAACAGAAAATTGAGGGCACAGTTGTTAACTTGCTAACTGTGGTTGAGTCTCAATATCTTTGCCCTTTCCAGTCAACATGGGAGCAACTCATCTCAATTTTATCTGACTCTACAATCTTACGCTCTCATACAGTATGTCTTGAATGTGATGTATGAGGAATAAAAATCAAATGAAACAAAATCAATTTCTAAATTGAAATTTGACATTTCTAAAGTGTATTGAATGCCTCAACTGCAGTCACCACCAAACCCTTATACAAGTTCATATGGTTTGCAATTGTATATAAAGCACGCCCCCTTTCACAGAAATGTCATGTCCATGAGGCCTCAGCTGGGCGCTTATCCTCCATTAGTGCTCTCAGTGATGAAAACTACAAGGCCACACTGCTGCTTTTACACACCTGAGTCACCAGCACAAGGCCACGCTGATGCTGACAGGCAGGATCAACATCATAAAAAGAGAATGAACCAAGGTCATCAAGTGAAAGCCTCTCAGCTGTCCAGTCCTCAACCATCAGAGCTTTAAAGTAGAGCATTAATAAGAAGGACAACCTGTAGAGGATCTCTCTTAACACTCATTTGAGCTGTCTGGTAAGAAAAAAAAAATCTTTCTTTATGCTAGAGATTGTACTAAACTAAATCATGGCTCTATAAGAGGGCTCATAAATTGAGATTTTATTAGGGGATCAAGAAAAAAAAATACTCCCACAGATTAATCAGTGATTTGATTTATTTTAACAGAAAAAAATCCCACAAAGGCTAAAGCTTTATTTTCAGACAAGCCTTTCTGAGTGATTCATGAGTGGCCTGTGAACATAAAAAAATGTCTCACTGTATTGCATAAGGTCACACACACTTGTTTTCATGGTGTCCTCAGTTAATGGTTATTATAGCACACTAAGCATATTGACATTCAGTGTAGAACGTGCTGTCAGTGAGAAGACCTTATCTTTACAAGTCGGGCTCCAATTACAGAAGAACTGGGGCAAAACTCGAACACTGTAATAACATCAATTGACCCTTGAACAGTTTAAATGCCACATACTGCAGAGTGCTGTTATGTAAATGATGTAACATAGAGGACACATACTGTAATCAGCTTCAGAACAGAGAACCGCCTTCGCCCTGTTTGCCCATCTGTTCAGATTGTGATAACATTTGCATTTTTTCACAGTGTACCATATAAAACCAGTTTGCCTGCTGCAAAAACCTCAAAACCAGTCTTCCTGAGGAGCTTAATCAGGAATGTGAACATGCTTGAATGCACTGGGTAGAATGCTTTTTTTTTGGCTGTACCTTTTGAGTAGAATAAAGAAGGAATAGCCAGAAAAAACAACATGATGACCAGCACTACTAATAATTCCAGAGATGGGCCAAATACTGTCACTGACACTTCTTGTCATTGATATTTCTAGCCTGTTGTCCTTTAAATTTAAAGAAACCTGAATGAAATACTCTTTACACTGCACGTACACATGGTTTCTTCTTGTGATTATTTTATGGTAAAGTACTAAATGGGAAAAAAAAAATCTGAACCCACGTAGCTGTGGACCAAGTTCCCTTATGGATTACAAGGTTTTTCAGTTACCTAAGAAGAAAGTGGAACAAGTAAAAGGTAAAAAAATGAAACAGTGATAGTAAAAGTAAGCTATATATTTTAAACTATTCCTATCTATTTAGTTACATAATTCTAACACAATTATGTAATCCTTTTTAAAATGTTGCAGTGTTTGGACAACACAAACAGGCCTTCTAAAAAGAACAATTGGCCCCAGCCTGACTCCCCCTGTGGAAACCATCTGAAAACACCACTGCCCAGCACAAAGTAACAAAAGGCCAAAACGGTGAACACATCTGAGTATGCTCTCAGAATAAAAAGCAACAGGAATATCTGTATGGCTCAACCCTGGGTCTTGTCTCACAGCTGAGATGAATGTCTGCATGTAAAAAAAACTCACTATTCTCAATATTCATGATGGAACTGAATAGACTCAGGCTGAATGATTTCTATATTGGTCCAGCTCTTCTTAACAAATATGAATTAAACTTTATACATTTGAAGGCCAAGTTGACATCTTGAACTTTTTTGCCTGCTCCTCAAACCATCCCTGAACCATTTTTGCAGTATGTCAGGATGCATAATCCTTCAGAGAGGGGCCACAAATATTAGGAAATAACACTGCAACTGTGTTTAGCTACAGTAGGTGATGCATGTCAAAGTAACATCCACATGCCAGAACCCAAGGATTCCCAAAGCATCACATCGCTTCTGCCAGCTTGCCTATAGTGCACCTTTGCAAAATCTCTTTCCCAGGTAAGCAATTGCACACTCCTGGCTGTCCAAATGATGTAAAAGAAATTCATCAGACCAGTTTCCAAACTACCTCCACTACTTCATGGTGCAGTTCTGATGCTCACGTGTACATTGCAGGTGTGGTACATAGAGCTCTGCATGAGCACTCTTGTCTGTAGCTACAGTAGGTCAGCCGATACAGAGATGGGGAAAAAAATGGTTGGTACCATTCCACAAAAAAGAAGAACCCATAGTAATAAAAATCGGTTTCTGATTGAACTGGATATCTTAAATTATTATTTTTTAAAAACGAACATGCATGGACAAAAATAATGGCACAACCTTTAGAGGCAATCACCACAAGGAATCAATTTCAATAGCTCTCAATAAGATGTCTTACTCATCCTGAGCAAAATGTTTCAACTGTCTCATGTTTGACAGTTGAATTCTTCAGGCTGCATGTTTCAGCTCTTATGGTAATAAATGTTCAATAGGATTCAGATGAGGGGTGGTAGAAGTAATTTCAGACTGTGGCGACTTATGCTTAGGGTAATTATCCTGTTGGATGACTCATGACCTGATACTAAAATATAACTTTCTGAAACTGGGCACAATGTTTTGTTTTGTTGCATTGATAGTCATGAGATTTCATTTTGCACAAGTAACTCAAGGACTCATGGACAAAGGTCCTTTGACTTCATAAAATTTGGAACTATATATTATTGTCACTTTAATTATTTTATACTTGCAATCATTCCTATTTTTGCAAACCCAGCCGATCAGATTTTTCTCTCCTATTACTACTGTATGTGGTTATTGGACACCAGAGGCTTTCTCCTGAGGTATAAGTGAATAAGGGTGTGTCTGTGAATTCTGGTGTATCATTATTGAAAGTATTCTTTCACTAAGTTGGCACATCAGTACACATGTATCAGACACATCCAGTTTATTTAGCATCAAAAATAATTTATTTAGAATCTCAGCTGAAGCATTACGATATCACAATTGCAAGATGGGTGTTTTTGTAGTTAGTGAGCTGTGTTTGATGTGAGGTTTTTCTTTGCTAGCTTGTTAAAAGTGAATAGCTGAAATGGAAATCTATGGATCTTTTTTTTATGATTTCTTAAACTTTAGAGGATGTTGTGGGTAAGATTCCCCGAAGATCAATAGTATCTAGAATACAAGTATATGCTCTTAGAATTATTAAATCTGAGCATTACCTGTAAGAACAGGTCTTTGCCCTCTTTATTCATAAGGAAATAATTATGGGTCTTATTTTCAAGTAAAAACAGCAGAAAAGATTTAAGGTGTTTGATAAAGTGTTTGTCTTACTGGTTAATCCTTGGGTTTATTTAAGGTCAACACCTTAAATTTTATTTTTTCAGACCATTCTATTTTTTTAAGTCTCTTGCATGACGCACATTTTACTGACGATTGGATCTTCAAGCACTTTGTTTTGATTAGAGTCAACACATATTACTTTCTCCTTACTTGGAGAAATGGGGCAGAATGTTATCCTGATGAGCTGCTGCAGCAAACACCTTAGGATATAATGCTTGTTTGTGAACATACTATATTGGTTGAGCCTACAACAACTAACTGCAAATCTTTTAATAGCAGCCACCTGTTTTATAGTCAAAGTACAGTAGAAGTTCAGTTCCATGTTTTTTTTTTTTGTTTTTTTTTAGGGGTGGCGTCTCACTTTTTCAATAGACCTAAGTCTGAAACACACAGCCTTTACCTTTAACTTGATTGTCTGTAATTTTACAATATCTTTACAATAATTTTGTAAATCTCCCCAGCCAACTTACTTCTTTGCTTTGAGTGGGACATTTTAAGTGTGGTGCATGCGGTTATACATAACAGCAGGGTGACTATTTTTATAGGCTGTACAACTAATTACAAGAATGGGGATATGGCATACTAATTACAGAAAACACTAAGTTTGAACTGTGTCTATAATCCTGTCATTTACAGTATAATTTTTTAAGGAAACTAGCAAATTCGTTGACAAATCACTTACTCACTCTCTATATCGCCTATCCAATTCAGCTTACCCCAGGGGACTCAGGTCAAGTATAGATCCCGAGATCTCTCAAACTTCCTGCCAAGATTCTATGGTGCCATGGATTCATTCATGCATACATACTGTAGATACATACATACATAGATACATACATACATGGTGGGTATGTACTTGGTGGGGTATGTCTTGTATGAGATGCCAAGCACACACTATGGTAAATTTGGAAGTGCTGGAGAAAACCGGAGCACCTGAAGTAAATCTTTACAAAGATACCCCCAAGTTCATGTTTTGATGAAGAGAGCGAGAAAATTTATGTAGTGACTAACTTTTCTCAGTCCTTTTACCAGTTAAGCAATGCTGAGAATAAAGTCAATGTCAATAAACAAGAAAGCTGGGTGAAGGAAGCTGAGAATTGTTTATAACATGGTGAGAGCGTGGAGGTTAAATAAATAATCACAAAGGCAGGATGCTGTTTTAAAACACAGACAGATTGATATCGCACATTAAGCTCAAGGGTAGCTGAAAGAAGAGGATGACAAAAAAACATTATCCCAAGATCTTATCAATTAGCAAACAGGGTTGTGGTTTGATTGCATCATTCTGAAGTTTATGTCGTGTCTGGGGAAATAATTTGCTTTACATTAGACAAAAATTTGATTATACTTTTTGTAGTGCTATAAACATGTTCCAGTTTTACTGCAGAAACTCACAACATTTCAGACCAACATAAAAAAAAGGAAAAATAAAAATTTAAATTGTTACATTCTGTAACTTTCTTTGTTCTAATTGTCTTTAACACAGCTCCATAAAAAACAAATACAATTCCTAACATAAGGGGTGATCAAGTCATACCAGAACTAATAATGAAATTTCTCCTTAATGAAGCTGATAAAACCGATTGACATTTACAGAAGACGTCAAGCACAGTATAATCAGTAACACATATGTAGACCATATGTCTGTGAATGATGATCCCAGCCAAGGTGGCTCAGAGCCCACTGGAGTCGCTCCTTAAACATTCAGCGAATGGAACCCCTGATCCTTTAAAATTGAAGGATACCCTATAACCAACTTGCAAATAAGACACACCTTTCTGTGTGAACTGTACACACAATCATCCACATACACCACTTGCATATGTATTACAGTGACTCGGCTGAGAGTTGTTGGCACACCCCCCTGATCTAACTCCCAGTCATTTTCACATGTCTAGCCCATTAAAGGAGTTCCTGGGAGGTCAGCATTTCAGACTGAAGCTGGCAGCTGGCAGTCTGATCATGTACTGAAAAAAAAAAAAAAAACTTTCCACATTGAGGCATCAAAGCACTAGTGAAACGCTGGGATAAGTGCATTAGTGTATCAGGGGATTATGTAGAGAAATAAAGGGAGTTTTTACTATCATAACATTGTTCTGTTATCCTTCGCGATCAAAAGTTCTGTTTGACTTGAACGCACCTCATATTAAATAACATGACTTTCTTTTAATTATGAGAAAAATAATAAAAGGGAAAAATACACATCCACCCACAAGCAACGTTTGAAATTTCTCACATGAAATCAATATGATGTGGCATGCTTTGTTTCCTTACTTTTATAAAAATAGAAAGCCAAATGAGTCGAATAAGACCTTTCTTTCTGCTCTGGGGATCATGGAAGCCACCAGCTTATGAGCATTAAGGTTAAATACGGACATCAGACAAGCAAGAAAAAATGAACGTGACATTTAACTTAGAGGGCAGGTGTGTGTGTGTTTAAACTGGAAAAGTGAGTGGAGTAGAGAGAGGGAGAGAGAGAGAAAGATGGATAAAGATGGAAAGACAAAGAAAGACAGAGAACGGAATAGAGAAATGGAAAGGGAAGAAAACAAAGATAAAACACGTACTACATAGAGGTCATAAGACAGAAACACATTACCTGTGGCGGAGAAAAGGCAGTAAAGAGTCAGACAATGCTTTTAATTAATCAATCGATAGTGCCATATTTGCATATTTAATAGTGACTTTAAATGACATTACATAATTTTCACATATATGTGCAGTTTAAAATATCATTTTCGGTATGACATAATGTGTTTATTTTTCAACCAGTAGTTCTGGACTTTATACAGCTGCTTTCTCAACCAAGAGCAATGTCAGGTCAAAGCAAACCCAGGGGCAGAATCAACTATGTATTTAACTGGTACATGACTTCTAAGTTGATCATAAGTCTAAGTTCAGTCTGATTCATTTCTGGGCTAAATTCTCACATCAAATATAGATAGAAATATTGGCATAAAGCTGCAAGGCAGTAGAACTTTATGTTCTCATAACTGTCGGTTAGCTGACAGACTATTGTTAGCACTTATTTTAAATTAATTTTCTTAATTTAAAAAATTGACAAAATTTAAATAGCATTAATAAAATCTTGAAATAAAGGTCAGCCCATGGGAGGCACTGTCCCTTTACCTGACCTTAACCAACCATCATCAAATATGACAGCTCACCACCCAACGATTCTCTCTCGCTGTGGATCCTCACCCTATGTGGACCCAAATCAAATTATTCGCGGTCAGGTGATCTGGACGAGGACTATCGATTCACATTTCTCACCATCACAGCTTTCAAGACACAGACGGATGGATGCCTTAGCCACTTGCTTCCTTAATGTGGCTTTTAATTGTGTTTTGTTTGCTTGCTTTGTTCCTCCCGTGGTTATTAATGTCAGTGACATTTGCCTGCTGATTGCTCGTGAGACCAGCATCCTCCCACACTTCTCCCTCTATCTCCCCCCACTCCTGTCTTTCAGGTACGCCGCTTATGCACAGTGTTACATCAAGGTTTTTAATTAAATCAGCCTTAAATTGCACCAGCTCAAACACTGATACAGAACTGAAGCTCAGGCTTGTTTTGAGACACATACTCGCTGTGACTGAAAACGTTTAAACTTTAAACATAAATCAGTAGAATATTTTTGTATTTAACCTGATTTCTAAGTTGCCCAAATAATTTCAAAAAATTATCTGGTGCCTCCGCTATATCTAAATGTTTTTAAAATTTTAAACTCTTTCTGCCTTGTACCTTCCGAGGCACAGTTGCCTTAAAATATATGATAAATTGTCAATTACACTTTAGTTTCATATACTGTAAGCAATGCTAACCAATAAGGAAGCTACAAAAAGAATATGGCTGTGTGGGTAATATTTACTTTACATTTCAGCATTTGGCAGAAGCTCTTATCCGGAGCGACTTACATTATACATCTGGACAGTTGAAGATTAAGGGCCTTGCTCAAGGGCTCAACAGGGGCAGGTGGTCATGGGGTTTGAACCTGGGACCTTCTAGACCATAGTGCAATCCGTTAAACACTGAGCTACCCCTGCCAGAAGCAAGGCCAACAATACAATATTATTTTATTGAACATTTATCTAGTTGGATTTTTGTATAGTGTGGGGTGTAGTATCCATTGACAGGGTAGTAGCAGGGCTCAAACCCAGATCCTCAGATCCCCAAAGCAACAACCGATCACCTTAGCCAAGTGAGTCACCACTCCACTTCTTTTCTAATATTTTCCATCCACCGATCTAGGAACCTCTGTAGTCCAGCCAAGGTACCGTGGAGGCCAGTGGTGATTACCACTATATTTATTCCCAATTCATGACTGTGGTAGGACCTCCGGTTAACATTCACATGCTCATTCACACACTAAGGGCAATTTGGGTACAGCAATTGCCTAATTCATAATGTCTTTGGATTGTGGGAGGAAACTGGAGCACCCAGAGGAAACCAACCAAGCACGAAGAGAACGTACAAACTCCATGCACACAGACGCCAAGGCAGGAATTAAACCCGGATCCTAGAGGTGTAAGGCGACAGTGCTAACCACTGAGCCAACATGCCGCCAAAGTAATATTTTGGCAAAAAAAAATTACATTTGTGTCTTTAAAAATTCAAATGTAGGCAATCAGCAAAGACATGGCTTAGTACTTGAACACATGGTTAAATATATGTTTTATGACATATTAAGATAATGAATGTTTTGCACTGTGATGGGAAAAATCCATGATGAACTTGATAGAGAGGTGTAACCAATGTCTTTGATTCATACATAGTGGGTACAAGCAGGTAGATGACGAAGTACAGTATACCCACTCAGGCACAAACCCAATGAGACAAACCTATGACGGTTTTACGGCAAGTTTAGTCACCAGTATTTCCCTTGTATGAGTTGTTGTATTCTTTGAGTACTGGGGTGAAGATGAGTCTTTGAACCACATAGGACAGGTTCCAGCTAAAGTGTGTGGGAATACTTAACAATTATAAGGTCTAGCTTAAATTCCTTAGCACGAGGTTTTGTTCCCATTTAATCCCACTCTGGCCCTCTCAAGTCAAAGATTCTCAAGAATGTTTTGCACCCAACTTTGCTTCTCCAGCCACTTTCAATATTTCCATCAGAAACAATAAAGTAGGCGATCTGTAAAATTGGGGAAAAAAAAAATAATAATAATAATGACTGGTGGGAGCAAGAAGTGGGCATTTTTAGGTATCACCAAGCTGCTGACTGAATACACTGATCAGATATTACATTAAAATGCAAAACATTATTGTGTAGATTCCTCTTGTGCAGCCAGGGCAGCTGTGTCCCCTTGGCCCATGACTCTTTGGTGAGTATGGCATATGACCTCACAAGATATTTTGCGGCATGCTGTGGCATCTGGCACCAGGATATTGGCAGCAGATCATTTGCATGCTGTGGGTTGCAGCATGGGGCTTCCATGGATCTGAATTGTTTGTCTGTTGAATCCAATGGGTGCTCAATTGGATTAGGTTTGGGGACTTTGAAGACAGGGTCAGTGGTCTTAGGCCTCTTTGTCTGCTGGGCCCCATGCATGGTGAGCTGTACTGCACTGGGTATTCTGGTGCCTTTCTATCATGACCATCATTGACATTTTTCAGTGATTTTGCGCCATTCACTTTTCTGTGGGATGCCATTTGGTCTCTGTGGCATCTGTAGGCATAATTGATCCTAAAGTGCCCATGGTCCTTTACTGGTATATGATTAATAGTCAGTGTTAATGTGTTAATTTTATATGGTATTAATGTTATGGCTGATCGTGTATATTAAAAAAGGAGCTCCAAAACCAGTCCAGTGGAAAAAGTTCTAAGTAGACTGGTGTGTCTAGCAAAGGGCTATGGGCAGTTTTGGTGGTTAGGAAGGAACCCCCTGTGTTGTACTGTACATCAGCTGAAATTTAACAGGAGAAGGAGTGTCTGACTATTAAGTGGCATCACTTAAAAACACACACACACATTTAATGATCATAATCATATTATTTACAGTGTGCTTGTATTTCTGAAAATATATGTACCTTGTAATTTGAACAAATTTTTGTCTAACAGTGACACTGTGGATCTGAAGTCCTATTATTAAGACAAGTCTTCACCAGGATAGCGTACTGTCACGTCAGAAATATTGCCAAGATAAGAAAAATTAGTTCATGCTTTTATCACCTCTAGGTTGGTCTGTTGTAACGCCCTACTGTCTGGTTGTTCAACTAGGTGTACAAACAAGGTTCAGTTATTCCAGAATGCAGCAGAGAGAGTCCTCACTAGAACCAGATGTTATGAGCACATCGCCCCTATCTTATCCACACTGCATTGGCTCCCAGTGAAATTTCACATCGATTTTAAAATACTACTTTTTATGTATAAAGCATTAAATGGTCTCGCGCTGCAGTATCTGAGTGAACTGCTAGCGTCTTACGATCTGCCACGCCTATTTCGATCAAAAGATGCAGGCTGCTTGTCAGTACCGCGTATTATAAAAACTACAGCAGGGGAGCAGAGCTTTTTCTTACAAAGCCCCAAAGTTATGGAATAGTCTTCCAATTAATGTCCGGGACTCAGACACTGTCTCAGTGTTTTAGTCTAGGCTAAAAATGTATTTATTTAGCCAAGCATTTTTGGAAATCGATTTGCCTTAGGTAAAGGAGCAGATCTGGGGGAATCATTGTATTATGAGTATTATAGTGAACTGATATGTTTAGATGCTGTCTTCCCCACTCTCACTGATCACTCAGGTTTGTTGATGTGTTTCCTTCTGGATCTTCTTTTTATTTAAGCTGCAATAGTTAGTCCTGCCTGAGTCCCTGCTTGCACTCTGCACTATATATACATTCACCTTATACATTACGTGACTGTGACCATACCTAACTATTATCTCTCCTTTTCTTCTGCTCTCTCCTCTTCTCTCTCTTCTCTCCTCTCTCCCACTCTCTCTCTTTCCTTCTCCCTTTCAACTCCTCTCTGTCAAGCTACATATGTTGCTCCTGAGCTGCCAGTGATCCAGAACCCCTCTGCCCTCCGGACCTGTCTGATTTGTCCTAGTGTCTCGCTCCTGGTTGGAGATCTTGTCGCATGGATGTTCCGCCTGGGATGCGTGTGGTGACTGAGGACAGTTCCACTTTACCATAAAGATGATCCTGGCCTCGGCTGATGCCGACAGCTGTTCTCTGAGGACTTGTGACTGCAGTTGCTTGATAGTTCAGGACTGGAATTTCCTACAGTCTACCTGAGTCTCCAATAACGATCTAGATTCCATATTAACTTATAGACATCAACTGTTATATTAAACTTCCCTGCTATCTGTTATCACCCAAATGAGGATGGATTCCCTGTTGAGTCTGGTTCCTCTCAAGGTTTCTTCCTATTGCCATCTCAGGGAGTTTTTCCTTGCCACCGTTGCCGTCAACCTTGGCTTGCTCATTAGGGACTATCTTATCATTCAGTTTCATAAACATTCACATGTCATACAAACTTCCATAATTTTAACAATTGTTAAAAACGCTATACAAATAAATTTTAATCAAATTGAAGTGAAGTCCAAATAAAAATTCTCATTCCCAAAAATAATATCATCTAAAGCAAAAGCCATTTAAAGAGATCTACAACTGAGAACTTTCATGTACTGTATATGACTAAGAAGTGGGAGATCGGAAAGTGCTAAAAAGTATGCTACAAACAACCTGTTTACCCAAACCATGAATGTGCATTTTACATTTTTTCCAACTAAATATTTTCTTTTTTTAATTTTTTGAATATGGAGTGACGGATTGCTTTTGCTCTGTGTAATGATTGGCATGAAGGTGAGATTGTTGTCCTCGATTTCCTCCATTTGTTCTGTCTTAGTCATCTTTCCTCTCAGCTACCTCTTCCTCAGGAAATTTTGGAATTCCTCATATTCACTTCACAAATATGCAGCTCTTTTATATTAAGATGATACAGCACTAGGGTTTGTGTGCGTGTTTGTGTGTACATGCAGACATATATGGATTTCATAAAATCTATGTACAGTGGTTGTTATGTTGATGGCAAGTGTCTGAAGAGATCATACTGCAAAGATCAGTGGTGCAAGGCACTTCCTTTGCAAAGATTTTGTAATCATGTTTTAATGAATAACAAAGACCTTTGACTTCTGTGAGGAACCAGCTTTATATTGTCAGGAACTGTGTGCTACCAAGGGAACAATAAAGAAGCTACAAGCCTAAGATAAAGGCTAGATTAGGTCTAAAACCTCTGTGATTATTAGAACATTCTTCATTAATTCAAAAGCGATTAGCTTTATAAAATTAAATGCCATTTAACAGGAACTGTTCAGTAACTCCAGTGTTGTGCTTGCCTTGACCATGTTCCCATAGGACTAAAACAGTGCACCGATTTACACTGCCTTCTTATTTGATCAGTTAAAAACTAAAACCCTCTTCTCAGTATGGATTCAACTTGTTTCCAGGGTTTCTGGTCACTTTCCAGAGCATTCACATGGCCAAACTATAAACGTAAGCTCCAGGAATAGACATTTTCCATGTTTAGTGTTACATTAGTGTTACACTTTGTTTACACCTGTTGATTAACTCCCACTCACTCACTCACTCACTCACTTACTCACTCACTCATTCACCATCCATACTGCTTTATGCTGTATACAGAGTCTCAGGAGGCCTGGGGCCTCTCCCAGGAGACTTAGGGCATATGGCAGGATGCACTCTGGATAGGGTGCCAATCCACACAGGGCAAACACATAAACACACTCACACGTTATTCACACACTATCTGCAATCTGTGACCAGCAATTAGCCTAATCTGCATGTCTTTGGATTGTGTGAGGAAACCAGGAAACCCACCAAGCATGGAGAGAACATGCAACTCCATGCACACAGCCTGGGGCAGGAATCGAACCCAGGTCTTAGAGGTGCAAGGCACTACAAGATGATTTTATGTATGTAATAAACAAAAACATTTCTAGATATAATGTCTGGTCCAGACATCTAAGAACAATTTAGTTTACAAGAGCTTTACATGGCTGTTAGCCTTCCATTGTGACATGGCAATACTGTAATACAGACAAGTTAAAGTAGAACATATTTGCTCATGAGACACACCTGGAGGCCCTCATCTGTATTATCTTATATTAAGGACAGGGTTGACAATAGGGGCCTTAACATGTACCCTAATATTTCCACTAATCATTAGAATAGTAGCCCAATCAGAATAAAAATGCATCATTTAAACACCTCAATCAAAGTAGTCTGACCTGTTTGGCCTGAGAATGAATTTTCAATTAGAATGAGAGGAGCGGTTTAAACCTTTGATAATTTGTTTAACAGGTAAGTATTAACTGTGTAAACACTTGATATGATCATTTCTCTCTTACAGGAAACGAAAAAATTATTTTTATGCATGTTTGCCCTCAGTTGAGGATAACACTAGGTGACTTTTTACATGAGATAAATTTTGCTTCTGTTTCTGATCTCCAATTATGAGACAAACTATCTCCCACCAGTCGTTATGTCAGACTTACATTCACTGTGTCTTTGGCCAAGACAGGGGCACTGATTGGCTTACTTTTTCCCTGTAGTAAAGCGTCTAAACAGTCATAGGTGAGACTGTAAGGAATCATAATGCAGAAGACAGAATATTTTAGAAAAGATGAGAAGCCAACCATAAAGTTGGAGTAAAAAGCAAAAATGTTAAGTTCTGATTAAATGCTTTGAGCATGTGAACATATCAGCCTCATATAAACAGTTAAGTTGGTCTTTCTAATAATAATAATTAAAACATTTGTACATACAAACAAAACTAATGTCACTGCTAGCAAAAGGATGTCCACAGTGTCCACAGATGAGAAGCCAAACTGATCAGTAAGGTTAAACAGCTGCTTAGGGCAAGAGTGACTTTTAAATCGGTAGATACCTCTAACGCTACCTACAGTGGCACTACAAACTATGGATATACGAATATGTCTGTTAAGATTTGCAGTCATCCAGAAGACGTTATCTTGAAGTTATGTCATATCAAATGGACTTCTTTCTTGTTCAGTAGATACATTTCACTACGCATCCAAATAGCTTCCTCAGTCTAAGGTAAGTTGGAATGTCCTCCAATCTCAAAGGACCCTCCCCTATTTGAATATGCTCATTACATGAACATTGGAAAAGGTGAGAATAGGACGGAGGGTTGTTAGTGTGTGTCTGTGTGGAGGGTGTGGGGGGTTGAGCTGTTAAGGTGTATCGACCAGAGAGTAAAAGGGGAGTCCTTACGTGTGGTTTTCTTGGTAGAACTGTGAAACTTGAGGTGGATCGGGCTTGAGATGAATGAATGGGCAGCATGAAAAAAAAGGAGACAGGTTGTGTTGACAACCTCTGTTGAGAGAAGAATTTTCCACCTGCACATACTGTAGATAGCTTCTTTCACCCCTCCCTCAAACCATCTATCCCCCCCGGTCAAAATCAGTATATTTTTATCCTTTAATGTGTGTCCTTTGTCCTTCAGGTGAAAGTATACTGCTGATTCACACCCTGAGGTGTTGCGCCTTCTTGTTGAAGATCCTGCACTCTCAACCTAAGCACAAGCATCAACACGAGACTTTCCCCTTCCTTTATGCACTCTTCATGCCAACCCTTCCACAACTCAAAAGCTTTTGTCAATGATACAGCAGTCATCAGGCTCATGTCATACAGTACAACAATGAAGGCACATACAACAAGGAGGTCCAATACCAAAAAGACCAAGAAGATTATCATGAATTACTATGCTCTATTGGGCTAGTAACAGAAACATCTGCGAAGTCCTGACCAGCCCCACCCAGTCCTCTTTAGATGCGGCCACAAATGGGAGTCAATGCAAAGGATCATCAGCATTTACGCATACATTTAGCCACAATTACCCTGTATAATCCATATTAAGCCATAATTAGACATAACACTGTCTTGCAACTGATCTGTGGTCATCAGGGGTCACTGAACATGACTCAAGCAAGCGCAAGCACAAGAGTACGAAACAGATATATACTTTCTGTATAAAGAAATGTAATTTCTGTATGAAGCTACAATATTAAAGCCATGCATCAGGATCCACGCATCGGCGAATGTTTAGTGTCTTCAGCTGTATAAATTAGTTTTTGCACTAAACCTACAAGGGTAACATAACTAATAAATAATAAACGATTATGGTAACCACTTAAGCAGTGTGCAAAATCTAAATCTCACATAGACTTGGCAGTATAATTTGGGGAATGTAACATAAAAATTTTAATAAATAAATAATAATAATAATAATATACTTAATAATAATATATGATAAACAGGAAATAAATTATTACCTGAATGACATACCACACTTAACATACACTTGCACCGTGTAATTTGAGTCACACTTTCTCCCTCAGGTCTGCTCCTTTTGTAATGTGAAAATAAATAAATAACATTATATTTGGTTAAATTGTTATTAAGAATTGATGAAGCCTATTAAATCTGAGCTGTGTAAGGTACATCAATACTTTTGAACAAATATTTTATTTTTTTTAACGATCCATAATATTCCCCAAGATATATTGTTCCCTTTGTGCATGTCGAATCCATTCAACATAAAAAACAGACCCAAATGTCATCCTCATTCTTTGTGCACCTTTTCTGCTTTCATCTTTTTGAATTTTTACAGGTTGCAAGCTTTTGGAAAGACGCAATAAGGATCTTCTCTGACCTTTCCAGATATTGACTTACCCAAGGGAGCGGGTCTATTTTTACTTGCTGATTGGTCTTTAGTTTTTCACGGCGGGGCTGTGAGGCCTCCACACAGCTTGGATGTGCTTGCCTTGGAAAGATCCATTAAGATACCCTAAGCTATTTAACCAATCTGTGTCCTACTACAGATTTTCCGCTTTTGCTACAGAGATTTCATTTTAAAATGTAAGAAAACCAAATGTTTCAGCAAGAAATAAGGATAATTTTGCCTAAGGCTATTTGCTTTACTAAAGTATTATAAATTAGCTTTGGGTTCACTTTTACTGTATTATGTATACCGCAACTAAATTCATCGGATTGCATGAATTAATCTTCCATTTGTGCATTATATTATGCAGTCATGAAACTGGATAAAACTGCAATATCCCTTTAACAAATATGCAATCAAGCATACAAACCCCAGGCAAAAAAGACTCGGCTAAAATGTCCAATCCTGCATTGTGCCTAGCAGATAATGGTGCACAGGCAGCAGATAATGACTTGCCCTTTGTGTGGTTAGAGGAAAGAGGCCAAGAAGCAGGAAGACTGATAAGTCTTATAAATACTGTTGACTACATAATGACAGGAAAGTCCATATTGGTAGACAACAACATGCCCGCTTTAAATTATACATGGGATAATTTGGCTTGGGCAAATTAAATATTCATGGGGAAACAAAATGCATGGAGCATATTCCGCACGCCCGTGCTGGAGTGCAAGAGATGTGTGACTCTGAATGTGTGTGTGTGTGTGTGTGTGTGTGTGTGTGTGTGTGTGTGTGTGCGCGCGCGCGCGTGTGTGTGTATTTGTGTATGTGTGTTCTGAACTGACAGATAAAAAACACTTTGTTCTATTTAATATGCACTCCATAGGTGCATGCAAATTTTCACATAAAAAGAGGAAACAATGGCTCATCCTTCAATAAATGAGTGTAGCAGTACTGCTCAGGAGAGTATGGTCAGACTATTACACTGTTGCTACTGAAGCCTGGACTCATGAAAAAGCCCAGAGGAGGCATTATACACAATGCCTACCTAAGTTTTAAATGTACTCTGGTGCTTTTTAAAGTTCAGGGGTTCAATAGTATCAGCAGCCCTGTATTTACCGAATCACTTTGTAAGTTAAACAAAAAAAAAAAGAGCTTTCTTTCTTTTACACACATTTTCTGTACATTTTATAGTAATGACCAAAATATCAAACTGCCCTGTGATGATTAGCCACACCCTTAAGACAAATGTTGTACAGTACACATTGGCATGTAATCTACAGTGCTATACAGTATGCATATACTGTAATATAGTCAGGAGGTGTTGATTATTTTCCTATTGGGACAATTTGGACACTTGTCCCTGTTATAATTTATTTAAAGGGATGTAGATAAGCAGATGAAAAACATATGTAATTGTTAAAATGTCATTTTTTTTATATGAGATGTTAATTGAGTATTTTTAAGTTGCCAGTGTAAGAGCTTTGGTAACTGTAAGCGATAAAGCTGTAACCTGTTCCAAAAGTAAAAGTTTACAAAATTCTTTGCAAAAGAAAACGGACAAAAAAGGGAAAATTTTCACCACAGTAGATTTACATTCTTGATTACATCATGTTTAATGTATTTATTTTCTAACTTACTTGGCCTATAAACCAGTCTAGGTACTGTATTCTATTCTGTAATGCTGAACTGAAATGGCTAGCAAATGTGTTAGTTCAGGCACTATGACTGTACACTTGCTAGTAACCAGAAAATTGTCATTTCAAGACCTGGGACAACATCTAAGCCACTGTTAATCCCTGTCTGAACTGCTCAGCTGTCTGTTTGGACTGGATTCTGTCCTACTTAAAAGTGCACAAAAGTATCATTAAAATCAGCTCCAAGTAATATGTGTTTTATGCCAGCTATTTAAAAGCAGTCATTACCATTGTGGTGATAAAGAGTGGCCCCTGCAGGCTAGTGTTCCCGATCTCAGATTAATGGCTTCGATTGTGGCTCCTCATTCGTGTTTTGTTATTTAAGCAAAGGAAAATCTGGGATATTGTTAGACATCGTTGTGAAGGTACACCTTCCACATAGTGGAGTTATGCAACATGCAACATTGTCCTATGCACAGTATAGTTTAAAGGACAATTTTACAAAGCCTGATTCAATTTACAACCCATCTTTATGGTCTTGAATTCCACAAATCGTTCAATTATTTATTTGCATTTGTTAGTGGCCTTGTGCTGTCTGTAAATGAGGCGCCATGGGAGGTCAAGCTAAACACAACCTGTGGATTGTGCATGCAGCTCAATGCCCCGTTTCTCCAATATCAAATAGCTACAGCCCCATGTTAACAAAAAAGATACCCGTAAATCCATTGTAACTAATTTGCCCCCCATGAAAGAAACAAAGCCTGAGAGTGTCATGTCCTTAAAACAACATATCTCACGTCTCATATTGTTTCTTTATAATTTTACTGGAGATACAACCATCCTTACAAAAAAATTTTTCTTTAATTATGTGATTTTTCTTTTATTTTGTGTTTTCTTTAAATGACATACTTACTGTACATTTAAACTCACTTTTAAATAAACTTATTTGAGACACCTGGTGACTTTCTTATAAGATGCCTGAACCACCTTACCTGACTCCTTTCCATGCAAAGGAGCAGCGGTTCTACTCTGAGTTTCTCATGGATGACTGAGATTCTCATTCTATCTGTAAGAGAAAAGCCAGCTATGCCTTAGAGAAAAGCCATTTTGGCGGCTTGTATTTGTGATCTTGTCTTATTGGTCATGACCCAATGCTCATGACCATAGATGAGGGTAGGAATTAAGATCGACCGGTAGATTGAGAGCTTTGCCTTTTAGCTCAACTCTTTTTAGCGACTGCAATACCACCCCTGCTGCTCCAATTCTCTGGACAACCTCATGCTCCAATGTCTCATCACTCGTAAACAAAACCCAGAGATACTTAAACTTTTTTACTTAGGTTAATGACTCCCTCCCTACCTGGAGTAGACAATCCATTGGTTTGCTGCTGAGATCCATGGCCACAGGTTTCGAGATGCTGATATATACATCCCCACCGTTTCACACTCAGCTGCAAACCCATCCGGCGAGCACTGCAGGTCACAGACTGATGATAACATCAGGACCACATCATCTGTGGTCGGCTGAGCGATGCATTCCTCAGCCCACCAAACTGGATACCCTCTCCTCCACAGCTGTGCCTTGATATCCGGTCCGACAAATTCTCAAACAGAATTGGTGACAGAGAACAGCCCTGGTGGAGGCTAACACCCATTGTGAAATGAGTCTGACTTACTGCTGAGAGCCCAAACACAGTGCACACTTTGGGCATAAAGGAATTGAGTGGCCCTGAGAAGTGACCCCCTCACCCCATACTCCCACAGTACCTTCCACAAAAAATTCAAGTGCACTTGATCATATGCTTTCTCCAAATTCACAAAACACATGTAGACTGCAAAAGTAAAATGCTGGTTCATTGTTCCACAACCAGGATGGAATCCACATTGTTCTTCAATAAGGGGTTAGACAATTGGCTGAACCCTCCTTTCCGGCACCTTAAAGTACACTCAGGGAGGCTGAGTAGTGTGATGCTCCTGTAGTTGGCATACACCTTTCAGACCTTCTTTTTGAAGAGAGGGACCACCTCTCCAGTCTGCCATTCCTTAGGCACCATCCCTGACTTTTACACTATGTTGAAGAGGCATGTTAACTGCTCGATTACCTCCTCAGTCAAGGTTTCCTATCTTTGTTGTAGGACACAGCGTAGGTGGTTCCCCATTTCCAACTTCTTAGATGCTGGATGGTTTTCCAGAAGCACCTTGGTGCCACCCAAAAATCCTTCTCCATGGCCACTCTGAACTTCTTCCATGCCACAGCGGCTGCCGTCAACTGCTGGTACCTTGCAACTGCCTCCAGAGTCCCACGAGATAACATATTCCCGAAAGGCCTCTTTTTTCAGTCAGACAGATTCCTTGACTACAGGTGTCCACCATGCTGTTCGAGAGGTTTTGCTCCTTGAGGCACCCTGACCACAGATCACAGCTTCAGCAATTGAAGCTTTAAACATTGAGCACTTTGATTTAATGCCCCCAGCTTTCATTGGGGTGCTGGAAAAGCTCCACTAGAGGTGGGAGTTGACGGCCTCTTGTACAGGGTCCTCCCCTAGATGTTTCCAATTCACCATCACTACTCGTTTGGACTTAGTAGGTCTATCCAGGGGCCTCCCCTGCCATCTGACCCAACTCACGACCAGCAGTGGATCAGTTGACAGCTCCAACTGCTCTCTTTACCCGAGTGGCCACAACATGTGTCAGATGATACAATCACTTGATGAATGACTTCTGGCCTAGGGTGCTCTGGTACCTACTACACTTATGAGCATCCCTATGGTATTTGTTATGGATAATCTATGACTAGCACAAAAATCCAGTGGGTTTAGATCAGGAAGGCCATTCCTCCTAATCACGCCCCTCCAAGTATCTCCGTCATGGCCCACATGTACAGTACATTGAAGTTCCCCAGCAAAACTATGGAATCCCCTACTGGGGCCCAATGCAGGACACCATTTAGGGTCTCCAAGAAGGCAGAATACTGTAAACTGCTGTTCGGTGATTAAGCACAGACAACAGTCAGAGTTTACCTCTACCCCATGACCCCCAGTAGTAGAGAGGTTACCCTCGAATGTCATGGAATTTAGCCAGAGACTCATGAGTATCCCCACACCTGCTTGGCGCCTCACAGCCTGGGAAACTCTAGAGAAGAACAACAAAGTCCAGCCCCTATTCAGGAGTAGGGATCCAGGATAGGGATCTTATCTACATTGTAAAAACCGGCAGCTGTGGTTGCCAGAATTCTACCGTAAAAAATACGGTAGCACCGTTATTGCACTGTGAAAAAAAAAACACGTAAATTTTACGGTAAAAAATGGCAGCTGTGGTTGCCAAAAGTTTACCATAAAAAATATGGTAGCAATGTTTTTGGTTGTACGGGATTGCACTCATTATACTGTATATTTTACAGGTTTTAATTGTTTTTTTTAACGGTTTATAACTTATTAACATGTTTATGTTATTATAAAAACAGTTTATTCCCGTCAAATTCCAGGGTTTACATTGCAACAAATACGGATCATAACCATGTTTTTTACAGCTCAGAACTGTCTAATTTAAAGATTTATGTTGTAATAATAATAGTTTATTTCCATCTTTTTTACAGCTCAGAACTCACTCACTCTCACTCATCATCGTCTATACAACTTTATCCTGTATATGGAAACCCCAAATCAAAATCAAAAATACAAATGTCAGGGTGGACATTTTTAAGCGTTTTGGGCAGACAATCTAAGCATTTTATAGGGGGGCTTTTATTACAACTTTACACAAAAAAATTATTTTAACGCACACATGTTAAAATTGTTTATGTCCTCTGTCCTGCATTGTGGTTTTTAAATGCACACTGCACTGGGGTGTCAAATATGTTCATGTATTTTGTAATGGGTTTGGCACAAAGGGGGCAACAACAAACACGGACATGGCGAGGTCTTACGGAAAAGGGGTAATTTTAATTAGGAAAGGGAAGTGTTAAAGGAGGGAGGAAAGGATAGAGGGAAGGAAAGATGTACATGTCTGGTGGGCAGTGCCCTGCTGGCATGCGGGCAAAGTGGTGCGTGCTAGTGGCTGTCCTTGCCACAGTGATCAAAGTGCGGAATACCATTCACGACTTTGAAGTCCTTGGTTAATGTCAATTAGACGGCTATAAACTGTAGAAAAAACTATTAAAATCCGTAAAATATACAGTATAATGAGTGCAATCCCGTACAACCAATAATGTTGCTACCGTATTTTTTATGGTAAATTTCTGGCCACCACAGCTGCTAGTTTCTTTTTTACAGAGCAGATATTTTTCTGATTTTTACTCTATCAACAAAGGTTTAGTAAAATATAAACTGATGCTTCATGATATTAATAACAAATACCTTCTCTGAGATTTTCCTTTGTATAAATACAGTATATCATAAATTTTACTGCAATAAACCATATTTTCATATGTTTTTTACCTGTTAAATTTAAGGTCGTACTCTGTAAAACTAATTACAGTTTTTCACTGTGAAACACGGTTTTATTCTGTAGCATTTATGCGGTATTTTACTGTTAAAATTACGAACATTTTTTACAGTGTAGGAGTATGATTCCTCATCTCCCCTGGTCATTTGACAACCTGTTAATCTGATCCTAGAACCATTTGAGTTTTGGAATATGGCCATACTCCCCCATTAATGTGTTACCTGGCCATTTAGTACATTCAGGTCATCAGCTGACTTAATTTTATTGCCATATAATGTTGCTGAGCCTAGGCCTGACCAACTGAAACAACAATCTCTGTTCATTATTTTTTTCTAACCAAATTTCCAAAAAGTTAATGGTTCAGCACTATCCTTTAAAGTTTTTCATATTATACTAAAAGATTCTAAACCCAAATATCCTTGGCTGTTTCATTTGCTTGATGAAGCCTAAAAATTGTAATGGTACTGCATAGCTAAGGTTACATTTAAAAATACTCAGAAAAGATAATTTACAAAAGAGAGTGCCAAAATACCTATGTACATATAAATGACATGCTATGATGCACTGTAGTACAGTAATTAGTGCAGTCAGGTGAATAATCTAAGAACTGTATATTAGGGTGCTTTCATGAGATAATAGCAGTTTGACATATTAACAATGAATATACTAATCCTTTCTAGACTATTATATGTACAGACAGGCACATCAGTGAATTATTAATAATTGAAATATTCACAAAATTATGTACAGTACATGATCAGATTAATGTAGTCACAAAGTAGTCAATAGTCAATAATCTAATAAAACTGTACATTTAGGTGCATCTATAAGATATTAACAGTATGGCAGTTAACTACTAAAAAAGAATGTAAAAGTACTTATGTAAAATGATGCTTCAGAAAAGGAGCTCCCTCTCCTGATACAGAGAAGGGTTATTGTAGAGTGCAATAGCAGTTGACAGGAAACACGTCCCATATCATTTTTTGTCTTTAATGCTCTAAATTGTGTTCTGAAAGTGCTTTGCTGTTTGACCAATAGGTTGTGGGGGGCTTGTAAGCTATTCTCCATGTTCAGTTGTTTAGTCAGTATCATCCTCTACAGCAAACTCCTGAGATTTTGAAGCATTTCTTCTTTCCCATACTGTCACTTTCATTTTCTCTGCGCCCTTTTTGGCATGTCTCTGTCTCTATCCCAGAAGGCTCTCTTCTGCATCTTCAACCGCCACTGCAGATCATTGGTAATCCAGGGCTTCTTGGTGGGGAAATATTACACTGTCCTGTTAGGGAAGGTGTTGGTCATACAGAAGCTGATGTAGTCTATTATAGAGTGTCTCATGGAGTCAATGTTATCTCCATGGGGCTCACAGAGTACATTCTATTCTGTGGCTTCTAAGCATCCCTGTAGAGTCTCATTAGCTTCATGCGTCCACCTCCGTACAATTCTTATGTCACAGGCTGCTGCTGGATGATGGGTGTGTAGGTGGGGGTGAGAAGTACCAGGATGTGGTCTGATCTATCAAGTGGTTTGCATACAATAAATCCAAAGTTTTATTTTTCTCTGCTGTGGCAGTTGACAAATTGTTTTTGTGTGTGTGTTCTACAAAGGAAACCATGATTAAAATCTTATGAAATAGCTATGAAAGCATTTGGATGTGTTAGTAATCTAGCAGTGATGGAGTGAATAAAGTCAAAGCCAACATCAATAAACAGCTGATGGTGAAAGTAAACAATAGCAGCATAACAACCATCGCTCCTGATTACATGGCTTAGTACATGGCAGTAGTTCAAAATCAATGCAAACTACAGGTTTAAATTAATGTGCTGAAATGTAATTATAGTTTAAACATACATTTACGTCCCAGTGCTGTTATGCTCTGTTCACCACTTGTCCAACTCAGAACTAGCTTATAACCTTTATAATCAACCTATGTGTTAATGTCATGCTGATCAGTGTATACTGTATGTGTGTACCTATTTACAAAAATATACAGTATATTTGGGGTATTCATTTTCATAACGTTTAGGCTTATAAACTTCAATCATATACATTATTTCCCATAATGTGGTTTGTTTTTCTTTTTCTTTTTTTGGGCTAAACAATGCATTTAATTTGGTAATTATGCAATTTGACTAATAACAGTTTAACACTTTTTTGTAATATGGAGACACACAATGTTGCCGATTCTAAGAAAAGAACCCAATAAATAAATTTTTGAAGGAACAAGGATATCTCAGGAGTCCCGATGACACACTCTTTGATTCCATATAAGGTACAAATATGTTCTCCTTCCCTTTTTTACATGTGGGAAAATGTCATTTTGTGTGTGTATGTGTGTATGTGTGTTCATGAACAATGCATGAAGTGGTAAGACACATCTTCGGTACAATGCCCTAAAGACAACATTCTCTCTCGCTCATATTTTCAGCCTGGTACATCTCAGAGATGAAACAAAAAACAGCTGAAACTGTCAGTGCGTAACAAGAAGCGTGCCGAGAGCGGACTGCTTGGCGCGTCACAACTTTGCACACAGCTATTAGCTTATTTCAAGGCAGTGTCAGCAGTTGCTGTCAAAGCACTTAGTGCCTCTAATGTGTATCAACCCTGTCTCAAATCACTGTAGGGAGGGGCCTCGAGTGTACAGTAAGTGGTGGAGAGCCACTTGGTGAGACAACTATCAAAGTCCCTATTTGTTGAAGACTTCAAAATGCAGGACAGAGTAATGCTAAAATACCTTGGTGTCAGATCTCTGGTGTCAGATCGCTGAGATACATACACGATGGAGCTATCTTTTCCTGAGCTGCCTCTGTCACCTTAATTACTTCAACCGTCTTATATACGGCCAATTAGGGCTGACGGTGAATCAAAGGAGCAGCCCATTCAGCATGCAAGCCAGGACAGCTTAGATGAAGGAAGATTTTTTAATGATCGAGCCACCTTTACACACTGTTTCTATGCCTGAAAAAAAGAAGAAAAGGCAAAAATAGTACTTCAGTCAAAGGTGTGATGGGGCACAGAGTAATAAGAGGAGTTATTTCTCATTAGCTCTTGTCATTTTAGCAATGTGCCATCGTCCCTGACTTCAGTCAGCTGCAACATCAGTTTGACAGCAGACACCAAAGGAAGTTTTATGCTTTGAGGTATTCACACTTAAGGGGAAAAAAAAAAAACATTATACTGAAGGAGCATTAGTACAGTGCAGAGTAAAAAGTGAAAAAATTGTCATCATGTCATGCCAAAAAAAATGACTACTCATACTTTACCTTATTTACAAACAGCTATGTCATGAGTTTTTATGCTATAGCACATATATACATATTCCCAAACTGTTCCTACAAAGTTGGGAGCATGAAATTGTTCAAAATGTCTTGGTATGCTGGAGCATTAAGAGTTTATTTCACTGGAAGTAAGGTGCAGAGCCCAATGACTGTAAAACAACCCCATACCAGTTCCAACATGACTGCGCACCAGTGCACAAATCAAGGTCCATAAAGACATAGATGAGTGGGCTTGGTGTGAAAGAACTTGACTGTTCTGCACAGGGTCCTGACCTCAACCGGATAGACCATATTTGAGATAAATTAGAGCGGAGACAGGCCTTCTCGTCCAAATCAGTGATCTCACAAATGTGCTTCTGGAAGAATGGTCAAACATTCCCATAAACACACTCCTAAACCCTATGGAAAGCCTTTCCAGAAGAGTTGAAGCTGTTATAGGGGCAAAGGGTGGGCCAACATCATATTAAACCTTATGAATTAAGAATTGGATGTTACTCAAGTTCATATGCATGTGAAGACAGGCGAGTGAATACTTTTGCCAATATATTGGATATTGGTGTGATCTTTTAGGACCTCCAGGACTAGGGTTGAGAACCACTGATTTTGCATTTTTTCCTGCCTCACACCCAATGTGCCCAGGACTGGCTCCGACTCTGACCAGGGTCCTGATCAGGAAGCCCTTACTGAAAGAGAGTGAGAAACACCTTGGATGCTTCAAGCTATAGGATCTAAGAACAAACATAAACATTTTCATTATTAAATCCATGTATTTTTATTACACCACTTATTACATTATTATATACACATATTTTTATTAAACCACAAGTGTTTTGTTGTGTTTTTTGTTTGTTTGATGGTTTGCTTGTTTATTTGCTTGCTTACTTGTTTGTTTTCAATATGTAACACAATTACATTCCAAAATACTGTATATGGATAAGACACAATATCTTAAACAAGGAACATATTAAATAAAGCATTTACCAGACTAAGAAATTATGTTCATTCATGATGGTTTAAATCACAAAAACATTAATAACAATCATTAACGCATTTTTAGTTTAGACAGCAGTTGGTATGCTTTTCCATCACCTTCAATGTCACACTACTTAAAATAATAATAATAATAATAATCAATTAATAAAACAACGAATGCAGTATATACGCAGGGAATTTGCACTGCGATATTGCATTGAAGTGTTTAATTAAAAGTAATCAGAACTGAGTGAGATAATGTCCCCTGAACTGTAACCATAGAAACTATCATAGAATAGTATGCGGGACCTGAAGGGTACCTAAACAAAATAAGAATGTTTTTGTTTAATTTCATAGAAATCATAATTAAGAATAAAAAAAAAGTAATGGCCTTATTTAAACAGAATGCTTCATTGTTTCCTTCATGTACTGTGCAGGTCTGTGGTTATTCTCATTAGAAACCATTTGTAGGATATACAGTAGATAGTTGCCACAGACTAACAATCAGTAGTCCTATATCTTAAGTGGATCTAAATCTCTCTTTTAATTTAGTTTTTAACTGTAATGATCAATTAAATACCAAGACACGAAAATGGTAAGAAATTGCAAAGGTTTGAAAAACATTATGATTTATTTTTCAGTCCGGTGTTATAGTGTACATCTTTGTGGGATTTAAATGGGAAGGGACATAAAGTGACATCAAAACATCAATATAACACAAAGATTGAAGTGCACTGACACAGCAACTGGATTAAGTTCCAGTTACAAAAAAATCGGTTTACATTTTGCTTGTAAAAATGTTTGTTCTGAGTTAAAAACAGCCTTAGAGTTTATTTTCATTACAACCAACTATCATTAAAAGATAAAAAAAAAACACAACATGCTTTTGATAATACCCAATCTAGTTTGATATGTGAATTTACTGCACTAGTTAGTGTCTTAGGGAGTCGACAGTCTAGCCATTAATGAGGAACACACTTCCTGGATCAGTAAAGATATGCACAGGGTCCGTGTCTGAGGCCAAAAGACAGCACCTCCTGTGATGAACACGCCGGCAGCTCACACTTTGATGTCTGACATTACTGGTGCTTAGGAAACCTGAATCTTTCATCAAATCTGCGTCTCAGCACGGTGGGGGAGTCCCGTTTAGAGACGGATTCAAATAAGCCTCCGCATCGCCCGCTAATGCCTCGCTTTGCACCAGTTTGCTCCTGGTCTCTGTGATGTGACACCTACCATTCATTTTATTATTTCTCTTGTTGCAAATAGACATTGTTTGAATTCAGCCATTAAATATACCAATTAGTTATCCATTTAATCATTCGGCTGCGACAGAAAAGAGTCTGTCACTTTGATAAAACACCCTTTAACACTAAAAGCAATTAAAATAACGACCTAGTTCACTGTTATGACAAAGTGAACTTCAAATAACTAAGGACATTTTAAAGCATGATGCATCTGTCTAAAAAGATCAGAAAGACTAAAGTGATGCAAATTATTTTTTTGTACTTAGGGACACAATCAATCTGTGCTTCTGTAACGTTTGCCTGAATTTTACAGCGTTGCCCATGATAGGGAGGGGTGGAGCGTTACTCATGGGCATCCCTCTCCTTGAGAATAAACACTTGCTGATTGTAAAATAAGGGTATGTATGCGTGGTTGGAATTATTTGAAACACTTTTTTTAGGCTTTTTTATTGTAACAGATTTTTAAGAAATGCCACACATCTACCAGTCAAAAAATTGGACACACCTGATTTTTTATTTATGCAATAACCTCTTTTGAACAGTTGATATTGAGATGTGTCTGCTGCCGTCTTCATAATGGCTCTAACCTGAGGTGCGGTGAAATGGTGATTTTCGAGGTCTTGATTTCCTGGGAATGTCTTCATAAAAGCAAGTTTCATCATGGTGCTTGATGGTCATCTTGCAAGAACTGTTCCGGAGCAGCTGACCTTCATTTCTTAGAAGAAAAAAAAAAAAGAATGTTGTTGTTGTTACTTAATTACCTAATGCCATGTGTTATTGCATATTTTTGAAATGTAAATCTAAATGTAAAGTAAATCTAATTATGTGTCCTAACATTTGGTGTATGTGTGTATGTGTATACAGTATATGGGGCAAGGGCTAAGGATGTTACTGATGGATCCTTTGGGTGCTGTGTGTTGCAATGCGGGTTCTCCATTAATCAGACTGGCTGTACAGCACATCCCATGTTTGCTTAATCAGATTGGTATCTGAGTTTGGAGGCTGGGTTCATTGGGGCATTGGAATCTTTGCCTGCTGGGCCCCATATATTGCCCACTGTGTTGCACTTCATGTTCTGATGCCTATTTCATAGTGCATTGATCGGCAAGTTGTGATTGGCTTTTATGTGAGATCAGACAAGATGGGCTCTTTAAAAAGATTAACTGATCAATGTTAATGTTCTAATGCACTACAGTGTTAATGTCATGGAGTATCGGTGTATATATTTTGAAATTCCAGACAGCAATAACCCATAAGTTTATTAAGATTAGTTTACTTCTTCAAAATATCAATGTCAAACCAGCCTCTTTAGACCACTTTAAAGGAACACATTGTGACCCAAACATAAATTGTTCATGACATTAATAACATCTAGGGTTACAAAATGATAAATGGTTAAATATGTACCCTGGGATGATCATAATACTGCCTTCTATATCACACAGCTAAACATAGTAAATCTGGCTATAAATTATAAATGCATTCAAACACTGTATGATAGAGCACATAGACAACATTTATTACATAAACCTACAATTTACATAATCTGTAAATATACCCTCTGCTGTACACATACTTTAACATTAATATTGTCTATTAATAAAACATTATATGTTCTTAGTGTATGTGTATGCATACGCATGCTTGGTAAAGACACCAAGTCAACACTGGTAGATTGTTGCTGTACAGAGACACAGAGATGACTTCTGGTGTTTAGACTTTTACATGAACACATTACCATCGTCTGTATCTTTGTACAGGTTCTCTCCGAAATTTAGCTGATTCTCTCAAATGACTGAAAGAAATGTTAATTATTTCACGTGTAATTTTTTTTTTTTCCTGATTGCGGTGGAGTTCATTTGACATAATTGGACGCAGGTGTTGCTGAGTCACAGCGTGCCATGTTGCATTTCTTTCCTCTTTTTGGCAGCACCAAAGACATCTCATATTTGTTTTTACATATAAGCAAAGTTGGCACAGAAACATGAGACATTACAATATTGCAAATGGCAAACAAATGTTAAACTTTCAAATAAGGTCTGCTTTATTCATTTTGATAATGAGGACTAACTTAAACTAACTCTGCGCACTCACAAACACACATGCTCGACTCTCTACAACCCCACTGAACCCCAACAAACTCCTCTCTGGGTTTCCTGGGACTGTTGCCATGGAGACGGTGCTTACCTCAGTGCTTTCTGAAGTGCTCTGAGCTTTCTCACGGACGTGCATGTTATGATTGGAGTTGTTCTCTAGTTCAAACATACAGTATTCTACATTAAACAAAATACATTAAATAAAGCAATGGGTATAAAAATATAGTTAGTGAGAGAGATAGAGAGAGAAATAAAGAGAGAGAAGAAAGTGCAATATGTAGACAGAAAATCAGTTCCAGTAACTGAAAAAATGACCATATCATAAAATATTGTATAATTACTAATACTTTTACTGCTATATACTATACTATCTATTACTATAATATCATATTGTGTTATTCAGGAAGCACACGAGAGGAAAAGATGGCAGGCCTGATTCCTAAGCATTGAACATTTCACACAATATTACTACAATTTCCACCTCATGAAAAGTTATTTAGTAGTAGTTTTCTACAATTTGGCTTGATACTCAGATACTGGGCAGTTGCCCTGTAAACTATCTTTTTAGTGTCAGGAGAAAAGATATGTCAATTTGTGGACTATTATATACAAATGTAGCTCTGGTTACATGCCACCCAAATTGAACAATGTAAATTAAATATTGAAAATCTTATTGCTCCTGTTAACTTTTATAAGCAGCACCATCCATCATTTATTGTGCTTCTAAAAAAGGATAAAACGATTTGGCTGATTCACTGAAGTGACTCGAAAGATCCCAATGCCTTTTGGATAAAATCTGTTCCTGAAGTCTACGATGTTGTTATCTTCTTCCCTCAGCCCTCTAAAGCCCTTCTAGCAAACTTTACTTCAGTTAATAAATTAAGAAAGTATTCAAATGTAACAGTTGTATTGAGAAATACTATACTTATTTCATATTTCTGACATTTAAAAACATTAAATCAGGTCCTCTCCGAGTAAAACTGTCCTGAAGCCAGATACTGTACTTTCAAATTTGAAGGTTCCAAGTTGAAACAGTTTATGGCAGCATTTGGCAGCTCCGATGTAAAGACTGTCCAATTAGGCAGCTGGCACCCGAAGTTCCTGATTCTGACCAAAAGTGTGAGGGTTTTAAAAAGTGTTGCCAACTAAGTATTTTATCCTAAATTTATACTAAATTTAAGTTTTTAGACCCCTTTATTGCCTAAAGACAAAAAACTATGGAGCAAATATTAGTGGTTGTGTTCCATGTGACGTGGCTCTTCAGGCCTACTTTGGTTCCAGTGTAATGTTCTAAGTCAGACTTAAATATAACCCTCAGGAAACATTTCCTCTTAGTCCCACAGAAAATGTGGGAAAGTTACTTCCAGAATGTCATAGTTTAAGTTTTCATGTGATGTTTGTGGTTACTGCACTGTGCATTAGATTTTTGTCTGTGCTAGCTGAAGTTATTAATTAAGACGACTGATCATGTGTTCCCCAATGGCGCAATGGCAATGCACCTTATTATCTGGTGCAAGTTCAAATCCTGGGTGGTGCTACAGCCATTTGCAGAAATAAAGGGTAAAAAACAAAAAACATATATGTTTCAGTATATTCAGTTCTTCAAAAGTCTCATAAACATCTGGGGAACATCAAGAACATTATAGTACCCTATGTAGATGTAAGGGATCCCTACAAAATCACATTCATGAGACATTCTATGGATATTTTTTGTTTGCTGTGTATAAGAAGGGTTCAGTCAACTCACTACCAGTGTATAAAACCTGAATGAGTTGTGTTTGATTGTTCATTTTCATTATTGTCAGTGTTCCTAAAGGCCAATCATTGATCATCACAGTTTCCAATTGTCAATCACTAATCATTATTACAGTATTTGTCCAACCCACACACTTTATTCTTAGTCTTAAACTCTGCAAAAAAAGTTACCCCTTTTGTAACAATTTTCTCTATGTCTATCAGTGGTAGGGTCAGTGGTAGTTCAGTTGTTAAGATGTTGGACTACTGATTAGAAGGCTATAAATTTTAATCCCAAGGCTGCCACTACTGGCCCTTGAGCAAGGCCCTTAATCCTCAACTGCTTAGCTGTATTAATGAGATAAATGCAAGTTGCTCTGGCTAAGGCCATCTGCCAACCACCATAAATGTCTGTATTTCCCAACTATTAGTGATGTTGTTCTCTGTGTCCTTGATAAAAAAAGAGATTTCTGAAAATACATAAATAGATTATTTGCCAATTTTTAAATGGAAGAAGTATCTTGAGAAAATCTTCCTTTTCCCATATGTCATACATTTTGATATGCAAATAATCATGACAACACAATGAATATGCAAATGACTCAACCATGCTATCTGGTAACTTGCAGTGACTTATGAGCAAGCATTAGTTTCAGAGAAGTGATAAATCTGGCCCATACTTACATACTGGATGCGAGATATTGTCAGAAAGTAAAGATGGCCAAGAAACAATTTAAAAGGAGAAATTGAAAAGAGGGTTATATGAACCATAAGAAAGTTCAAAACACTAAAATCCTTGTTTTATAGGAATGGCTGCACTAGGACACATTTAAATGTATTTATGAATATTGTGCAATAAAAATTTATTGTATAATCATATGTAGGTTTAATGTACAGTATGTGACCAGGTGCAATAACACATACCCACACACACACGCACTCACTTATGCATATATACATACACATACATACATACACTACCGTTCAAAAGTTTGGGGTCACTTGCAAAATTCTTTGTTTTTGTTTAGTGATTTATTTTCTACATTCTACAACAATACTGGGGATTTCAAAACTATAAAATAACACA
>JAOVVA010000052.1:21900199-21914953 GCA_028565275.1 Leiocassis micropogon | reverse complement strand
CACTAAATAAAGATTCTCTGATAACATATTAATCGTGTTGCATTTCACTCTTCCATGCACACCCACTCTCTGGGCCTCGTTTCACACAATCCACACAATCTCACATCATTTTCAGCATTTCCTGTGCACACTAACATTCCTATTCTTTTATATGTTTTTTTAAATCTAATATTGATGTTGTGGACTGTGGGCTTGCCGTGTAGTAAGCTGAAATGCCTGGGGCAATTCTCTTGATCACAGGCCTTCTGGATCCTCTGGAATCAGCAGGGGTCAGAATATCATTATAATCAAGCACAGCTGTACACTCAGCTCTGTAATACTCACACACACTCCAGTGTGCATGAGGGTGTCATGACACACAGACAGGAAAAAAGAGTGTGGTGCATCTGCATACTGCCTTCTCCCCCATTCTCTCTTCCCTCTTCTTCTACTCTCACCTTATAGCAAAGTGGTTATGATTCTGTTCAAACTTTAACGCCGTTAATCCAAATCCCAAGACTATAAAAACAAAATTATCGGGGACCTAAGTGAGACTGTATGAGACGTCTGTCTCACTTATAAGCATAAAGGAATGAGAGTGTGCTATATTTAATGTTAAATTTGCTTTAAATTAGCTTTCAATTTAAATCGCTACAATTTAAATGAATGTAAATTTTATATAATTATATTTTGTTAGACAACAGAAGAGCTTTACTGTGACATACAATACAGTTTAGTACAATTATTTTCTTTTCTTATACACTGCTTGGCATAGCATTGATTACGTTGCACAGTGTGGTGGCAAATTTATGTGTGAGAACGATTCCTCATGCTCCTACAAACATATTTTCACAACGAAAATACAGTGAAACCTCGGATTGCGAGTAACGCGGTTTGCGAGTGTTCTGCAAGACGAGCAAAGATTTTTAATAAATTTTGACTTGAAAAACGAACAAGTCTTGGTTTACATGTACCGAGTATCATGTATCACGCATGCGCTTCTTGTTTTGACGCCGAGCGTCACGTGATCACAACTGAGCTAACGGTTTTTTCTCTCTCTTGTGCTGCGGAATTGTGGGTAATCACTGATTCCGCCTGTCGTTATGTGTGTGCGTTATGTGTGTGCGCGCGTAATTTGACACCGTGCCGGTTTACACTCTCTCTCTCTCTCTCTCTCTCTCTCTTTCTCACCTTTAGTGTGTGTGTGTGTGTGTGTGTGTGTGTGTTTGTGCGCACACAAACACGCACACTCTCTGGTCTACACAGAAACACTGCTCTGTCACGATTCTTTTCAAAGGTAAAGTGCAGGTTCATTTGTTTGTTTGTTTTACTTTACAGCAGTGATTCCGTTAGTATGCGCTCACACAAGTGTCATTAGCGATGCAACTTGCTAATTTTTCAGACAAAACAGTCTTTCCGTTTACTGTGTAAGATGAGAAAGGGGAGAAGGGAGGGGCTGAAAGCAAGAGTCTTCTCTAATTTTAGCCTCACACAAACACACACACACACACACACACACACACACACACAGCGCCTGCGTGCACAAATGGAAACACTTATCCGTCGGGATTTTTTAAAACTTTTTTTATAGGTAAAGTGCAGGTTAATTTGTTTCATTTTTACTTTATATTTTGTATTAATTATTTTTATGTATTTATTTTTGGGGGGCTGTGGAAGGAATAATTTGAGTTCCCATTATTTCTTATGGGAAAATTATATTTGGTTTACGAGTGTTTTGGAATACGAGCCCACTTCCGGAACAAATTATGCTCATAATCCAAGGTTCCACTGTATTCCATTAGAGAAGAAAAAAGCCTATAGATGTGATACCCTGGCCATTCAGTACATTGAGGTCATCAGCTGACTTCATTTTGTTGCCACCTAACACTGCTGAGACTAGACCTGACCAATTGAAGCAATCCCGGATCATAGCACTTCCACCGGAGCGTTATACAGTGGGCACTATGCATGATAAGTGCATCGCTTCATGCGCTTCCCTTCTTTCCCTGACAAGCCCATTGCTATGGAATAGGGTCAACCTGGATTCATCAGATCACATGACCTTTTTCCATCCCTCTAAAGTTAAATCCAAAGTTTTCCCCCTGTATTTTATTCCAAATCAACTAAGTTCTTTTTTTGCATACAGAAATGCAAGAAATGCTCTTACTTTCACCTACAAACATAGGTGTGATATAAACATAGGTGTAAAAATATTTTCTTTACTAAGTGTTTAAGTGATCTCCATTCATGATTTTTTTCTTTTTCTTTCACACAGTTGTTGATTTACCACAGCCCTTACAGGTTTTAATAATGTGTTGGACAGTTTTTAACCCAATAATTACAAATCTACTGATATTGGTACATCATTTAAGCCACTAATATGACCCTTTTGAAGTGGTGTCCCACACACTGTATCTAAGCAACTGTGCATATATTTTCTCATGTGACCATTAAGTTGACCAACCATCATTTCAATCTCTGTATGATGAAAAGAAGCATATGGATGAGTTGTAATTGTGATGTCACTGCTTTGTTGCCATGGTAGGTGCATGCCACATTGTTGAAGTCCACATTATATCATGTTTCTCTCGTGCTTCTCATGTTTATGACAGGCATGCAGCAACTTATCAGTGCATCAATGTCATGTTCAAAGAATTTAGTATCAATACTGGATCCAATTCCTTGCATCGTCAATTTGGGGTGCAGAGCATTGTGCACATTGGGGTATTTATACCAACCTGCTGAATGCAATGACAACAAAGTATGCATGTGATGAGCACTTGGTAATAGTGTAGTGCGATCTGGCAGAAATTCTCAATTTTGATCTCATTGGATCTGGTGTGAAAGGAAATTAGCGGCAACATGATATACGAATTGAGAACCTGGAACTAGATGTGGCTAGGAACTAGAATGAACTTCATGAATGCAGTTTAGTCTTCGTCAGAGTGTGACCAGGATAGGTTGTTTTTCCAAAATAGAGGCTATGTGGAAAACTGAGGCTTAATAACCACAAGATGCACATTTCACTGAGTGCACATTATATAGCAGAAAAGAAAGCATAGTGTTATGCTCACCTTTCCACCCCATTCCCAGACAAACTAGCCAGCATATAATAGTGTATGAAATCCCTGGGTGTGTGAATACAGCTTCCATTGCACATAATGTCTTCCTGGATTCAGTTCCATTGGGATTTTCCTCTAGCACAGAAATATTTTCTCTGAAGCAGAGTTTGAGCCCTCTATGGTGTCAGATATGCCAAACCCTGAGCTACAGCCTGCTGCTGCAGATGATGCACCTATGGTTTCAACCCCCATCTCTGCTGAGCTAACTACATCATTTGATATACATGCATGTGCTTCACCAAGATATACAGATTTGCAGCCCAGCCACACTGTCTGCATGTCTCTTACTGAAATTATACCCCCACACTGGACACAAACAATACAAAAGCATGTGAAGACAAGAATCCTGACTGATACACCTGAAAAGCAGGCTATTGAAAGGATTTATGAAGAAAGGACAAGAAGACAGCGGCACACCAAGGAAAATAGCATGAAAGAACAAAGAAAGCTGAATAGGAAACAAACCAAAAAGATAATCACAGTGTACAGCAGCTTTAAGGAGAGTGATGTTCCCATCCCACTTGATGACACTTCTGAGTATTAGAGCTCTAAGAGAAGAAATAAACCAGACATCTGAGATCAGTTAGCTTGTGACGTTGTCATAGTAAACTTTGCAACCAAATGCAGGCACTAGAATTACATTGGCCTGATTGAAGGCCCTGAGGGCAACAAAGTGGGCGCAAGAGTTCTGAGAAGAATGCAGGGGAACAAAAGAAGTGAGAAGTCTCTCTTCACATTTAAAGCAAAATGATGAGGCATTTCTTGCCCTGAGAGATGTGCTGCAGAAGCTACCTTAAACTCAAAAGTCTGGAGGAAGCAACAATTCAGATCTCCCTACCTTGATAAATAAAATGTTCAATAGTCATTGTTCAGTGTTCTTGTAATAGTACTTTGCTCTTACAAGTTTCACCTGTGTATTTTTAAACTAATGCATCTCTAGGTTAAAATCTAAAACTTAAAATGGTGTTTTATCTGTAGATGACTCAACTTATTTATGAAGGGCGTTCAAGGCAAACCAGGACTTGTGATGAAATTGTTTTGTAAAGGCATAAAACTGATTCAGATTTATGGAAGACTTCAAGCACAGACAGCGATAAGACTCTTAGGCGCGGTAAAACATTTGAATGGTGCGTTTTAAACGTTTTAAAGAAGGAGGGTACGAATGACAATCCCGACTGACGAGATGACTGCCCTCATTCCCGATCAGAGAGTGGAACACTCATGATTTCTCTGGTTTTGTGTGGGTTTCCTCCCATTTACTCTGGCAATCTTAAAATATGCCGGTGACTGGATTGACCATGATAAATGAATCCCCAGGTGTAAACGTGTGTGTGCATGTTTTCCTTGAATAAACTGTTGTATTCCTGCCTCACACCCAATATTCTTGTGATAGGCTCCATATCCACCAGGATAAAATGCATCCTGAAGATAAATGGACAAATGAATAATAATCTTGGTTACATGTACAGTACACTAATAAGACCATTAGTGTGCATGTAAACAGTGTGCACTCTGAGACAGACTAGGTATTAAATGGCCTGGATTTTTTTTCGGACTTCAGATCTGCTTATTAAAATCCACTGAGCAATACATCACCCACGATTCAGCCTGTCTTACAAGAGATACAGTATAGCATAATTTGTGGAGCAGGGATTCATGCCATTATAAGTGATTACTGAACAATATTCCTTGATTAAAGGAGCAAAACAGATGTGTGATAGCTTAGAGTATTATCTAACAAAAAAAATGTGTTGTGTTTAAAAAGGTAGAGGTGAGCTAAAAAGAAAACATCTTGGTGCAAAATTTGACAACTGTAATTTATAATAGGAAACTTTATTTAAAAAAAAAGATAAATGTATGTAATGTAATTATGTAAATGATTGGCATAAAATATTGTGGCAGTGGTTTACCATTGGTGTCTCACAGCTCCAGGGTTCCCCAGGGATCGATCATAAGCTCTGGTTACTGTCTGTGTGGTGTGAATGAGTGTGTGAATGTGTGTGCATAGTGCCATGTAATGGATTTTCCAATATCCCCTCATGCCCCATGTTCCCGGGACACTGATCATAACATGGTGGTAGTACAAATTTCACAAACAAATTTTTTACATATACAATTAAATGCTTCATTTTACTCAGGTTTGATCATTATAAATATTGAATAATGCAGAATGTTTCAAGTGAACTTCATAGATTATATATTTAGGATATAAGTACAATAGAGATATGTAATATAATAAAACTTAATAAAGTATAACCTGA
Organism: Leiocassis micropogon; assembly: GCA_028565275.1. Lineage (NCBI taxonomy): Eukaryota > Metazoa > Chordata > Actinopteri > Siluriformes > Bagridae > Leiocassis > Leiocassis micropogon. The sequence goes on along the minus strand of JAOVVA010000052.1, from coordinate 21,909,591 downwards.
CAAGGCAACACAGTACAATGGGTTAATGAATGTTACATGGTTTTTGTTATCACTTAAAGTACATTATAATAATTTTCCGGTATAGTGTATTAATGAGAAAGTGGACACCACAAAGCCATCTGTCCTGAATACTTTTCTATTACCATTACAGTGGCTGTGACCATGGAGACTTCTTCCATAAGTGTTAAAAGTAATATTAGTTAATGTCTTAACAAGAAAATTCACTAAACATACAGTATGAACATATACTTTAAGTTTATTAAATAACAACACATTTTTTTTTCATTGTTGTGCTATCCCTGCTATACAACCAAATGACTTTCTACTATAGATGAAATAATGTATGAGACGAAGCACATTAATATTAAACCTTTAATTTATGTTACAGCTACAGTAGAACAACTGTCAGATCTGTAAGGTTATGGGAAATTAATCATACAATCTTATTCAAGGCTTTACCTGCACTAAGGTATAAATAGCATCGACTCAGTTGTCAAGCCGTTGACCAAGAAATCTCACAGTAGTCGAGATGGCCTGGTCGCTATGGTTATGATTAAACCACCACACAGTAAGCCTTATGGATGTGAATATTTTTAGGCTTAAATATATCATACTTAATCTCTTTATGAGGGTGAAACTTTAAACTTTTCTTATAAACAACTAAAGAACTTTATACATCAATTTTGAAAGTTTAACTCATCACTTTTTATTCCTCACTCATCCTTTTTTAAATTAAATTAATGAGAAAGGGGCAACATGGTGGCATAGTTGTTTGTTAGCACTCTGGCCTCGCACCTCTAGGGTTGAGGGTGTGAGGACTGCCGTCAGGTCTGTGTGCGTGAAGTTTGCATGTTCTTCCTGTGCTTGGTGGATTTCCTTCAGTTGCTGCAGGTTACTCACTCACTCACTCACTCATCGCCATTACCGCTTAATCCTGTATTCAGGGTCGCGGGGAGCCTTAAGCCTATCCCAGGAGACTTGGGGCACGAGGCAGGGTACACCCTGAACATCGTAGGGCACACACTCATTCACACACTATGGGCAATTTGAGAACACCAATTGACCTAGCCTACATGTCTTTGGACTGTGGGAGGAAACCGGAGTACCCGGAGGAAACCCACCAAGCACAGGAAGAACATGCAAACTCCATGCACACAGAGGTGGGCCGAGAATCGAATCCGGACCCTGGGGGTGCAACGGCCACTACACCACCGTGCCGCCCCAAAGACATGCAGATTTGGCTAATTAGAATTTCAAAACTGCCCCAAGAGTGCGAGTGAATGTGTGAGTGTGTGCAAGCTTGTGACCTGCAATGGACTGGCACTCCTTCCAGGGTATACCCCACCTACTGTAGTGCCCTGGGCCTCCAGCAACCCTGTACGACGTTAAGCCGAATAGAGAATAAGGCAGTGAGAGTTTTGCTAGTTAACAATCCACAATCTAAAGGGCAAAATTAGAGTTGCTGGCAGAACTAGCATTAATGCTGGAAATTTAGAAACTAATCTGTTGGACACCATCAGTTATTCATGGCAATTGTTTTTTTTTCTTTTACCACAAACTACATCTAATCAGCACTAACCCAGCTCGCCAACATACTTTCTTGATATATAGCTAATTAGTTAATTATTCTTCATCAGAATTGAAACAGGTTGATTGATTATGGTTTTGGACAACTGCTTGTCTCACTGCAACTAGCATTTAGGCATCATCTTGTGTGAATCCATAAATTTATTTGTTTGTTTGTTTGTTTTTCCCACAGACCGATGACTGAAACTATGTTTAGATGCAGGGTTTCCTCTCGATCTGGTCTCATTTGTAGAAAGTCTCGACGTTTCCTATCGCACCTCGCCCACTTACCTCTCATGCTTATCATAGAGCCACATGGTGCCATCACTGGAGTTCCAACAGCTCTTCACAGACTGTGCATTTGATTGTGTGTGTGTGTGTGTGTGTTTGTCTCAACACATCACTGGTTTTAAGCAACCTGTGCACTTTGCTGCTTGCTTTGATCCAGACAGCAGAGGTTCAAACAGCAGTGACACACACTGGCCTTGAGACAGAGTCATATATGGAGAGAAATAAACAGAAAGAAACCAAACGCTTTCCTGCATTTATCAAGCTAACTTTTAGGACAGCATCAGCCACAGACATGAGAAGTAACAGCTTTCCATGTATTGCATTTTTTTTCCATAAAGCACCTTATAAAATCTTCGTAAACAATGTTTCGAACAACACATTTGAACCTGCTGAAAGGAAGTGTCCTATTTTGAGCTTTGGAAATTACAGATCTTTCATCTTGGACTGTTCTCTCTTTCTTTTCTTCTTCCTGCCTTCTACCACTTTATGTCTTGGCACTGTTAAGTTGAAAAAAATTTGAGGTCGTCGCTGTAGGGGAGGTTTTTTTACCTTTTTTTTTTTTTTTTTTTAATGCATTTTACTGTGAGATGTCACTTGGTGTCAAAATGTTTCCATGCAGTGTCAGTCCTGACCTAGCAGAATTATGTTCCCCCTACCTGTGCCATATACATAAAAGCTCTTCCACTATAATAGCTGTAGGAAATGCTTTCAACCCCTGCCTTATGAGAATTTGCTTTACTGTTTGAGCCTTTTTTTTTTTTTTTTTTTGCTCTGTTTGAGCCTTAAGCATACAGATGGACCTGGGGTCGAACATCATTTTAGTCATTTTGTATTCATTTCAATTTACAACTATATATATATATATATATATATGTTATTTAGCCTCATATTTAGGCTGTTTTACAAACAGTAAATCCATTAGCTTTTCTTGTTCAGCAGACAGTCTTGAAATTATTGCAATGTGTTTTGTGTTCCTGGTGTTTATTTGTTGCTTGATGAGAAATGGAAGATCAGATAAAATTCCGTTTTGTCTTAAACTTTTCACTTTTACCACTTCAGCGAAAAAGAAAATCCTGATAAAAATGATGTTTTGTCTTAAACCACTTCACTTATAACATTTCAGTGGTAAAAATTGTATCTAATCTGAGTAAAAATATTCAGTTTGAATTTTCTAATTAATATCTATTCGTGCAGGTGTTTTTGTTTACATTGAGCAAGCAGCTTATTAGTATCTTATATTATAGTAGATTATTAAATCTGGCACATAACTGTTAATAATATTGCATTTACTTAACATTTAGATTTAAAATTCTGTATGCTGCAAGTTAAACTTCAGACAGATATCTAAGCACAGGTAAAGGTTCATTAAATTCGGTCCAGTGAGTTTTGCGTGATGCTGTCACACTGTGACACAGCCAGAAAATCGAGACTGGTTTCTGGTCCTTCAGTGTATAACTTGTAAAAATATTATTAAAAAAGTGATTTCTGATCAATGTACTGTACAGACAAAACCATTCTTTTATTTGTATAGATATTGTTTTAGAGTTAATTTTGAAACACTGTGTTAGGTGCGTTTGTTCAGAGTTATCCCATTATGACGTAATCAACATTTCTTCAAAGTAATTCTTACTTTTAAAGACAACATGACACCACTATTATTGCAACATCTGTAATGTTGCCAAATTAATATCATCACAACTTTTTGACAAGCAAAAAATTCTGGCTTGGCTGTTAGTTCAGTTGCAGTGGTGTTGAGCACAACTACTCATCCCTCATCATATGTGTGTCTCCTCTCTCTCTCTCTCTCTCTCTCTCTCTCTCTCTCAGTGGTACTGATTTCTTCTTCCCTCAAGACCTGCCTGGTGTGCTACGTCTGCCCTTTAAGCCTTACCACTGCTGGAGATGCCCATGCATGGAGATCCTAAAGATTACTTAATGTCTTGTATGACAACATTTTAATACTTTTTTTCACTGAACAGTTAATAGCAACTTGAATATTCTTCTTTCGTCTTCTTCTTTGTTGTTTAACAGAGGTTGGAATCCAGTAGGTACTCCCAACAGTAGATCTCATTCTCCCTCGTCTTCCCAGCCTCTTAAAGCCGATTTTTCAGACTAGCCTTCCTTAAAACACCTAATGCATCCTTTCCTGATCGTGTCATGACTTGTTTTGTGTCTTGAATTATAAATGTAAAAATAAAACTTGTGAATTCAGAATGCTCTTGATGCTCAATTTCAACAAATATTGGGACAACACTGTTGGATTTTATGATATACGTACAGTAATAATACTTCATAATCACAATATCCAGTCACCTACAGTAGATAAGAATGGGTTTCCTTTTGAGTAAGGTTCCTTGTGGGAACCAAATTGAAATGCTGTACATATTTATATTTATGTAACGCTGTTTTGTGACCATTTTCATTGTTAAAAGCACTTTGTAAATTAAACATAATTGAATTAAACTGAACTTCACTTCATTCCACTTCAGCATCAGCTATCATCAGCTTACACTTTTATTTTTAATACTCAGCTCGGTAGCAAGCTGCTACTAGTAAGCAGGACCTTTTGGAAATCTTGTGAGGCTTGAACATTCTGAAGGCTTATGTAAGAGAACAAGCAGCTGCATTTTTCTCTCATCTTAGGTGACTGTCATTTCCTTCTACCTCATGGTTAGACTCCACCTGGATTCCATTTTGTCTAACTCTGTATGGATGATAAAAAAAAAAGTTGTCATCATTATATTTTGCCCTTTATCAGTCAGTTTCTACAGAATACATTGTTTCTACTATAGGTACAGTATAGCTATTTTGGTATTAGTCTATTAATCCTACAAATTAATGACAGCAGTACAATTCATAACACCCTAAAGTAAACCTACAAGGCTTCTTTAATGTATAATTATCTTTTTATAATTCTCTCTGTTTTGTTTTTATAATCCTTTTTTCCCATGGATTAGGACAAAGCATTAGAAAAATTCATGCTTTGAATGTGTGCTTTGTTTTTTCTTTCTTTCTTTTTTCTTTTTTTTCACCACCTTGAACCACTGCCAATGTAGAATTTGGCTGCCATCCAGAGCAAAATACAAAATGAATATTGGAAAGCGTAACTATCCCTGATATGATGAAACAAAAGAGAAATAAACTGAAATATTGGTCCAGGAGGTGCCACTGATCCATTAGCATTGCAATTAATTGATTCAGTAATTCCCGTAAATTGCAGTTGTGTGAGAGCCACGGATGAGTGAAACTTTGGGATTTGATATGTGTGACACTCCATATTAACCTCCCGTTTCGGTTTTAATGTTGGCGAGGCATTAAACATTTATACGTTCTTCATTCTCGCCTGCTTCCTCAGGGGTTTTCCGACATCAAGCAAGAATCCAGCAACTGAGCTTTGGATGAGGCAGATGAAGGGATAGCATGAGAAAAGCGAGGGAACCAATTTTAGAAGCTGCACATCAGTGTGCTGAGTGGGTGGATCAGTCTTTTTTACATTACAGCATATGGCTGTGTAGCAACACTACAGCATTTTGTTGCTAGCAGCAATTCATAACTGAGTTAAAGCAGAATGTACCTATATATTTGTGTTTATTGATGGTTTGATATCTTCTTGTTTTTCTTTTTTTATCTTCAATCTTTTTTAGATTGTTTTTGATCATTGCTACCTGTTTGTTTCCTATCATGTCACAGTCACTTTGGAACTAAAATCTCAAATGACTCAAATTTGTGTCAGTAAACAAAATAATTAAAGTAAAAAAAATTTATTATTATTTTTTTTAATTTACAACATTAAACAATTTAAATCACTAAAAATGTATTTCTGGTTGCAAAATGTTGATTTTATTTTTAAAATGCTTTTTCTGAAAGCAAAATGTCGCAGAATACATAATAATCAGAAGATAACTCAGAGAACAGAATACTTCTACTTTCAGACTTGTACTGACATTGTGAAATGTACTGTAGTGGGCTTTTTTTTTTTTCATATTTTGGTTCATGAATATTTGATTTCCAGACTTTCCTTGGTAACACAAGTAGGAAAAGTTAAAAATAAGTAATCTTATTTTTTAAAAATATATTTTTTATGTAAATGTGAATACATTTCCCTATTTTAATGTGTGCCAAAAAGTAAAATTAACACACACACACACACACAAATTTTACACTGGCCTGGGTTACTGTATTTTTATATTTATTATTTTATTTCTCTTATACTATGAATTATTTAGTAACTACTGTTAAACTAATATGAAAAATGTGTGGACAGAGGAGTGCAAATTATGAACTGGCAAAAAAGCCAGAAAGTTTAAGAAGTCTAGATCTTGATCTACAGTTCAGAATGTTATGGTTTACATTTTCAAGACTACTGACAAGCCAAATGACAATTGATTATCTCTGAGCTTGTATTCAAAATTGCTTCAGATATAATGTACAACAAAGAAATAAATAAAATTTGACCACAGTGCAGTTTCATTCTCACATCTACAGTAATTGGACAGGGTAGATTACATTAAAATGTATTTATTTTCTATACCAGTATATTTTGCTCTAAGTCAGATCACAGGTCCTGTTTTAATGAGATCATTTTAATTCATTATTATTTCTACAAAAGGCATCCAAGTCAAACCGAGACCTGTGATTAACGTTTTCATGAATGAAAAGGTGGTCTAGAGCACACTGCAGTCAATGCTGTTACATTCAGCATGTGGAACACCTGATCCTTGAAAATCAACAAATAACTTGTCGCCAAGTTGTGGAAGAGATGCATCTGTCTCTTGGAACTGTATACACAATCATTCACCAACACCACTTGCACATGGCAGGGACTCGGCTGGGAGTTATTGCCACATCGCCCTTACGGTCCTCACCCTTGAAGCCATTTCCACATTATAGTAGTTCCTGGGAGGCCAGTGTTTTAGACATGAAGCAGGCAATCCGATCATGGCTCCAGGACACTGAGAAAACTTTCTACCTTGATGATATCCCAACACTAAGATAAGTGCATTAGAGTAGCAGGGATTATATAGAGACAAATGGAAGTTTTTACACATAACTCATATCTTTGTTCTCTTATTCTACACAACTTGACTTTAATGCTCTTTGTATAGTAGCAGCTTAAACAGGGACTGGTATGGCTTTGGTCTTGTAGGACCTCAAATAATCAAGCTTAAAAACATATAATTGTTGATATTATTATCATTATTTTAATGATATGATGTCTTTGGTATTTCGTAAGGAGTCTCCAGTGCTAGTCCTTTGAAACAGGGATAAGAGAATTAAAACACTATTGAATAAGTTATAGGAAAATAGTCAGATTCAGAATTAAAACAGCAAAGCTGCTTTGCATTAACAGCAGCCTACTGATTAATTTACTCTAACAGCATGTCACTAAGCTTTTTATTATTAAAATAATGGTCTTTGTAGGTGAAATTCATAAGAATTTACAGAAGCTCTTGGATAAAACATGCATTATACACCAGCCTCTCAGGTTTCAGGGGCAACTCATGCTTTTACAAAATGTAAAAAAGAAATGTTTTGCCTTGCTTGTTATCATGGTCACCAGACTTACACATCTGTAACAATTCATGGTACTCAGTTTATATTTTAAATGTTGAGAAGCTTAAGGCAATGATTGGTTTATCCTTCATACCACTTCATTCTTTTTTATATACAGTTGAAAAGAATCCAACCAAATCTTTCTTTCTCAGCTGAATACGAATAATTTCTTATGAGATTAAATTTGCTGACTCATAAAAATTCTGAGTGATTATCATTAGGTTAAGGATTAGGGTTAGCTGTTTTTTTTTGGCATTATACATTGTTACGTTTTTGTTATGTTTTGGGGAATATGGAAAGAATGGGAAGCAGGCTTGTGAGTCTTTTTATGAAGTAAAAGGGTCTCTCACATGGTGAATAAAAATTATGCTTTTCAGCACACACATACATGTACATACACACACACATACATACACATGCTTATTCTCAGTACGGTGCAGTGGCTCACTGAGACACTCTCTCTGTCCTGCCAACACAAAGAAACACACATAAATACATTAACCAGCCACAGGTGGAAAGCATTATGTGCTACCTGATGACTTCACCTGCCTCTCTCCATCTGCAGGTGATGGTTAACCACACCCCTGCTGCCACATAAACTTAAAATCATAATAAGAATAATAAGAAAAATAATATTAAGAAATTTGCAAAGGCATAGGCAAGAATGTTTTTTCTATCCTTTTTATGCTGTCTTATCATTTCTGCTTGACAATATCAATCACATAAAATAACTAGTAATATGTACGTGTGTAAACTGAAATTGTATTTACAAGTAGTGTATACGTCTTTGTTTATGGGCAATTCCATACAACAGCCAGTCTTACCATAGGAAAAAAAGTAGGAATAATTGATAAGGTTCTTACCAAACCATAAATTACTAGACAGCTTTGGATGCTTATATTGAATAATGTTTCCTTGTAAATTCAACATCACTTTAAGTAGTTTAAGTAAGTAGTTAAGTCCAACTCTGAACATCAAAATGCACAAAGAGAAAGAAAAAAAGAAACAAAAGGGACAAAAGGACCAAAAAAAAGCCAGCAGTTTTTTATGATTTAAAAATTTCCTAGTTAGTTTCATAATTGCTATTTCAAATGTTAAAATTAACTGTTTAAGCATTGCCCTTTATATAGTAAGTAAAGAACTGATTTAGACACCTTATATGCATAACGTGAAAACGTCACACCCATAAGGTCAATTAAGTCTAAATCTTTTACTCTAAAAATGAGTAGCATTTTTAAATCTACACTTTTTATATTTAGGAAAGTCTCTTTTATGGTACAAGTGTAATGCTGTCTGCTTTTGTCTTTAAAATGTACAGCATTTGTAGAAAACTTAGGCTCTCTCATAAATGTTTGTCCATTTAATGTCACATTCATAACACTTTTAAAAATGCTATATATTTTCAGGATGTAGATGATCATATGAAATCTATATTTTAGCAGCAATGCCAGTTTTTACAGTGCATCTAAATAATACAGGACCTGCTCTACTCAAAGACAGGGGGGAGTATCTGTGTCAGCGCTGTCAGATCCAGAGTAGGTCGACCCATCAGTCATGTCAAACATCAGCTTTTCCCTGCTGCTCTCTGGTCCAGCCTTCTCCATCACCTCATAGCCTGGCACTGAACATGGAATAAACTTGTTCTGTCACAACATCTCAGGATTAAAGCTGCTGTAGCTATGTGTCTGTGTTACATTAGCGTACATTAGCGTACAAAAAAGGTGGAGCGCTACACTTGTCATTCTGCTGACAGTTTAAGATTTGAAGGCTCAGATGAAATATGTATGTGCAGGATAGCCTCACCACTGGCTCCAACTGGTGTGGAAGGAGTAGGCTGGACCTTGGATGTTTACTCCTTTCATAAATGTTAAATAAACATCTCCCTAAAAAACACAATAATTATTTAAACTATATTATATTATATTATATTATATTATATTATATTATATTATATTATATTATATTATATTATATTATATTAT
>JAOVVA010000052.1:21888571-21900099 GCA_028565275.1 Leiocassis micropogon | reverse complement strand
ATATCATATGATATCATATGATATCATATCATATCATATCATATCATATCATATGATCAGGATAAGAAGAGAGGAGGATGAAGTGAAGCACCCATCATACCTTTACCATACAAGCCTGTCATGAGCTGGTGCTGCTTCTGTTGGTCAGGTCTAGTTTCAGCACCACTATACATTATACAGTATGCCCAAAAAATGAGGTCAGATGACTACCAGAATCTACAAAATGACCAGGTTTTTCCATCAATCAATGTTTTTTTTTCTGGTGACATGGGCCAAGATGATGCCAGAATTCATCAGGCTCAAATTGCAAATGAGTGGTATAGAAAGCATGTGATATCAGAGATCACCAACAACAAGAAGTTATATTCCTGTGGTTGAGAGGAATTATGTCGTATGTTACCAGGAATTGTTGGCGAGGCACTGGCTCGTGGGGACTGAGGTTCTGATCCTTATCTAGACTGATCACAAACCTTCAGTATCTCAAGTCATCCAAATGTCTAAACTCGTGGCAGGCCACATGGTGACTTTATTTCTCCCATTTCAACTTTTCTTATCGACCCAGATATAAAAAAACACAAACACAGATGCTCTCTCCTGACAGTTCTCCTCGGCCACAGACCATGCCTCGGAGTGCTACCATCTTGCCTCTTCAATGCCCAGTTGGAGCACTGTGCTGGACATCAAGGCAGAAGTAAAGGGGCATTGGAACAGAAGCCCAACCCTTTGGGAACTCCACCAGGTAGACTCTTTATTTAACGCTTGGTATGCTCCCAACATCTGAAATGGGCCATGGTTACTAGTCTGCCACCCTGGTTGAGCTTGCAGCCAATGCTTGTCCAGCAATGCTTTTGGTGGCCTTCCATAAGAACAGGACTGGCAGGGTCTAAAAGAGAGTGGCTGGGTCCCATCCAGGTTCATATTGAACCCATACATTGAGGACTTTGGCACCCAGAGGCACTATTTAAAGTTTCAGGTGACCTCCTTGGGGTTGGGGGGTGGTTGTAACGTCACAAGCCAGGCTGATCATCCAGGTACATCCAGGTCATGACTCTACTACAGTCTTTCTGTCTACTCTCCAAGTTAATTACCAGTGTGCACCTGAAATCTATCAGGTAATCAACCCTTGCCCTTAAAAGAATGCTGAGTGCCTCATTTACTGCTGGAGTATCACTATAGCAAGCTTTGTGTTCTGTTCTTATGTGAATTTCCTGTCTTTTTGGATTTCTTTTCTTGTCTTCACCTCTCAAATATCTTCTGTGTCTTGATCTACCTCTGTGCATAACCAGACTCTGTACTATCTCACTAATGGATAACCTGTTTATGACTCAGAACTGTTTAATGGACTTTGTTTTTTATGCTTTCACTTTGGACTGGATATTTTTCCTTTGGATAAACCCAGCTATCGACCTCGCCTGTCTCACGATTATCACCTTGTCGCACATATTTGAGCGACAGAATTAATTGTGTTGGTACAACGTTCATTTCACAAATGATTATTTTGACTATGTATTCTTTGTGATATTAATGACTTACATCAACAAGTTATATCAAATACTTTAATATAAAAAGTATTTAACAATCATTTACCATTCTCAATTTTTAGAAAATTATAGTCCTTTTGAAAAATGTAAACATCATGAAAAAGTGAATTTTCTTTCACAGTTTAATTTCAAAAACTGAAAAATATATAATCTAGAATCATTACAAGTAAAGTGGATATTTCAATTTACTTTCTGTTTATTGTTGCTCTCAGTGCTTGGTCATGGGATGTATGCGATGAACCTGTGGCACAGCTGAGACAATATTAAAGACCAGGTCACTTTGATAGCAGCTTTCAGCTCACCTGTTTTGTTGGGTCAGATGTTTATTATCTTCCTCTTGACAATATCCCAGAGAGAATCAGGTCAGGTGAGTTGGCTGGACAATCAAGTACACTAATATCATGGTCAGAAAATCAGTTAGTGGTCATTTTGGCACTTTGGGCAGGTCCTGCTGGAAAGATAAAATCAGCATCTCCTTAAAGTTTGTCAGCAGATAGAGGCATGATGTACTCTAAAATCTCCTGGTAGATGGCTGTGTTGACTTTGGACTTGATAAACACAATGACTAACACCTGCTGGTGAGATGGCGCCCCATATCATGAGCTGCTGTGTAGACTACATAGTAGGATTCACACTAAAATTATGAGCTTAATTTCTAAATAAAATGCAAATTTTACTTTCACTTTAAAAGGGCACTTAGGACAACTGTGTGTTAATGTACATGTCCACAACCTAGGTAAGATGCGTCTGACATTGTCTCTGGTTCAAGAGTGGCTTGATACTAGGAATGTATTACTGTAGTTGTAGCCCATGCACTGACACCAGCCTTACTCCACTTCTTATAGAGCTTTTGTGATTTTTTTTTAAGCCTGCAGTCATCCCTGTTGCTTGTGCACCTTTTTCACCACATTTTCCTTTTAAGTAAACTTTCCATGAATATGCTTCAATGCTGCACCTTCTGTGGCTTACCCTCCTTGTAGAGCATGTTGATGATCACCTTATGGACAAATGTCAAGTCAGCAGTCTTCCCCATACAGTATGTGTACTGAACTAGACGAGACATACACTATATTCTGTTTAAATAGTTATTAACTCAAACTTTAAATATTTTGAGTTACAGTACTAGATTTTAAACAATGTCCTACCTGGAAGACATAAAAAATCTGAAAAACTGGTGTCAGAGGTACAACCTTAATTCAGTACAAAGCAGCAGAGGAAGTTACCAGGTGCCTGTCATCAACAAGAGCCCAGCTTCAGATACCTCAGTGTACCTCATCTTATAACTTGTATATATTGTAAATGTTAAAGTTATAATTTTATATATTCATATAATTTTCTCTCTTATTTCATATTTTATTTCTTTATTTAAATACTCTATTTTCTTTGCAAATGTTAGGTCATATAAGCATTTTACTGCCAATCATACTGTGAATGGCTGTGTATGTGACAAATAAAATTAGAATTTCATTAGATTTGAATTTGCAATTTATTTTATTACAATTTAATTATAACTTAGAGTGTAAAAAATGTTTGATTGCATATTGATTGACACCAGCATCTCATCGGCAATATAAACAACACATGAGCAGTTCTAATGCTAGAAAAGTGTGGAGGAATGACATAGCAGAGCATCTTCTATGCTTTTGTTTTTACACATGAGTCTTGAGTGTTGTGTCTTGCGTGGTGTGTTGGTGTATACAGTATCAAGCATGGTGGTCTTACAATCCAGAAGCTAAGGTAATTTAGGGAACTTAAAAAACATTCCTCAACTTAAATATGTCATTTTCTCATTTTTTTTTTATTAGAGTGTTTTCTGAGACCCTTAGTAACAAATGTAGAACAAAATCCCAATTGTAAATTAACGTGTAACTCATATGCCCATTCACGATTGACTAAATACTTCATTATCTTGAACTTGTGTGCAGTTCTACCCCGCAAAGACGTAGGCCACTAATTTGGCTAATGTGGGGTTACACCTTTCTTTTTATTAGTTATGTTAGCTGTACAAAAAGAAATTAAGCCAATGGCATTTACCGCTATGTTAATGTAAATATATTTATATCAAACTATAAAATTAGCAAGTCAAATGTAGGATAAGAATTTTTGTTGAAGTAAAATATTTTATTCATGTGAAACTGATGTAGACATTTAATTTAAGTAAATTCAATATAAAGTGCCAATAGAAAGTTTTCAGACTCTTTCAAGGTTACATTAAACGTAAAATGGATTAAAATCCTTTTTTCATCATTTTACACACTCCACAATGACAAAGTAAAAAAGTGTTTAGAGAGGGTTGTTAAAATAAAAGTCAGAAATATATAATTTACATATAAATTCAGACCCATCACTTAGTACTTGGTTAAAAGATTTTCATGTCTGCCTTCTTCTCAAAATCCAGATTATAGATTAGTGTTACTACTGTTCAGTCATAACACTAATCTATATGTTATCGGCTCAGCTCTAACATTTGATTTTCTTTTTTGACTGCTGCAGGTCATGTAATCCACACATCAACCAATCCTGATGCAATACCTCTGTTTTTTATCTAGCCTTGACACCAGCACTGAAGATGCTCTGCATTCTGTTCTCCCTTGGGTGGGGTTTCACATCAGGGAATCACTTCATAAAGTGTTCTTTTGAATCTATTATGAGAGGTGAGTTGTGCATTCTGTTTATCATGTGTCCTTTGCTGCGTTGTAATATTTTCATTATTGCAACTACAGCCAAAATCTGTATATGTAGACATGTTGGGGGAGTGTTTAATGAAAATGTAACATTTTATTTGATTTCTTTATTTCTTTCTTCTTTATTTGATCAGAACGAAATGAAACGAAAACTGAGTCATTAAAATGATCCAAACTTCCCATCTCTACTCTTAAATCTCATGTAGCACAGATTTGTGGCAGAAACATAACATTGAACAATGACTAATAAAAGAAATATAAACCTGCTTATATGGAAGTCCTGCCGATGCTTGTCAACTTGAGAGGCTTTATGGGATTGGATTATTGGATATGTAGAGTAGAATAAAAGTTATAATTATTTTTAACTTCCTGGAATATTGGAATGATGTTGCTAAAACATAGAATTTACAAAATTCTCATACTTTTTATTTATTTATTTATTTATTTGTTTGTTTGTTTGTTTGTTTATTTATGGTCACCTGGAAACAACCATAAGAAATAGTTGCATCGATGATGATCGGCGATGGCCCAAGCACCTGTGCCATTGCCGCCCAGGTGCACCAGAAAGGCAGTAGACACATGCATTTAAAGGGCAATTGTGCTGATTTTCATGATTTTTTCAGCATGGTAAGACCCCCAAAAAGCCCCAGATGCTGAAAAAAAATCTTAGAAGAACAAGCGTGCCCTGCTGTCATAGGGCTTGGGCAATAAAAAAATTTTTAAAAAAAAACATGATTACACGTGTCCATGATATTTCTTTGCCAATATGGCTGTTTTTTCATTATTTATGTATTTGCTCATTTATGTTTAAATAGGTGGTTAAAATGAAATAAAACATTTTATAATATTGCCTAGGCTGTGCTGAAAAAAACTGGATAAAACACTACATTGCACAATCCTTAAGCAAGTACATATGCATTATAACATGGCAATGCGTGTTACAATTTTTGTTAAAATATTGCATTATGGTGGATTTTTAACTGAGAGTGAGTGCAAGAAACACTATCAAAGGTTGTTCCTGGGTGTGTGGATCTTGTTGTGAAGACATGTTTCTATGCTCATAGACCTGAAGTGCACTTTCTCAAGTGCAACAGTTTGCTTACACACAATCACAATAACGTATAATGCAGGGCACCTAGAGTTCAGTTTTAAAAACTATGCATCCTTAAGTAATCTTAGCTGCAATTTTTATCACTGTAAAGACCTTAAAATCCATATCAGATTACATATATTTTATGAAGATGTTGTATTAGCTCTCTTTATTTATTTATTTATTTATTTATCTGTTCCTCACTGTTTGTAAGCAGCTTTAATTACCATCATTAATCATCAAATACCCCCAAGTCATTATTGTGACATCTGTTTATTAGTGCAACCATGGACATGCCAGGCGTATATATCACATAGTAACACATGACATCAAATGAATTTTTTACAAGTTTAAGTAAATAAAAAGGACAGCATTGGACCGATATCCAAACATACAATTGGTATCAATGGATCCCTACTGTAGTAAAACATATTATTATTAAAATTAAGAAAGTGAGCCTGATTCATAAGTGACTATAGTCCCCTGTATTGTATGGAAAACATATTGTGAATTATCTCTATCAATCTTATATAAACAGAAAATCGTAAATAAAGCATGAGTATTGAAGGTAAATATATTTTCAAACCAGCTGGTCACAGATATTAAAGCTCTAAAGATACTTAACATAACATCTCAGAAGTAGGTAGTGCCAGTATTATTTTTATCCCCAGATGTTTAAATAATGACTGATAGAATTGTGGATATCTAAAACATGTAGTTTGAGAAAATTATTTAATTAAACTTATTTATTTATATATTGGTAGAAAGCAGCATGAATAGCGTGGAGATTTCAGTGACCCCTGTAAAAAACAGATGGCACCTGTGACCCAGGAGCTCTTCGGGGTTCTGGCCAGCCCTGCCATAGACAATGCATCATATGGAAATTAATGCATCCTGTTTATTGACTCGCTGTCAATCAAAGAATGAGCATAGGTGAGGTGAAGAAAAGGGGTGAACATCTAGATGCAAAACTAGCCGGAGACTAATAATGAAAAAAAAAAAAAAGCACTACCACAAACATTAATAAATCTAGTGGAAAATCATAACCAGTTTATTTTGGTTATAAGTAAAACAATCAAACAATCTCGCAATCCCACAATCCTGGAAACACCTTTTTAAACCTATTAATACAGTTTTATTTACCAGGATGCAGCTTGGAACAACAGTTAGCCTTGCATGCAAACTGCACTATGCCTCCCAGTACACCTCATGCACATCTGAAAATCAAAGCATTCGACTATTACACTGGCTAGGTGTCACCCAACAAGATCACAAGAAAAAAAATGACCTTAAAAAATTTTGGTTGGTTTGTTTGTTTAATAAAATCACGTTGTCATTCTTTGCATACAAAAATGTAATCAATTATTCTTAAAGTTGTACTTTGATCATATTTGTCAGTGAAATCAGGGAATAAAACTGAAATTTGTTGATGAAATAAAGCAACATAAGTTTCTCTAAATGAAAGCAACAGTTACCTATAAACAAACAAAAACTTAAAGTACTATAAAAAAAAAAAGTGTTCCTCATCTGCCAGCAAAACAAAGGATTACAGTTCTCACTCATTATCATTAACCCTGGAGTGTAAATTTGAAAAGTTTGCCAAAAATCTTGTAAAGAACCTTTGGGCATCTCTCAAATATGGTGCTTGTCCCTTGCCATTATTGTGATCACAGCATCTTCCTTGTCCTTCTTGACCACCTGCCTGCTTCATGTCACGGTATTGCTATGTTGCTGTGGATACCACTCATTTATACTTGTACCAGTAGGTGAAATCAATCATCAGTAACGAAACAGTGTCAGTGGATCTTGTTATATTGAAAAGTTCATGACGTGAACATGGGATATTGTTCCTCATGTTTCCTAAGACTATACCTTTTAAAGGAAACACATTAGTTAGATCACTGTAATGTCATGGGCAGACAAGTAATCTTAAATGGAATATGTGAATTGCATATTGAAATTGCAATAATTTGATGTTAAGTTGTCATTTCGTACTAGTGATTTCAGTTCAGTTAATAAATAAAAATTTTTTTGCTTAATATGTACTTTTACAAGCTAGTTAAAAAGTGTTGTGAAAAGCTTGTATTTTGATCCTCAGGCCGGAGTTTTGTGTGTAGTGATTTAAAAAAATGACATCAAGGTTCTGAAACTAGTGCCAAAATTATTGTTTAAAAAAACTGTACAGAAATAAAATATTTTTTTTTTTGCATATACAATCATCCTGAAATTCCAAACTGCCAACATAAAATGAAAAAGTACTTACAATGCTTTATCTATCCCTAAAGATCTGGCATGCATCAGCCACTGCATATGAATGGTGTTCTTATACCTTCCACTTTCATTTGTCAAAAAAAAAAACTTTATGGAGTTCAGAAATGGTAAGTAAAGAGGAAGAGAATGTAAGATCATCCTCAAATGTACCTCAAACCCCTCAGTGGGGACATGGGTGTGGTGAAATGCCATACTGTCGCATACAACTATGAATTATGGTGCACAAGATCTTCTAGAAGTTTTGCATAATTTACAGTACTAAAATAAAATGAAATTCAGTCACAAATTTCGGAAGATGTTGATATTTAATGCGTTTTGTGACTAAACAACGAAAAAGTGGTTCACAGTTTAGCATAAAAATATCTAACTTACAGCATGAATCATATGCAGGTGATGACAGATGATTAGTATTCTGGTGATGCTAAATACTGAGTGGTTAGAGCAGATGAGAGGGAAAATGAGGTTGTTGCTGAGGTTTTTACAAAAATAATCAACTTTTACATTGTCTTTAGGTGATTTGCAGCCCATCATAGTTATCACAGCTGTTCCCATTTCTTTAATCAATATCATTTAATTTAGTATAATATGAAGAAATGAAGGCTGGCTCAAGCCGTTTGCACAGTACTGTACAGTACATCCACATCAGCCTAGAAATGAACAAAATCATAGTCCATATTTATTCATTAAAGAAGCATGTGTTAAATGTGATCATAAAATTAGCACAACCAAATTTCACCAACAGTTTCCTTATTTAGCAATTTTATTGTTGGCATATTTGTAATGGCATAATAATATAACAACCTAAAAAAAATTATGATGATTTGCAGTTAAATAAGCAAAAATAAATATCAGTACTTTTAATAAGCATTTGCGGGCTACAGCAGCAATTGTGCAGTATAAGTAATAAGAAAAAAATGAAAATAACCATAATGACATTTGCACACACAGGAACCTCATAGTAAAATTAAGGAAATTAAGTTTAATGTCAACCTGTAATTTATAATGAGAATGAAAGGCTCAGGCGTTGATCGTTATCAGCTCATTAGTCCGAAAAGAGGCACCATGAAACGTTGACCTGTATGTGGTCTTGGGCAGATGTGCTATTCAAAGACATTTGGAGATTATTCCATGTTTATGAGGTCATTAATTCATATCAACATTAAAACACACCAGCCATGACTTTTATTGTAGTCTGACTGTCAGTGCTTGATTAAGTTCTTTTAATGTTTTATTTATTTATAATGCTTTTTTCGGCTCACCTACGGAACATTAAATCTGACTTTAGTCAGAGGTGACTGATTCTAAATCCTAAAATGAATTAAAAATTCAGCTTTACTTAAATAAAATATACCCCCACATTATATTTTAAATATAAATATAATGTAGATGGTTCTTTCTTTACTCAAATCCTATTAACCTACTGAAAGGCTCACATATGGACATATAGGGTTGTATTTTATGCAAATTAGAAGTATATGAATTTGTGCATATGAAATATAAATATGAAATTAGTTCAGTGGAGCATGAATCCATCAAGCTGATGCTGATTCATCATTTGCACAAAAATAACTGCGCATTTTGATGATGTATAACATTTTCATCAATCAGACATAGACGTGCTTCAGTGTCATTTTGTACATCTTTTGTACGGTCTTGCATAGTATACCGTATTCAAGGTCTTTCTGGAATAATCCAGCCATTGTTAATATACGGTTTGCACGACATCAGCGTGACCTGGGAGCCAAGGAGAGTAGACTGGAGGAGCATGTGTGAACAATGACGACATCACCGTACTAATCAGTGGGGATCTAGATGGTGTTGAATGAGCATGTGTACTGTGTGGCAGTCACATTAAAATGAGCAAGCAAGTAGAGCAACGAATCTGCATCATATTTTGTGTTAGCTTCAACATTCCTCTGCAGAAATGATTCAGATGATTCAGAAGGCTTTCTGGGAAGATGCAATGAGTGCAACCAATCACCCAGGTGACTCATCCCCGCTGCAGCCCAGATTTGGCACTTTGTGACTTCTTGCCTTTCCTAAATCTAAAATCACCTTTGTAAGGGAAGAGATTTCAGACCAGATCAGTGAGATTCAGGAAAACACTGTGTTTCAGCTGATGGTGATTCCAGGAAAGGATTTTGCAGAGGATATTAAACAGTAGAAGGGATGCTGTGAGAAGTGTGAGGTCCCAAGGTGACTACTTTGAAGGGGACTGAGGCACCATTGTCCTTTGTACAATGTTTCTTGTATCTTTTTCAATAACTGTCTCTATTTCTCATATGACGTGGCTGGATACTTTCCAGACAGACCTCATACAGTACATTATCAGATTATTGATTGTTATGAAAGTTACAGTTAAAGGGGTTGGGTTAGTATTTGTACCTTTTCTTACAACCTCATGATTATGAAATCCAAAAACAATACTGTAAATATATAAAATCCAACCACATCTCTTTCACACATTTAAGGCTATAGTAAGAGAGGTTTCTCATAGCATGTTAAACAAGTCATTCTCTACACGATGTCTGAGATCCTCATGGAGAATGGTCTATGTGTTTGTTTGTTTGGTTGATTGGTTGGTTGTTTGGTTGGTTGGTTGTCTTTTGTTTGTTTGTTTGTTTGTTTGTTTGTTTGTTTCCTCCAATTATTAAATTTACATCCCAAAACTTTCACAGTCATTATACCTATAAAGTAAGTCAACTGGTATATAAGTACCATTTAAAAAGAACAAGGTTTCACGGGTGGAAAATTGGGAAATAATAAAGAAACGACAGACAGACAGACAGATGAATAAATAAATAAATAAATAAATAAATAAATAGGCAGTTATAATAATTAGTAATGTCTTAATTAAAAAAGTTAAACTTATAAAGTATAAAACCTTTAACAATGGACATTTTCAGGAGGCAGATGATGATAATAATAATAATAATAATAATAATAATAATAATAATAATAATAATAATAATAATAATAATAAATGTCTACAGGTTTATATTAATGGGATTTACCAGATATATTTTCTAGAGCAACTTACTCAGGCTATTGTGTGAGTTCAGAAATTGATAAAAAACAAACAAAAAATTAGCGTACCTTGAAGTTGACTTTTGATAAATAAAATACTCTATACCTCCTGGATATTTTATTTATTTCATAGATAAAAGAGATGCTGACTATACATTTTTAAGAAGCCATGCTTTATAGAATAAAGACCTGCATACTGTGGGTCCCAAACCTCTTTTTCTCTCTGTGTTCATTAGTAAAAAATTGTATTATTTTCCAATCACCAAAAAATAAATCTTATATATATATTTTTTTTTTTCGTCAGCAGTAACACAAGAGGAAAAATCATGGACAAGTTTTTGCACAACCTTGACAATCCAGTTTATATCTACAGAAGTGTTAACTGAACAGATTTATTTAAGTCTCATTTAAAGAAAATAATAATAATAAATAAATAATGAATAAATAGCAGACTCTTGCGACCCTCTGCATACAGTATACTCCACACAGTCTTCTAAAAACTTGACTCTATCAATTAGCTTCTCGTCTTTTGTACTGAAACAGTGTTTGTCCGCCTTTACAGGATTATGGAGAGCTTTTATTTGATTTGCAAGCAAGTTGCAGCTCAACGAACCATTTGTTTAACACAGACGCACTGCTATGTGTGTCAATGTGTCAGCTCTAAGCACACAAATGTGTTAACAGCTGAACTGGAATTCCTTCTAGCGTCAATCATTCTGAGGATAAAACGGCATCGGCTCACTGAACTGCCTTTTTGAGGCTGAATCAGGTCTTTGAGTCTCTAAATCGAGTATAGGAAGGTTTGATTAGAAAGTACAGGCGACACGGTGGTGTAGTAGGTCTGGGTTCGATTCCCGGCCAGGCTCGATTCCTGTCTCTGTGTGCATGGAGTTTGCATGTTCTCCCCGTGCTTGG
>JAOVVA010000052.1:21863792-21880632 GCA_028565275.1 Leiocassis micropogon | reverse complement strand
CCCCCCCCCCCCCCCCCCCCAAGCAAACCAAGCAAATTGTGTGAAATGCAGAATGCAGAGTGGTTGAATAGTGCTACATAAAACATCACTTTGGCAGGATGGATGATAGTGAGATGGTGGGAGAAATATAAATGCACAGCAGATACGGATGAAGTCTCGGCGAGCAGGAAACGCCAGCCTCCTGATACAACTCGCTAGAACGCTGGAGTAATAACAACATGAAGGCTTGCCGTAGAAAAAATCAATGCAAACGCTGGGGAAATGATTATCTGCTGCACTGATAAATGAACCTCGATAGAAATGTTCACTCTTTTTTTTCTCCCCCCCTCTTTTTTTTCCCCCTCCTCTAACAACAGCACTTGGCTAGGACGTCTGGAGAGCGGTTAAGCCGAGGTCAGCTTCCTGAAGGCATGGTCGAAAATGACTCTCCTCAACTACGCGTATTCTTAAGCAATAACAACGTGATCCGTATTATCCACCCAAGAATACCCGTCACCGAAGAGAGCCTCAGAAAGAAGAAGGAGGAGGGAAGTGCCTGACACTTATACATCCACTGTGGCACACAGGCCAACACCAGGGACCTTCTCTCTAGGGGGATTGATTGAAGATGGGGCTTTTTTTCACAAGGCAAGCCAGCCAAAGGTTGTATCTGTAGACAGAAATGAACAGACTTTGGATTTTTTTTTTTTTTTTTTTTTGTAAGGTGGGAGTGATTTATGCTCTTCTTGCAAGGTAAAGCTAGATGAAAGTCTTACCTGAATGGTGAACCGGAGACTCATTTTAGCCATTGTGGGTTTATCCAGATGGTCACAGACGCTCCACATGGAGATACACATGCCAGGATCCAAGGACGCTGAAAATGGCAGAGCAAATTGTAAGTCAGTCTTATTCCACACATGTTTTCGATGTGATACAGAATGATGGATGGACGGCTGAGCAAATGGATGGGTGGATAAAAGTAATGAAGGATGGCAAGTGGACAGAGAGATGGAGAAATGCCCAGGTTTCACATAAATCCACTCAATTACTTTAAAATTCTCTGATTCCTGCCATTCACCCTCAAGCCCTTAACTCCTGCCAGCCACATTAACAGTCAACCGCCGTCAGCCCTCCGAGTCAAACATGTTCATCACACACACACACACACACATTGGGAGACAGTGTGTGTGTGTGTGTGTGTGTGTGTAAAAGAGAGAGAGAGAGAGAGAGAGAGAGAGAGAGAGAAAGGAGTCATACAGAAAATCCATTAGCAGCAGGAGGCAAATTACAGATCGTTTGGGGGGGAGCAGAATGGAATGACGGCTGTCAGAAAAAAAGGAACAATGACTGTTATTACGACTCTCATTTTCTGAGGGGTACACCAGCTCCTAGATGGAAGTGAAAAAGGATGGACAGCAATCCTGGGCTTTTCTTTTCTTCTTTTTTTTTTTTTTTTAAGTCTAGTGGAATCTGCTCAAATGCACCTCAATCTAGTTACAAAAAATGTGCATTTTGTCTTAAAGGGATATTTCACCCTTATGTTTAATTAAAATCTACAAGCATCTTTAAAGATGATTCTCACCTAGTAGTCACACCTAGCATCACCATGCCGTACTACTAATTATTTCGGGAAAGTTGTCAAAGGAAACAGGCCATAGAATATTACTCCATCCCAATATAATGCAATCACACATCACATTTTTTTTACTTGTTTTTTTGGTACTAAGAAACATTGGCACACCTGGGGCTTAGCTATAAACAACCTTTTCTCATTGTTCAAATGCTGCAGTCTAATCTGAAATCTAAATTCAGCTGCCCTGACAGTTCTTCACGCTACAAGCCTCATCAGGCCAGGAACAGATGCTGAGGCTTCGTAGGATCAACTCAAGTGCCCAAGCTGTCCTGTAGCAGTTTTCACTTAGTATCAATGTGAAGATATCAAGTAAGTTGACATGCTCAATCGTTAATCCTTTTCCTGCACTGACTTATCAGCAGCAACAATATTAGCAACAACAGCAACCTGTAGGAAAATAACAGACAAACTGACATGCATTGAAGAGGAAAGTACACATCCTAAAAGCTCTTTTCCTAGTTCCTCCAGGCTGCTAAGGATCACTGTTCAACTGAAGAGGCAAGAATCCCATGAATATGTTAATACAGGAAACACAGCTGACAAATCCAGAAAAAAAAGAAAAAGAAAAAAAAAGAATCCACCACCCCGATTACACAAATCTGCGGCAGTCGACTCACACAATACCCACCGGCACGAGACCCCCCTACCACCACCCCACTATAGTGGGACTCTTCACAAAGGAACAAAAGACAAAGTGGTGAAAAGAGAACTGGCTCAGATCCCCAGTCCACGGAAGCGTCTTACCCTGTCAGGCTCTCCCTGTTACTCTGTTCCTCGTTTCTCCGCAGCTCTCAGAGCGAGCACAAAGCCGCAACCTTCTCTTCTTCCTCTCGAGCAGCGGACTGAGCGGGAGACTGAAGGATGCGCTGCCTCTTCTGTCGTCCCTCCCGCCTCTGCTGCTGCTGCTGCTGTCTCTGCTGCTGATGCTGATGATAATGCCCGGAAAGACGCTCTAAACCTTGTGGCTTCCTCTTGCCTCCTTGGCTTGCACCCAAAAACCACAGGAACCCCCCACCCTCCCCACTTTGCACTCCAACACCCTTCGAAGCACAGGTGCTGGAGGATAAGCAGACCTTCCACAGACAAGAAGAGAGGAGGAGAAGGAGGAGGAGAAAAGGGGGGAGAGCTACCAGTTGTTGCGCATGAAGAGAAAACTCTCATGAGGAAGACAGCAATGAGGGAGGATAGAAAAGAAATGAGAAAACAGAGATGGACTGAAAGGGAGTAGACATGTGTGAGAGAGAAAAAGAAGAAAAGAGAGAGAAAGAGAGGGAGAGAATACCTAATGCACCTAACTGCACAGCTGCGAAAAGGGAACTGGCTCTAAAGACTGATGGAGAGAGAGATAAAGAAAGCGAGCATGTGGAGTAAGAGAGAGAGAGAGAGAGAGAGAGAGAGAGAGAGAGAGAGAGACTTCCAGAATGGTGGCTCCATTTGTGGTGGATCTGACGTGGGCTCCACAGTCTCGTCCCTCGTGACATCCTATTGGAGGGACTCTCCGTCTCCAGGGACTCTCTGAATTCCTGTGTCGCTTCGCACAATGCCATTAATTTTACAGCTGAAAGAAATGATTCATAAATAAATTATTAAAAAGTCTAATAAAACACTCTTTTCTTCTAGAGGACCATCTAATATCTACACAGACTGTATTGCAATCTACTTTGTGTATGTTGCGTTTTGGGTCCATCACCCCCGTGACATTAGGACTACTCACTCTGACCGTAAATCGTTCATACAGTTTCATCCATGTTAAGTTCTCGCTTTGTTCATTTCTCCCTGTTTAAGCTCCAGGCTGTGTTTCAATCACTCTTACAAGCTCCTTATACAGAATGTTCAAATTCACAGACAATTCACTTTATAGAGACATAAATCCAGCAGCGCCTCTGTCTCGACTGATGGACGATGTGATGACGGAGAAACGATGATGAATTGATAAAGCAATTGATAAACAACGCTGAAGAGGTTAAGAAATGCGAGTCCATTTTCACAAGCCTCATGTCTTGGCTCTGTTACAAATCAGATTGTGCGTTTATTGTGTCTCCCTTATTGCAGCCCGTGTTTGTTTCTGAAATAAGTAATATCTCAGAAGTGACAGCTTTACCGGCCGGAACTGAAATGAAGCTCTGTAATATTTGACACAAACCTTGTCGACTCATAATTCAGTGCATTTTTACATGGAAAAATAAGTCAAGCTGTGACTTTAACACCAAATAAAATGATTTTACTCTTTGCTCCCAATGCTTTATTCACGGCTATTAGGTTTTATGAATTTTGCATTAAGGAAACACATCACTGAGTAGGGAAAACAATTTAAACATTACAATCTCTAGAATAAATAGAAAATATTAAAGCATATAAAACATCTTAGATGGCTTTTAAGGCTGCAGGGATTAAGGCTTGCTTCTCGTTTTTGTTTTTTTGCGACGATGTAGTGCCCCCTGTTGGTCAGTCAGGGGGTTTTATTAGATGGGTGACAATTTATTGGATCTGATCAAAAGCATAATAATAAAATTACCACAAATTGAACTTTTTTTTTGTCATTTTATAAACTGATTTTTTTATATTTAATTACAAACTTTAAAGCTCACGACATATCAAAATTCACACGACAAATACATTACATTTTTAATGGCAGGAAAGATAGTGTATACTGTACATATGTTGTCTTAATGTCTCATTGTCCCTTAATGTGTCAGTGTCTTATTCACTCAATGGGACATTTGGACACACATGTTTTTTGGATAATGCTGAGTGCTAAGATAACATTCCTGGCATTGCCATCACCAACATGTTTTGGTATATATTCCTCCTTTCATTTTTTTTTTCTATTTAATTTCACATGGTAATAATAATAATGGAAGGCAATGTAGTTGTGCATTCCAATAACTAACAATCTTAAAAGTTACAAAAGCATTGATAATTTACATGAAGGCCAAATGCAAAAGATTTAAGATTTTCTAACATCTTATAATTTTTTTTTTTAGTTGTGTGTATATGGCACCTAATCTATTTTAAATGTATGCAGCATTAAATATACTGAAGCAAGGTCTATTTCGATTCCTCTGGAGTCTTTTTTATATAGCTGAAAGCAAGTAGTGCTGTTTGCTTTAGTTAAAAGAACTGTGCCAAGACTGATTGTCCTATTTTAGAAAACATTATCCTTTAAATCCTGACATGAACACCTAGTCAAATTAAGAAAATCCAAAATAGTATGCTGTCATATTTATGATTAAAGAATGTCGGTTTGTTTTAATAGATTTGTGTTTATTTATTTTATTTATTTAAAAGAAGTAACTAATTAAATGTACATACAACTAAATATTAAATCGACAATATGCAGTTTAGTATATTTAAAGCTCTCCGCTGCCTTTGTAATGAAAACACGGACAACAATGTGTCTTTCCTCCAACTGACACCCTGAAATCTATAAATTGTTTTGACTGGTGGTGGAGCTAATGTCCCTGGATGAAAGAAAAAATATAAAGAGACTCTTTGCAAAAAATGTACTGCATACTACAGGCTCAGAAACATTTTTATACATTATAAACTGCATTTCTTTAATTGATCCCATATTAGAGAGATAATGGTAACTAGAGTGGCACACAGCCTATTGTGGCACAACACATATTGAATAGTGATGAAGACCGAGCCATGCTGTAAAGTGCCAAAATGACAAAACAAGCAACATAAAAAATGCATAGTGTACAGTCTATTTATGTCTGATTAGACAAATAAATGAATAATGGATTTGTATTTGCTTACATTTTTATACCATACATTTGCAATTTTATCCAACAGATTTATACATTGTACACGTTGTGTAGAACAAAATCTAATCTAATTGGACATTGCTCCATAAGTGGTGATAGAGAGGATAACAGCACTGGGATGTTTATGTATCACCATGATGTTCCACATCAAAGGTGCTCTAACAATTGTTAATTGCACTAACTCTCGAAAGCCAGCATGGATGAAATTTAGGTCTGTACTGTATGTTTGCAGTAATGGAAAGAGGGGAGACCAGCTGCATGCCAAAATTCACGTTCAAATCCAGATATTGTTAAACTTTACTTGGGGTGCTCTCCTTAGGGACAAAGAAATCACATGTGGTGTTTGAATAATTGTTGTATAAAAGCAATATCACATTTGAAGCTGTGCTGTTGTACTGAATATCAGCACGGTTGTGATATATTGAGCACTCAGCCTGCGCCATTATGCCTGTTGCTGCATGACAAATGTGCTGATATCAACACAACAACACTCCATGTGTAATATTTCTTAATTATATAATGATGATCAGAAGCATCTATAAGGTAGGTACTGTAGGTATGCATGTACTGTACATACATACAGTATATTCAGTGAGTGTGTAAGCATATAAAATTAGCTGTTGAATGACGATTAAGTGTTAAATTCCTATGCAATCATTCTGAACAGTGAACAGGAATGCCTGGCACACACACACACAACAGCTTAGCTATTAAATATTCCAGCGTGCACAACACATACTGCACAGTGATAAAGTCCTTGGCGCTCTGCAAAAGTGCAAAGCAACAAACCCCAGTATATCATTTGGTGCACTAGTGGGCCATTTGCATTTGCACAGAGAACAAGACCAATTCAGACTGCAGCGTTGCCTGACAGGGGGGCTGTGTGCATGAAATCATGCAAAACATGAGCTCTTGATTGGATGTCCACTCCAGCGTGAGATCCACATCACTCCATGCGTTCGTGTTCGTGTATGTGTGTGCGTCTCCGGGTGTGTATGTGTGTGCGCGTATCTGTGCTGGACTGCTAGCTGACAGCCTGTTGACACGTTCTCATTATGCCATGCTCATGTTGCTTCTGGCCCTGAGCGCCTGGCTCCGGTTCCTGCACCTCATACACGCACACGCACACAGTCCCACACACACATACTATTATGAATGTCCCACAGGCTGTTGGATCATGGCCTCCAGTCGGCAGGTTTTTATTTTTCTTAAGCTTCACGGGTCCTCAGAGGAATCTGGCTTTTGTTTTTTTGTATTACTTGACTTAGCTCGGCCAACACATTTTCCATATCATGACAGGCGATGCAATATCACTGATGCTCTATGCAATGACTCTCAAGCAGTCTAAATTTAATGTTATATTTCAAACATATCACTGTAAAAGGAGCTGTCATACAATAACAACTGACCAGAAAAAATACAAATCCAGAGCCCTTGGTTTGATTCTGAGCTTTAGTTAGGGTTTTTTTTTTTTTAAAGATCTACATCTTCCCTCTGTGTTTGTTCAGGTTTGCCCTGATTTGTCTAGTTTTCGTTGTTTTGTTTTGTTTAGTTTAGTTTTTCACCACCTGCCAAAATATATAAGTGTAAATGGGATCCTTTAAATAACCTGGACACAACTGAGGTTTGAGTTGTAGGTTTATAGTCTCCTTTAAATTACGGACATTGTACTGAAGGTGTCTTTGCACACGTACAAAGTAAACTGCATTTTATTCGTACATCAGAAAATGATCGGTTACTGGCGCTACAAGGTTGGTTAACGAATTAAAATGCCAACTAAGCGTACTGTATATACTGATGTTACGGTATATGGGTTATCTTATAGTTATTTCTTTTAGCTACACACTGTAACCTACTTTCACCCCTGTTAATTACACTAACTGGCAGCCGCCAGCTCCGCCAGTCGCGGTTAGTTTGCTTTGCATTCACAAAGGATATGTGTTGGTGGAGCAAAATAACTGCTTAAATAAGTAAACAAATCATAATCTGTTGATGAACAAATTGTGTTTCATGGAACTGTTGAATAAAACAGCTGAGCTGAATACCAGCATGACTTCATTACAGCCATGCTGATATTGAGCACAACTGCACTCCATCCTATTGTTTAAATAAATTACTGCCAGTAAAGATGCTCAGTAGCTCAACTTACACCCTTTATGTGCTCTTGCACAAGGCTCTGTATTGTACTTTTTACAGGAATCAATATTAACAGTATATTGTTGCAAATGCTGCTACTGAAAATCCTATTGGTTGGTTATTATATTTAATTGATAAATAAATTGTAAAAAAAAAAAAAAAAAAAAAGTGTTTTTTCCCCCTAAACAATCCTAAACAATGATGATTTGATAAAAGAAAAAAAAAAATTTTTAAATCACTCACTCATTCTCATTCTCAATACCACTTATTCTGTACATGGTCACAAGGGGCCTGGAGCCTATCTCAGGAGACACAGGGCACTACACTACACTACACTAAAGGTCAGGTACACCATGGACAGGGTGCAAGACAATTACAGGGCACAATGCTAATCTGCATTAAAATGCAACCAAACTGTGGAAGAAAACTAAATTTAAGCTAAGCATGCAGGGGAAAAAGCAAACTCTATGCACACAGACCTGAAAGCAGGACTTGAACCTTCACCCCTGGATGTGCAAGGCCAGAGTTTATTAACACCAAGAGCATGAACTAATTAATTGTGGCCTTCATTTCTTAATCCATAGAGGAAGAAGCCAGGAAGGCATTGCTCCCATATGGATCAGTCACAGTTGTTGTGGTCTGCATCAGCACTGTGTGATTTTGCTTAAATATGCCACACGACACTAACACACCCACTTACTCTTCATCTTTACCGCTTAATCCTGTTTACAGGGTCACAGGGGGTCTCAGGAAACTTCAGGCGTGAGGCAGGGTACACCCTGAACAGGGTGCCAATCCATTGCAGGGCACACACACACCCTTATTCACACACTGATTCCCTTATTGGGAACACCAATTAGCCTAATTAGCAGGTCTTTGAACTGTGGGAGGAAACTTTCCAAGCATGGGGAGAACATGTAAACTCCACGCACACAGAGGTTGGAATCGAACTTGGCCAGAAATCAAACGCGCACCCTAGAGGTACAGGGCGACAGTGCTAACTACCTAGAAGTTAGAACCTAAATTTAATGTATACATTTATAATAAATTATATCACATTAGCTGTACAGAAAGGACAATCAATTTAGTGTTATCTAACAGTAATGTTTTTTTTTTTTTCATTTTTTTGAATATCAGACATTCATATACTGTTCAGTGTAGAGTATAAAAATAATTAAACTGGTTGAATAAAAGGAATTACTGTAATGATAGAGATTATAGAACTAGGTGACAATGCAGATAATGTGGCTGGTTTTTATTATTATTGTTACAGTTGGTATATGTCATGTCTTCTATTTTCTAGTCCTTGCCAGGTTTTCCATCTCTCCTTTTCACAGACTTACTAACCACGGGCCGAATGAATGAGCGTCACCTGGGACTCATTAACCCGCGGATATATATATACTCTAGTTGCTCTATCATTGCATCGTCTTGCAACTTGACTTGAGTGTAATGCCATGTCTTATTCTGTTACCACTGAATTTTATTTGAAACACTCACCATTTGCTTCCTCTGATTCACTCTCATGTGCTGGTGAATCTAATGGTGTTTTTAGCTCAATAATTATTTCAATTACAATCTAATACATCCCAGATGCACTATATGGCCAAGGGTTTGTGGAAAGCTGACTATCTCACTCATATGTAGTTCTTATGTGGTGGAAGAAGTTGGAGCATCCAGCACAGAAGCCATGACCTCAAGTCCTCAGGGCCATGTTTCAAAATCTAGTGGAACACCTTGCTATAAGAGAAGATGTTAATATAGATGGAAGGATCTGACCAAATGTACCGTAGCATGAGACTTTCAACATGGGCCTGATGATCAGGGGTGCACATTCGTTTTTACCATAGGGTTATATACAGTAACATAAAACTGGCAAGTCTGCACAAATGGGTACAGTGTAAGCAGGGATGTTTGAGAGGGGAGCTGGATTTATTCATTTTTTTACTTTTTTTTCAGTGAGTTTTTCTTTTGGATATGTGAAAATCATATCTAGTAAAATTATTTATTCATTTCTGATTAGACAAGGCAGGGGCATTCCATGCGTATGGATATCCTGACATAACCACATTCGGACTCCGTCCATTTTGCATATGCTTGACCTGTTGATTTGTATCTGGAAATAGTGATTTGGAAATGTCCCATTTGACAATTGATGAGTCAGCAAATGAATTAGGTGGGACTGAACATGAAACACTGCCTTCACTTGAGTCTACAAATTAATGAACAAACAGCCTCTCAGTCTGCTTCGAAGAAAATGTTCGTTGCTTGGCAACATTTGATTCTAAACCCTGTACGAACTATTTTTTTGGGGGGGCGCAGAATCGTAACACACGAACATAAGGTGCCTTCTGATACATTTTTTTCAGTAGTAGAACTGTTGTATAAAAGCAATATGACACTATGTTTGTGGTGCTTTCCCCTCTTTACATTCCTAATAATATGAGCACATTTTATTCATTTTGATGAATAGCCTTGTACAGTATGAACATGAAAGTCATCCAATGATGAGCTTAAATCCTTTATGATAAAAAAAAAAAAACATTTTGTGTGTTAAAGAGAAGTTAATAAGGAACAGGGCTGTGGGGATGTTGGCAGTGGGAGCGCACGGGTCAGGCACATTTCTCGTACCCCACTTTCAATGTGTTGTAAGCCCATATTAATCATTACATATAAACCTTTATGATGTGTATTTCTCATGTATATAACTTTGAGGGTAGCTTGGAAAATATTAAGCATTTACAAAAGATCATCACACATAGGCTGAATGGCATGTAGTACAATCACCCATTTAAAGGGATATTGTAACTGATTGATGATACATTTTGTTTTTGGATAATTCTGTTTATAATTCCATCTTTAGCAAAATATCATAGGGATATTTTCATGACCTCTGAATCCACACAATCCATTATTTTAACAGCAATTAAATCCAATGCCACACCTACTGAAGGTTGTTTTTTTTTCACAATGAGAAGTAGCATCAACAGCACCAAACTTATACTAACTGTAAGTATACAGTAGATAAAAACAGAACACTTGTGCACGATTTCAGATTTCACTTCTTTTTTCTGGGAATGACATAATGCTATACTGATGTAAAGAATAAAGAATTTAGAGAAAACACATGTTACAGTTATGATGTGTTACAACCGTGCCAGCTTTTTCCTACTCTCTGGCTATTTACATCCACTCCTACTGCCAACAAATCCTGCACTGGTCTTTCTGCAGTCTTTTATAAACTCTTTGTATTGTTTTTCACTGGCATGTGCACAGAGGATTTATTTATAAAGGTGTATATAAGTGAGACCTCAATGTTAATCAAAACCAGTCAATTAATTAAATTCACTCACAGTTGGTGAAAGTAAAAATGTTGCATATTCTATTATTAAATTTGCAACTCCTACTATTGATGTTTTTGTTGGTGGTGATGCTGGATTATTTATTATTAAACAAAAGTAAGATTAATTAGCCTTTTCAATTTACTTTCATTAAATATAGAAATTAATCGCCTCAAAAATGACCAACTAAGAGGCAGCACCTAAGATTAGAGCCATTATCAAGCCTTTAGAGAGCATAAATACAGATGCAGACACATCTCAATATTAACTGTTTAAAGGAGATCATTGCATATTTTGGATGCATTCAGCATTGTTTCTATTGTAATAATGGTGCAAAAATTATAAGGATATTAGCTGGCATTAGGTTATTATCCAGATATCCTGCTCTTATCTTTATTTTGAAAGATTTTTTTTTTATAACCATGTACTTCTACAGTAACACACACAATGATCTTTCGTCTTTTATCTCCATATTGATTCCATACACTCATTCATTCACAGTGTTATCTGTTTTTCTTTTCTCTTGCCTTTAGCCACTAAGCTCACACTTGTTCAGAAGTATATCATTAAAAAAAAATGGCAGAATCAATTTTTAAGAGCCATAGTGTAATGAAATCTCTATTGTTTTAGATATACTACCAAAAAAAAAAAAAAAGGCAATTTTTGTTGGGGCACTTTTAGACTTTTAGAGCATACCCTGAGTTGAAAAAGACCTGCTGCTTCATCAGCCTCGACATCCAGTGGCATTTGGAGAGAGCTCCAAAAAAGCCTGATCCAATAAGGCTTTGTGGACACTGAGCCCTGCAAATGTTACGTAAGCCTCCATTACTCGCAGATTTCCGTTAAGATCGACTGGACGATCGACCCCAGGAGGATGTGGCAAAGGGTCATCCGCCAGAAATACCGATATGTTAAGAAAAAGCTCATTTAGACCCAAATAGAAATTATTGACCTGGAAGTGGCTGCTGCTTGCAGCTTGATTTGTTGCTGGTTACAGCAAGAGCAATTACTTCTGTGGCACCATGACTGTGTGTGTGTGTGTGTGTGTGTGTGTGTGTGTGTGTGTGTGTGTGTGTGTGTGTGTGTGTGAGAGGATATCAGTAAGAGACTTACAGCTTAACACACTGCTAAGAGGACATCTAGTCTATTTGGTTCACTATGATTTGCAATAATTAACAGTCCAAGATTATGTAAAACATTGCATATGCATGCAGAGGCATGTGGACTAATCAGTGTGTGTTTTCTGCTCCTAGAGAGACCGTTTTTGTGCACATAAAGGCACATCAAGTAATTTCCTCATCCTAGGCATGAGGTATGGCCACTTTGTAAGAGCCAGCTAATGGACTTGGTAAATTATCCAAATGGAAAATGAACGAGACTGAATTGGGCAATAAGCGCCGGCTGATTTGGTCTAGACTTCATACGCCATTGTTCCATAATATTGTAATCCTGATTTATTATGTATACTTCTAGAGCATGTCTCTATGTCTGTGTGTGTGTGTGTGTGTGTGTGTGTGTGTGTGCGCGCGCATGTGTGAGCAGGCTGTATGTGATTGATCCACTTTGTTTTATCACCTCTAATTAAAGACTGATAACTACGTGCCCGTTTCGACAAACAATTCAATTTCCTCCAAGTCTGAGTCTAAAAACATGCCGCAATCTCATCTGACTGGCAATAAACAGGCTGTGATAATGCACAAATAGGATTAAATGATCCATTTACCATATTGAAGCTCGGCTGAGTATTATATACCAGCTTAAAGACAAAACAGAAGCGGATAAACAACAGATTTATGAGGAATTTCATCACAGAGTTGATTATTACTGTCCAGTTATTATTGCTATCCAGGGAATAAGCTACTATAATAAGCTACTGGATATGTAACTGAAGATGAAGATGATGATGATGATGATGATGATGATGATGATGATGATGATGATGATGATTATCGATACCTCTCTCAGGGCTCTGGGGTTCCTTGTTTATTCCAGAGCCAGATGTACTAAAGTTTTGCATGTTCTCATGATGTTCATGTGGGCTACCTCTGGGTTCTCTGGTTTTCATGGACTGTCAAAAAAAAAAGGATGCTAATTGCAGGACAACAGCAACATCATTAACCAGGTATAGAAACTGTTCCTTATGTCAAAGACCATATCACTAATAAAACAAACTTGATACAAAATATAAAAATAATATAAAAATACAAAGGCAATAAAATAAAATAAAAAAGCACAATACAAAAATAAAAGGCAGTGGTTGCTAGACAGACAGACATGTCTCTATTTCAATACACACAAACGATCGTCTGTAAATATCGTACAAGCAATACATCATAGTCTTAACTCAGACGTGTTCCACTAATATATAACCATCTTTTAAGTAAAGGGTACTAACTCTGTGAGAATCATTTGGACCACAAAACAATCTCTTTTTTTTTTGGTAAGACTGTATGATCTACACTACCTCCTTCCTCAGTGTTCATCAAACAATTGACATTTCATGTCAAAGCCACATCTATAGCAATGATGAAATACAAACTTTTCATGGTTAAGGTCAGTTTATTTGCTGAAATTGAGCTGGAAGAACACAGCTGGGTTTTTATAATATGGAATATCCACTGCTGTTCATAGATCCACCCGATCGATCGTTAGCTTCCTCCCAGCTCACTGATTTGTGCCTGATGGCTCTGTTTGGTGAACCAGGGAATTCCAATAGCTACTTAAAAGCACATAAAGCAAAGCGAGACTGGAGGCGGAGGAGGAGGATAGATACTGTTAGAGGCAAAGATACTGTTAATATAGAACCCTGATAATAAGCAGTGTACTGATAGAGAGAGAGAGTGTGTGTGTGTGTGTGTGTGTGTGTGTGTGTGTGTGTGTGTGTGTGTGTGTGTTCTGTCTGATCTGTAGGTAATGTGACAAAATGTGTTGTTTTGCCTGAGTTGTGTTAAAGTGTTGTTCTGGGAGAACTGAAGCTCGTGTAATAAGGGTGGACGCTCTGCGGGTGTCCTTTGGCCTGCATCTTCTGCAGTTATCTTCAAAGCCTAGGACCACCATGGAGAAAAACACCCACCAACATAACCAGCCAGCACAGGCTCCCCTAAATTGTCACAAAAACACAGATGACAGGAAAAGGGTTTTTATAGATATATATTTTTTTCTGGATGTTGCAATCTCTTTGAATAATTGACACCACTATTCTGGTCCATTTGAATCCTGAAAATTGAACATAATGTCCTTCCTAATCGACTCTGTCTATGTGTGACGTCTGTACTGCTGCAGTTCCATTTAAAATTAATCTCCACCAGACATGCCATTCTGACCCAATAAATCATGAGTGTGTGTTTTTATTATTTTTACTAATGCTCTCACAAGCTACTTTAATAGGAACACCTGTACCCCTGCTCATTCATGCAATTATCCGATCAGCCAATCATGTGGCAGCAGCATAATGCGTAATATCGGGCAGATACAGGTCACAAGCTTCAGTTGAAGATTGGAAAAATCATCGCCTGGTCTTTTTCCAATCTTCACTTTTCCGGTTTCACGCAGACCGTGCCCAATGTAGACTCAAATTTTGTTTTTGGCTGGCAGCAGTGCTTTTGTAGCTCATCCACCTCAAGGTTCACCAGATTGTGCATTCCTTTCCTTAAGACAGTTTGAATATGGAAGATACCATACCCTAGAAGTTTTCACCATTTTTTTTTTCAGACCTCTTTGAACAACAAGTCATTTCTGTCCACATAATTCCTGTTAACTAACTTATTTTTTTAATTCTCATACCATTCTGTGTAACTTGCACTGAGTTTTGTGTTCATGAAAATCTCATCCATTTTAAATGTCTCAACCATATTTCAAATGTCTTTTGTCTTTATTTTATATGCACAACAACACCGTAATCCTGAATCACATATGAAGACCTTTATTATATTTTTGCTCTGTAAGGCCCATTTGGTCGATAAATGATTTTCCTAGAGGAAATTCAGAGGAAATATTTAAACAGCAGCCTGGGTGTCACAACCCTGTCAAACACTCAAGCTTCCTCAAAAGCCCCCTGTCCTTGTATTCCACAGGTTGTTGGTATTGATGTCCCCGTGTCTGGCAGGTTCCAGCAGCTCTCTTAGCTGTTTAGAAATCATTAATGCTTTTCCAAAAGTCCCGGTGTGCCTGTAGCCCACAGAGCAAGCCGGCCTGGAACAGATCGCCTACAGAGAGAGAGAGAGAGAGAGAGAGAGAGAGAGAGAGCGCTTTCTGAAATAGAATCAAAGTCCAGCTTCAAAAGGTCAGCCTCAGATTGTTCCCTTTGCCTTATGAAGCTGTGAGAAAGGGGAGGATGTGTGTGAGGCAGTAGAGATATGGATGGAAATGCTGCTGTCACAAAAGTGCTACAGCCCTCTCTTAAATGCAAATTCATTACGGGCCCGGAAAACAGCCAGACAGAGAGCACGGAGACACTTTTTTTTTTTTTTTTTTTTTTTTCTTGCTCAAAACTCCACACACAGATGGACGTCCAAATGTTTCGGGGGAGGTTCTCGTTCTCTCTTTCGCTCCTGCTCTCAGTCATGGCTCCATGAGTATATTTGGAAACCCAACAAACCAAGGGACATGAAACAGTCAGCATGCTAGCAGCATGATGAATAGCTGGATAGCTGTTAGAAAGAGAAGAAAATCTCTATTGAGGATGTCAGGCTTCGATGCAAATCTCAAAGCTGAGATCAATATAAAATGTTAAGGCCAAATTTTACTTGATTTTAGATGCTATGGTGGAACTGATGGATGTCGAGCTTGGGTAATGCATATTATGAAATATCTGAGGTTCATGTCAGCTTCTTTTAAAGGTATGGTTTACTTATGCTATTATAGTCTTCAATGCATTTTACAGCATATTGCTGTAGGAAAATAATCAAAGATGTGGTAGTCATGGTGTAACCTTCCAACTGATAAAAAGACAAAATAGTTACCTGTACTGTGGTGTGATACCTTATAATAATATAATAACAGCTTACATACTGTAAATACACACAAATATAAAAATAAATATGATACCAGAAAGATTAAGTCAACATGTTGTTGATTTTATTTTATTTATTTGTAATGTTTTATTTTTTTATTTTCTGACCCTTTGACATTTTGTGTTTTGGTACATTTGTAAAACGTAACATGTGCAGTCCAGAAAACAAATCTCTGGTCCACTTGAAAATTGAGCTCAAGTCTGAGTTGGTTCAGAGTCTGCCCTGGAGCCCATGTGGAATAAAGTGATTGTTTGAACTTGTCAATGTGCTTCACTCTTCTAGTTTCTCAACAGCAGCAAAAGGGCATGTTTATAAAAGTTTCCCTCAATACAGTGCATTCAGTTATGAGTTATTATGTTTTATATATATACCGCCGCTCAGCCATAATGATAATATTCAAAACATTAAACCAATTTTGTGTATTTTCTCCTTGTCCTTGTTCTGGCCTCTCAGGACATGAATCCACAAGACCTCTAGGGGTGTGCTGCTCCATCTGGCAATGGGACATTAATGGCGAATACTTCTTTGGGTGCTGTGAGTTGCGAGGTGTGCCCAACATGGATCAGACTTATTTGTTCGGCGTATACCCAGGATGCTCGATTGGATTGAGATCTGGAGATTTTGGAGGATGGATCAACAACCATGAACTCTTCACCTGTTAAGCCATATACTTGGCAGGCCGTGATGCATTGGGTGTTCTGATCCTTTTCTACTGTGGCCAGTATTGACTTTTTCAGCAATTTGTGCTACATTGGCTTTTTTGTGGGATCTGACAGACGAGCTAGCCTTTGGTACCCACAAGCATAGATGAGTCTTGGGTGCTGATGATTCTGTCACCAGTTTACTGGTAAGTAATTAATAATCAGTATTATTATAACTAGTTCATGCTTTCATCACCTCTAGGTTGGACTATTGTAATGCCTTACTGTCTGGTTGTTCAGCTAGGTGCATAAATAAGCTTCAGCTAGT
>JAOVVA010000052.1:21837367-21852077 GCA_028565275.1 Leiocassis micropogon | reverse complement strand
TCCCCCCTGAGAGAGCTCGGCCAATCAGCTCTCTCTGTGCCTCCGGCTGTGAGAGGAAAACAGCATCACCCGGGATTTGAACCAGCGCTCCCCGGATGATAGGGCGAGCGCTTTACTACTGCGCCACTCTGAGGCTAAAATTTTATTATGTTTAACTGGTACTACATATTGTTTAATCTGTCTCTTAAAACCAATTTAATCAGTAAATGTAATGAAAATTCATAATGCATTAAAAAAAAATCTGCATTCTAAACCAGTACTCCTTACTCTTGCAGCGTAAGACAGTCATGTGTGAAATTTTATATGTGATGCTGAGCATTGCCTCTTGCTAAACACTGCTCTTGGCTCTGTGGTGGCATAAACAACAAAACTGTCAAAACAAGATATTTCTCTTCATTATCTGTAGCAGCTTTAAGAAGGTGTTAATGCTAATAACATAGCAACAAGAACTTTAGAGACCAGTGGAGTTTTAGTGCAAGGTGTAGATAGATTTTTTTTTTTTTTTTCAATTTCCAGGGTGGCGTTTTTTTTTATAGTAATTTAGGTTTTTTTTATAGTTTTTTTTTTTTTATTTAAAATCTTTAATTTTAGTTTTGCTCTTTTCTCCCTGTAGATCAATCTGATCAATAAGAAGCCGCTTTAAAAGAACAAGGCATTTACAAAACAGCAACAGAGTCAGCGGAGAAACATTACTTCACATTTCTTTCAAAGATCCATATAGGTACTTGCCAATAAAGGATTACAGAGTCATGGCAGTGGATGTTCAATGTTTCGCTTCTCTAGGGGATTCATTTAGAGTCATGTTAAGTGAACATAATGAGGATTTAATACTCATATTCCACGCACGGGTATTCAAACCTCATGCCTATACACTTAATCCCTGTTCAGAATTGTACACACGGAACAGAGTTTGCACAAGCATGTCCCCAGTTCTGAACTTGAAACTGATTGCAATTTTTATATGATATAAGCCTGGGTGAATGTAGGCCGATAAAGTCCGGTACTGCATTCCACTGAAAGATTCAGTGGTGGTCCGCCATACTGGAAAGAGGGGAGAGCAGCTGGCGGCTAAAAACATACATTCAAAACCTGTCACAGAAGCACTTTCAGATCAAAAACATAAAGCAGGGCCTGGAGCCTATCCCAGGAGACTTGGGGCACGAGGCGGGGTACACTCTGGACAGGGTGCCAACCTATCGCAGGTCATACACATGAGTACACACTCATTCATACACTACTGACAATTTGGCAATGCCAATTAGCCCAATCTGCATGTCTTTGGACTGTGAGAGGAAACCAGAGCACCCGGAGGAAACCCACCAAGAACAGGGAGAACATGCACACTCCATGCATGCAGAAGCGGGAATCGAACCTGCCTGGGAATGAAACCCGGACCTTTGTGGTGCAAGGCGATAG
Source organism: Leiocassis micropogon (assembly GCA_028565275.1). Taxonomy (NCBI): domain Eukaryota; kingdom Metazoa; phylum Chordata; class Actinopteri; order Siluriformes; family Bagridae; genus Leiocassis; species Leiocassis micropogon. Next base: position 21,850,661 of record JAOVVA010000052.1, on the reverse strand, counting down.
TGTTAACCACTAAGCCACCTTTGCCAAAAACTGACTGTGTTATTTTTCAATCTTTCATTACTGTTCACGGCTAGCTAACTGATTCCAATGCAAGACCGAATTCAAAATCCCTCTCTAACCCCTTATCAAGAGCACTACTTGAATGTATGTGGACCAAAGGATTGTACACTTTCCTGTTTTACACTATTTGAGATTAGACCCTGGAAATGTTCACTTTTTTCCCCCAGAACAGTTACAGTAGTTAACTGAATAGCCTCTGAATCAGAATAAGTGAAGACATACAGTAAAACTACAAAATACAAGATTTACAGGGGTGACCACCATAATACCGGTAAGTATTTCAAATTAATCTCACTCCTACTGTAGATATAAGCAACATACTGTAGTCTCAAATTCATACTGACTTGTTAAAGACCTGTTTGGGAAAGTAGTTTGTACTGTACCTTCTTGAAGTTCATATTACTAAATGTATTTGAAATGTAATAAATAAAATTCAAACACATCCTCTTTGGTAATCCAAGTTTGTCATGAGATGAATTTTTAATAAAAGAATTTGTAAATAAATGCTACATCCACTAAACGTGTCTTTCACCCTGATCTAAAGTATTTGTAGCATTTTTATCATGTCTTATCATTAACAGTCATTCTTTGACTTTAATGAGTTCGAAAAAATGTTAAACTCAGCTACAGTACGTTTGTTAGTTGAAGCCCTCCATGCTACTAATGAGTAGAGAGTAACCCATCTTTGGACAGAATGGCTAATCAAATATCAAATAAGTTTGATCACTGTGTAAACTTGGTATAGTGGCTAAGTAATGTGTCTATGAAGTAAATGATAATAATTTTGAATAAACATGGTTAACAGAATCCAGAGTGAGTGGTTTAGCATTTATCTTACTTTTCAGAATACCTTTACATCTCGGTGCCCGTTCAGTAACATTTGGAAGATGTTTTGCTGAGCTTGGCATTATTTGAGATAAAGTAATGATGAAAAATAAATAATACAAATGATGGTATTAAACATTTGGCACACTGATAGAACTGCTTCTTTACACTACCTGATACTATAGGCTGCTTATCGAATGTTCATACATTCCATGTAAATGAAAATGTTCAACAAAGCATAATTTAAGCACTTCATTCGGATTGACAAAAACATTTTAAGACAAGCTACATCTTTAGAGCCACTGCTTTTTACGCTCAAACCTGAATGAGCCGTAATATAGATAAAAAGCACTTCACTCCCAATAATCGGTCATTCCTGCAAATCCCCTATAATCGTGGCCTCCGATCCAGCAGGCATAATAGTGTCTAATGCATCCGTCCACTGCAGTGTGGCCGAGTACAGCAAGGCAGTCTGCTCTGGCCGCGCTAATGGACCAAATGGACGGAAATGCCATGTGAAAGGGCCTGATGTATGGGAGCTGCTGTTGAGGGGGAGGTTAGTCTTGATCTAATTACACACTGGCAGTGATGGAGCAGGGCCTAGCATTGAGGTCTGACTCACGCTAGAGCTGGGAAAACGCCACCGGGCTCAATTGGGCCCACGATGCATGGCTCTGCTTCCCACTATTGGCATGTGCAAGACGGCGACCCGGGAAACATTAGTCTTAATATTTTTCTGCTCGGAGCATCGTGTCCCCGACTCGTTCGACAGGACGTCTTCTATTCATCGTAAATGCATTAGGCTCCTTCAGGGCTTGACTTCTTTTTGTTGCCCTACAAAATGCTACAATATATTTCTGGACAGCATCTCGGATCAATTCGATTAGAGGTCACAACAGGGAATTTCATATGCGAATACATTCACTTGTCTCAGATTTATTTATTCATCGCAGTGATGCATATGCATCAATTGTCAAGATGAACAAAAGCAGGTTAAATCAATCCGAAAGAAAAAAATCTATTCAAAGTGTGTTAGACGACATGATTGGTTTATGACGACCTTTCTAGTACTCTCTTTCATCCGGCATGGCCTAACTAGTTTTAGATATGATCTCTGTGGAGCCTTGCCAAGACTTACCAATCAAATGTAGAGAGAACGTAAGGTCATTTAGATCAGACAATGAGGAAATTCTAAAACAATAAAGTGATTAGAAGTAATATGATCACAAGACGTCTGATTGTACAGCTGGTCTGAAAAGATTAGTGTCAGTCTGGAGCGTTTTCCTGCCATAGGATTCCTGATTTATCTCAAGTAGAGCTTCAAACACATACAGTACAATTGTAAATTACTTGAGCTATAAGGAGAAAAGACAGGATGGAGTAAGGGGCAAACATCTGGAGTGTTATAAGCAAGATTGATGATAGATAAATTTCTCAGGCTTTTTATTTTTTAGGTGCTTTGGCATTTTTATCCAAATTACATTAAAAGCTATTTAATTTAAAAAGGCTAATAGGTTGATGGGTAAGAAACAGTCAGTGGTTACTTCTGAAGCGATGTGTTTTGAAATAAAAAATATATAAAAAATGCAAATAATTTAAACCCTAATTCAATAGGAAAGCTTTCTGAATAAACTGTAGACATGAATTAAATGAAAACATTTTCTTCTGATTAGATGGATTTTAACATTGGTATTTGTTAATATTCGGTTTAATGATGCAAAGACTAGAAATTTTCTTTAGGCAGACATTTTACTGATACTGTAGCTGGTAGAATGACATGAAAACATAAAGATTATAAGTTCAAAAAAGTGATGCTTTACCCATTTGGAAAATGCCCAAGTTTAGTTTCCAGTGGTTGACAGAAGCAAAACTTGATGTGGTTTTCTGGTGGTACAGCCCATCAGCCTCATAGTTTCACATGTCCAAGGTTTGACATGTTGGCATTCTGAGATGATTTTCTGCTTACAGTGGTTGCAAATAGCAGTTATCTGAGTTACCATAGCCTTGTGGACAGATTAAATCAGACTGGCCAATCTCCTCTGATCTCTGTCATCAACATGGCACATACATCCTGCAGAACTGCTACTGATGCATGTTTTTGTCTTTTCCCACTGCTCTGTGCAAACTCTCCCAGGAGATTTTTTTTTATTTTCAAATACTTAAACCATCACTTTTGGCACAAGCATCCATGCTAGGATCAATGTCAATCAGTTCAGTTTTTTTTTTTTTTTTTTTTTTTGCTTCACTATTTTTGTCAAATGACTGGCTGAGTTGGATAATTGCATGCATGCGCAGGTGCTCAGGTGGATCTATGGAATGAACATCATGTTTTGAAAGCAGCTATTATATCATCACCTTTTTCCAATATCTACTGCTTTCACCTCCTACAGCATCAGAAGCACTTTGTTCGCGCAGCTGATGAAAGACATTTTTTCCCCCGAAACATCCCGTTTCTTTGGAAACATTGTTTACGTCACTTATTATACCATAGGTGATCTGTTTTATTGTTCTATTGTTGTGAGACGGAAGTCATGCAGCGGTGAGTTTGTGAGGAACCCAGTTTGGAGGGTGTTCTGAGGGTTTTATTGTGCTCTGATCAAATAACGTTTCAGCCTTCATTCTGTTGCAATATTATTGAGAAATTCAAACAATAAATTGGAATACAATTGGAAGATTCTAAACGATGATGCATTTGCTTTCAAGAGAAAGTTGCATTAGGCTGCAAGTGAAAGCAAGCGAACTGTGCAATACATCTCTGTCTCTCAATCTGTTCCCACACTTATTCCTCCTCCTCTTTTGTTACAATAAAAAAAAAAACTCTGAACTCTCTGAAAAATTTGCTATAATCTCTTTCAGTATCAGTCAATCGATCAGAAGAGGATGTCACTGGCCTCCAATTTGCATGTGCATTTATTTGTTTAAAAGAAAAAAAAATGGAATTAAGGCTATTTTTCTTATAAACTACAGTAGGTTGGATAAGAGTCAACATTAAAATAAATAAAATAATTTATGCTGAAGCAAACAAGATGTGGTGAACATTTATTCATTTAATAAGACGTATATCAAAGGAAACCAGACACATTATTAAACTGGCCTTGTCTGCAATACAAAGCAGTGGGCACAAAGTCGATGTGTTTGTGGGAAGAGATGAGAATTTGGCACAGAATATAGATAATGTTTTTATGTCAGAGCTGTTAAATTTCTCGCACCCACTCACATACAGTACAGTACATACTGATCATTAAACTATACACTGTTCCAGTTTGTTATATATTCAACCACTCAATTGTTATGCATTCACTCATCACACACTTACTGATACTATCACTTCCTCTGCCTATACACTATCTCTCAGCTCCAAAATTATTGACACCCTTTATAGAAATAAGCGAAAATCAGTTCGGAAAAGAAACACACACGCAGTGGTTGATATTTTGAGCTTGAAAACAGGACAGTCACTGTGCATGTTCGTTTTAATACAAATGTTTGTTCAACCATTATACAGTACCAGAAGCAGTGCAATTGTTTTCCACACAAAGCTGCTTTCAAAACTATCAGCACCCCCGCGATTATTATTTGGCGACAGAATCTACTGGGGAGAATAACAGCACAGAGGCTCTTTCTTTATCGTTTAATAATGTTGAAAAAGCTTGTAGACGATCATATAGGGAATGCTCTCTTTATTCCAACTACATATACTTAGATATGTACTTTAGAGTTAAGTTTATGAGGAGCGGTTAAGTCAAAGAGGGACTTTTGATTGCACAGAATAACAGAATTCAGTTCTGAGAGCAAAATTTTGGAATTTATTCCTAAAATCTTTTCTGTGTTCATTCAGGGTGATGCTGTGTCTAATCCTCCTTGTCAAGGCAACTAGTGTTAAACTATCTTAATAAGTATTTCCAGAATTTACTGTATGATGCTATCAATCCATAAAAAATATTTCTTCAGCATGAGCTGCCAAACATCTCAAAGGATCATTATATTTACTATGCATTTATATGTTTATAATACATTTCATATTTTTAACCAAATATGCTATTTGTGTTTATGGCATATTTTGGTCTAAATGTATTGATGATGATCATTGATTGATTGATTGATTGATTGATTGAATTCAGGTGATGCAGTTTGTGCTCCCAGCATTGACAATACTTTTACAACTTCTTTTCATAACATATGTACTGTATTTATTTAAACTGAACTGAAGTGCATGTTTCACTATTTGAAGTCTTGTTGAGGCTGGCTGATGGCATATGTGGGCATTTTATGGTAGACAACACTGACATCTCCTGGGCAAAAGATAAACTAGGATACAAAAAAACAAAATAAAAATAAACATTTCCACCAGTTTTCCAAATTAGTATACAGTAGATACCAATTATTTGCAGCTGTATGAAATAGATCTCTAAGCTATAACAAGGCATGAATAAATAAATAAAACTAAATCATCTGAATGCTGTGTAAAGGTAACATCTTGTGGTTAATCCTTAATGTCAAATTCAAAATTCTAATTTTATTGGTCACATACACAGTCATACGCAGTACGATATGTCCTGTGTATGATAATCCCTAATTATTTCATAATATAAACACTGTCTTAAAGATCTGTTAGTAAAGTGTGATACAAGTTTGTTTTAAATTAAAATATCTAGCCTTTTTTAACTGATGGGATAAAATTAGTTCCTTATCATGAAGTCAGACTAGAATAGAATAGAAAAGAAGTTGCACGATGGAATAGTGGTAAATACTGTTGCCTCGCACCTGCAGGGTCGAGGCTTTGAGTCCTGCCTTCAGGTATGTGTGTATGGAGTTTGCATGAAAAACAACATGCAAAAAGAATGCATGCAACAGCCCAAAGACATGCAGAGTAGACCAACTGGCATTTCCAAATTGCCTGTAGTGGTAGTGTGTGATTGAGGGTGTACACTGTGTGTGTCTAGTGCCCTGAGACCCCAGGGATAAGCTCCTGTGGCCCTGCACAGTATATGCAGTACAGAAAATGAGAGAGAAAGAGAGAATAAAATAGATCTCTCAGAAATGTAACTTACTTTGTGCCATTTGTACAGTATATTTAACGCTCCAGTAATGGCTTCACTCAGACCAGTTATAAGGATTATATTTTTAGGGCTTTCCACAGTATGTGGAAGTCATTTTGTTCCACATATATAAGATTAAAAATGAGGGTGTTTAAGTGGAACACTTTTTGTGTCTCCATTTTTTTTATGCTGGTTATAGGCAACTAAAAGACAGAAGTTTAAAACACATTTATCCATTTGACAAAATCCTGAGCAATTTCAGGCTCATTACAGGCACTTATTGGATAAATGGGTTCACCCTTTGTCAAAGGGAAAAAAATATTATCCTTCTTTTTCTTACAAAAAAAAAGTTTTTTGGTATATTGTCTTATTATTGTCCTGCCGACTTCTGATTAAACTTTGTGACATTAAAAATACAGAATTTTCTTTTAACCAAAGTAGCAACTCAATAGGAAGATGAAAAACATGAGGGAAGTGAATAATCTGAACACTACAGTTAACTCCTGGCATTTCATTTGAGTTTAAACAGCTGGCAAGTCTACACTATGAAGTATTCATCACTGTTGCTGTAAAGGAGTAACATACGTTAAATTAGGTAAAATTAGTTGCTAACACAAGTCACTTTGTTCAATAAAAGTGCCACATGATCTTATTATGAATACACATGTTATACACATGTTAATGGAATGTCAAAAGTTTGCTAACGATCATACCAAAACTAACATCATAGTGACCAGGGAGTTATCAGGGAGAATATCTACCAGTAGTCCATACACTTTGGGAATTCCTGGAAGAGTGATGAAAAGAAAGACATTATTGAAAAAAACGACATTCAGATTGGCCTGCATATGTAAAAGGTCCTCAGATTTAAAGAGAGCAAACGTTCCTGTACCTTCTTACCTTACAAACTATTGAGTAAGCACACTATCCTCACATGGAGGCACAATGGTGACAGTATTAGAATGTAGTTATAAAAGTTATAACTTGCCAAAAATTGCCCACTGTTCTGAATGCATGTATATGGTATTTTAAAGACATTTTTAAAATGCCAATACTTGAAATTTAATACAAGAGACACTTTGACATTTAATGTTATATGATTTTTATTAGTCACTGAGATGACATGGTATTACCTAAAAATAAATAAATAGCATTTGCACATTGATACCATTTGGCAGAAACCCTTTGTCATGATCGGGTGGTATACTGGCTGCTGTTACTTGCTGTGGGCTTAAAAGGCGGGCATAGGCGCAGAGGGAGATGGTAAAAGGGGGTGCCATATTTACAAAATATAAAACAAAACAGAATAATAAAGAAACTAAACAAACAAACCAAGAACTCAAACTATACACACAGCATTTACAGCTCGACATAGGCTCTTCCAGCTCGACAAAGGCTAAGAGCGAGACAAACCAACTAAAGATGGAGCAGACTCTAAACAAAGACTGAACAGAGACGGGACCAGAAACCACTGACTGAACGAGTTAGTAGTTAGTGGGGTTAGTAGCTAATCTGGTTATGGTAGACATGGATGATGGACTAACGGGTTAGTAACTAATTGGGTTAGTAGCTAATCACGTTAGTAGCTGAACCTACATGGGGGGGAAATGAACACACGAAAGGCTAAGCACACATGAGGCTAAACCGACTAGTGGCTAAACCTGCTAGCGGCTGACTCCGCAAGTGGCTAAACCTGCTAGCGGCTGACTCCGCAAGTGGCGAAACCTGCTAGCGGCTGACTCCGCTAGTGGCTAAACCTGCTAGCGGCTGACTCCGCTAGTGGCTAAACCTGCTAGCGGCTGACTCCGCTAGTGGCTAAACAGACAAGACCTCGACATACAAGGAACCTCGACATACAAGGAACCTCGACATACAAGGAGCTACACAAACACAGAAACACAATGAACATAAACATGACTAAAACTAGAGCCTTCTTAACTTTATAAAAAATGTTGCATAGCAAAACTTAAACCAAAATACAACTTAAACAAAACAAAACAAAACAAAAAGCCCACATGATAATACTGACAGTGAATAATGCTCAACCCAGTTTCCCAGAACTAACAGCTATTTATAGAAAGATCTAATGAGCTACCTCGCTTCAGGTGAGCTCCCTCATCACCTGACTGATGTCCCTTCTGGGAAACTGAGTCTACTAACACAAAACTACACAAACAAGACTCCGGGCACAGTGCCCTCTAGTGGTAAACCCTCACACCCTTATCCAAAGCAACTTAAATTTATCCACTTGCTGTACACATGGTGGTGCTGAGGTTTGAACATGGGGTCTTCTAATCAGCACTTCAACACCACTGAGCTTCCCTCTGCCCTAATTATGGCAGATGCATTTATGACCAATTTATGACAGTTAAAAATGTGCATTTATAACGCATTTAAGGCATGCATATGCCCTACTTTGCACTTTAATTAATATATATCCTGTGAGGAGAAGTGGTATTTATTTTTTAACAGTCACACAAAGGCACATGCTGTTATAAGTGTCATGTTTATTCCTAATTTTAAGCATTACTAACCATACTAAAGTTTTAGTCCTTTTCAATTTACTTGTTTGCCACAAGGAGGACATCAGACTACGAAGATTCAGTAGTCATCAGTCTACCCAGACATATCTAAAACATTGTTGGGTTGTTTATGCTGGGTCAAAACTTTGGGTCGTTTCATGTACTTTAAAAACATTGTTCGGTTGCTCTATGTTGGGTCAAATGAAACCCAGCATAGAGCAACCCAACAATGTGTTTAAAGTAGTGGGTCATTTACAAATGAACACCTGGTTGGATTATTTTGACCCATCAACTGGTTTATTCTTTATTCTCTGGTTTCTCCAAAGACCAACCTGCAAAATGTTTGAAATATTACTGTTATTGTGTCACAAAGTGTAGATTTAAGTTGTTTAAGCGAGAATGTATGTGTGTACAGCTCAAAACATCAATCGGTCATTAAAGATAGTGTCTATTTAAAAAATTGCCCCAACGATTTCGGAGATTTGAGCTCCAGACAGGTAATACAGGCGCCCTGCGCTCATGTAGCCGCCTAAAGAGGGGCACGCCACTTAAGGCTGGCAGTATTTTATGGTAAGTTATAATGTATTTTTACCTAAATTTTAAATGTTGTAGTTGTGGTAAGAGCAAGCGCATTTTTATGTTCATTCGCTTTTCCACCTTTTAAGTCGCACGTTTATATGGGGCTATGGGGATGTTCATGTTTTTATATTCTGTGCCAATAGTCGGCTATACTGTATATAATGAGAAAAGTGTGTTTGTAGCATCCACAAATAAAAAAAAAACATAAATTTACTAAATGTAATCTTAAATGTATTTTGGGTAAATTACTAGTAATCTTCACTAAATCTGTGTGTGGAAAGTTTGTTGGCATATTTTATAATATTTTAAATTTGTCAGAAGAAGCAATTGGGGTATGTTTAATGACAATCTTAATATGTCTTCTGTTACTGTATGTTATTTTGACCCGGTTTATTCTTTCTTGAACTTTCTGGATTCTTCACTTCTGACTGGATCATACTCAGAGCACTCAGTATTTTATGGTAAGTTAAAGTAAATTTTTACTTCTTTTTTTTAAAGCTGTGGTAGGAGAAAGCATATTTTATTATTCAAATTTAATGCTTTATGGTGTGGGGTTAATTTTTTATTATTTTATTTTTTTTATTTTGTTTTTTATTATTTAAAAAATGAGAATGCTTCATTGTTTAAAACAAGTGTTTTCTTCATGCTTATGAAATATTTATTATAAGTTGTAAATTCATCACTTGAATATCATATTCATCTAGGTTTTGTTGAGAATTTGAAAAGGGGTGAATGTTTCGTATCAAATCAAGATGGAGCGCCGTATCCTGTTATCCCTCACATGTTAAATAGTGATGTAAATTAGTCAGAAATATACACTAAATTCAAGTTCACATGTTTTAAAGGTTGTTTTATCTTTGATGTTACCTACACAAAGCAGTGTCTTCTCACCTGCGAGTTTCTCCAGCATACATACGTAGGTCAGATTGATGGACACGAGTACTCATCTGTTACATTTTTGAGGACAACAGTTTTTTCACGCCACATTTAATTAATATTAAAAAAGGTTTTATTGTTTTTGTTTTTAATGTCATTTTGAAGGAAATGAAATAGTAATAGTTAAATAACTAATAGTTAAAATATTAAGATAGGGAATGTTTGTCATGTGCGCATTATAAGATTTGTATTGAAAACTTCTACAGTACAAAAATTTTTTAAATCAGATTAACAGGGGCCTCTCTTTTTTTTTATTGTTTTACAGAGTGTTTCTGTTACATTTATTTTATATTTAACAAATGGTCACCTTGGATTATATGATTTTGTCTGAAATTTTTGTCAAAATTGAGTTATTTACATTTTCTTATTCTGTTACAATCTATTTACAGTATGTGAAGCTGTGTACATTTTGCGTCTTTTTTGAAAATGAAAAAATCTAATGGAATGTGTCAACCCAGCAAGAGTGTTAATTTTACCCACTGGTTGGGTCAAATAAAATAACCTAGCACTTTAACATTTAACCCAGCTAAAGTATCAATTTAACCCACTGGTTGGGTCAGATGAACAACCCAGAATTCTGGGTTAAATGGATAAATGGTTGCTTGGGTCAAAACAACCCAGCGTGTGTTCTGTTTAATAGTGACCCAGCAGCTTGGTTATGGTTGGGTTGTTTTTTTAACCCAGCAGTTTTAAGAGTGCTGGATGTTTTGTTTTGTTTTGTTTTGTTTAAAAGGAAAATTTCATGCAAACTGACTTTCATTGTTTAAAATTTAGTTGAATTTAGTTAATTTGTAAACTGCTGAATAATTTAGTCATTTTGCAGTTTGATATTACCTACTGTATGAGATATATGAATCTTGGTATATTACAGTGAATCAAGTCAATGTTTACTTTTTTAGAATTCAATGTTTACTTTTACTATTTTATAATGTTATTGAGCCTCATAACCAACGTATATGGCGCCAAAACACTGCCATTTGACACAAGTGAAATTGACATGAATATGATGGTAGAATTGACAAAAGCAGTCCTTATGGCAGGTGACACCTATCGGGGGGGAAAACAACATTTCAGTTGTTTCTGTAGTTACACATACTGTACTGTATATCAGTTGTCATTAACAGTTTATTTAGGCATTGTGTATCCAGTAATCACCAGCTTCAAATGTGTTACCAGTTGTGTTTGGTGTAGAACAGGGAACAGATTGTTGTTTTTACATCTTTATTTATGCCAGTTTATTTTGGGCATGATGCAACGGTGGGAAGGAGTGTGAACTGACAAGCAAAACACCAGCGTATTGTACCATGTGAAGTGTCAGATCGCTTTGTTTCAAACTGTTAATTTTTTTACACACTGGCACAGACATGAGTATTAGCCAATAAAAATAAAAAATTATAAAAATAAATACATACATATAATAATAATTTTTTTTTAAATAATAATAATAACAATTATGATAATAATACAATAATAATGATGATGATGATGATGAGTGATAATGATAAAAATAATAATATACAACCAAAATAACAATAACCCATATAATTGTAAATATATAAATAAACAGTAACAGTTGGGATTAATTTTCTTTTAAAAAGGGTGTTTATAATATCTTATGTACCCCCCAAAACAACGGGAAGTTAGTTAAGTTAGTTAAGCCTTTATTTGTCACATCAAAATTAGTTCTTTTTTTGGATATCCAAGCGTAAGTGAGCTACAGCACCACTGCACCATTAACAGTTTCAATGTCACAAATTTTCTTACATACAGTATATGTAGAGATCCAGTGTCAAATTTTAAATATTAAATATTCAAGATATTGAACATCTACTTCCTTTGTTTAAAATTCTAAAATCTTCTATTCATTTATAATAAATGATGATTATTGCAGTTAAATGTGCATCCTAGAAGACCATTTTATTTTCATAAACAGAACAGGATTCTGTATTTTGAGGTAAAACATCAGCCTGTTATACATGTTATATCCAATAGATGGAGGCAAAGGTGTAAAATAGAGAGCATTCCTCAGGCTTCTTTATTATAAAGGACTATAAAGCTAAAAACAGAAAGCATTGTAGAAGAGAAGTGAGCAGTTGAGCTGTCCCTTCTTTAACACTCTCATCATAATTTTCCTATACAGTACAATATGCTTTATGTTATGTGTAACACTGCAGTGAGTATTGATTTGATCTAATGTTCTTCAGTGTTTGTACAGTTGCAGCAGCGTTATTGTATATACTGTAATAGCAAGCATTGTTGATGCTGCACAGATCCAGGGTTCTGACAGACAGGCGTTCACGCCATGCACTCATGACCACAACCTTGACAAGAATAAAGCACTGGCTGAAGATGAATGAATGTATACATGCAGAGTAGACATATGTTATCTACTGTATGTTATAGCTCTCAGATTGTGATTTATGAGTTGAAATGACATCTAATGGAGCAATGTGGTGTTGGTCTGTTCAGATTTCATTATGTCATGCAGTATTTCTTTTTTTGCTGTTTTTTTTGGGGGGTGGCGGGTAAGTAGACACTGTAAGTAGTAGAGTGTTGTAGCTTTGTAGCACAGGTCTAAAGAAAACAGTACAATTGTAATGTTATGCCTTTTAATTATTTCTTTGAAAATTAAACATTGTAGTAAAACATTGTAGTAATTTTGTGTCACTCTGTGAATTCGCAAAAAAGTATAGCATGAAAAGGCACAGGAAATTAGAAGGGAGCACTGATGCCTCAGTTGTGCTCAGTCAAGGAGCAAAATCTAACCAGAGCAATGGTGGAATAGCAGTTTCATTGTTCCTAAACACACACTTGCATGCACACACACACACACACATTTATCTTTATATATTTGCTACTAATCTTTCAATTGATGTGGAATATAGTAATATTGACCTATAGTCAATATTTTTTTTTTTAAATGGTCGTTTTCAATTCTTCAGCTGTCCAGTTTTAGTGGGTCTATGGCCTCAGACACTTAGGAGTAGAACCTGATTTGATCTTCTACTGTTATGTTCCATATATCAAGGTTTGCTGCGTTGTGCATATTCAGAAATCCTTTTCAGCTCACACCGATTGTAAAGAGTAGTCATTTAACTTTCTGCCAGCTCAAACCAGGGCAGAAGCCGTTATCCAGCATGACTTACAGAAGTGCATATCAATCTAGATACTGATTCACCAAGTTACTTAGACTCTATGCTTCTCTGACCTATCATAGCCTCAAAGCATTTCCACCTACAGAACTGTTGTTTACTCAATTATTTCTGTTTTTCATATCATTCTGTGTAAAATCTAAAGCTGTTCAAACATCAAAGCATACTGTATATATACTAT
>JAOVVA010000052.1:21800045-21810803 GCA_028565275.1 Leiocassis micropogon | reverse complement strand
CTCGGGTTGCCTGCCACCCGGGGGGGGGCCCGCACCCTATACCTACTCCAGCAACGATTCTGGTGGCCCTCTATGAAGGATGATGTCCTGAGGTTTGTGGCAGCCTGTGACACCTGTGCTAAGAGTAAGTCAAGCAATAAACCCCCTACCGGCCTCTTGAGACCCCTCCCTGTTCCCCGTTGGCCATGGTCACATATCGCCCTGGATTTTGTTACCGGTCTCCCCAACTCGGATGGCAACACTTGCATCTTGACTGTGGTGGATCGCTTCTCCAAGTCTGCTCATTTTATCCCCTTGCCTAAGCTTCCGTCAGCCAAGGAAACGACGGAACTGATGATTCTCCACGTTTTCCATCTGCATGGCCTCCCAACTGACATTGTCTCAGACCGTGGGCCCCAATTCTCAGCTGAGTTCTGGAGGGACTTCTGCAAATCGATTGGAGCGACACCCAGCCTATCTTCTGGCTATCACCCCCAGTCGAACGGGCAGACAGAGAGACTTAACCAAGAATTAGAGAAAGCCCTGAGCCCTGGTGTCTCGTGATGCGACTACATGGAGCAAGGCGCTTCCCTGGATAGAGTATGCACACAACTCATTACCTGGATTGAGTATGCTCATAACTCATTATTTGGTCCCAGGCCAGAACTCATCTCCTACACACCGTTAGCACCTTCAAAAAGCAAGCGGACCGAGGCCGCACAACAGCCCCTAGATACCGAGTGGGTCAGAGAGTGATGCTATCCACCCGAAATATTCCCATTAAGACAACCTCCAGCAAACTGTCACCCAGATTCATCGGACCATTCACAATCACCAAGGTAATCAATCCTGTCTCCGTCAGGCTTTCCCTACCACTCACTATGCGCCGCATCAACCCGACCTTTCATGTCTCACAACTCAGACGACTAGTACACAGTCCGTTTTGCTACGCTGACTGCTCTACCGGCTTTGATTCTCTGCTTTCACTTTCGACTATGGCTTGTCTCAATCCCCCTGGATTGTTCTAGTTTGGACTACAGGTGTGTGCTGTCCTCATTTAGTTGTTGGTCAGTGCCTCTGCTCTCAACCCTGACTCCTTTTTGGCTGCTCTTATTCAGTGAGTCTAAAACTGCAAGCGCTCTGCTCTTTGATCTTACACAGCTGCTCTCTCGCCCGTGTTGTATGTGCTCTGGATCTCACATCTTCTAGACCTCTGCCCTCAGCCACTTCTAACCTACCCTGCTGCCCGTTCCTAGCGGCATCTTGAGTGAACCGTATATTTTGCCTAATTTTCCCCTTTATCTACTTTCAGCATAATCTCATCTGCTATACCTCTGCCCACAGCCACTTCCAACCTGCCCTGCTGCCTACTCCTGACTGCATCTAGACTAAACTAAATAAACTCTGCTTCCAGCATATTTCCCAATTAAATACTTTTTCCCATTTGATCTGTTGTGTCTGCTTGTGGGTCCTTTAGCCTGCTGACGCAGGTCGGCGTGTGACATTCAGTTGAGTTGAAATTGAAGGGATAGTCTACTGCACTCTTTTCTTTCGCAGGAACTAGCCGTATGGCTAACCAGAACTTTCCACGAAAAGAAAAGAATTACATTTATACTAAATATGCCATATGTTTGAAACATACCAGCTTGATTTAGCTCAGCAGAACTGCAGAATCTTCATCTCAGATGAACTTTAGAACTTTGTTTTGGGTAACAAACTTCACGGTCAGTGTGCAAAGCAGGAAAACTTATAATGACCAAGATATACAGTATGGTAATCTACTTCCATGCACCTCAATACTGATTTAAGAAAAAACAGACAGACTTTGATAAAAACTGAACTATCCCTTTAAGTTCCTATTTAGTCCTGTTTCAGTCCTGTTTCTTATTTAGGTTTTATCGACTTAGCCTATTTAAACCACTCTTAAACACCACTCTTGTTTTTTGAAGTTTCAGCTTTTGTAAAAACTTTGTCTTTTGGGACGAGATTTGAGTCTGTTTTACCTGCAGTGTTTGTTTGTCCAGTTACTTGACATCTGCCTGATTCTGACCAATGCCTGGAATTTGAAAAAATAAAAAGTCCAATGGGTGGAGTCAGACTTGATCCAGCTCTTCCTACTTAGGCAGAACTGGGTGAGTCAATCCAGATGTCAACAGGGTATAATATCTTTCAGGCTGAATAGGTGATCCTAATGGATTCTTTCATGTTGTACAGCATTTTTTGGTTTGGGGTTAGGAAGTAGGGTTAAGACTATCCTCATAGAAGGAGTTGGGTCAGGTCCAGCGCTACCCCCTGGACTTTTGATTCTATGTCTGTTGACATAGATCCTCCCACTCTGTGACAATTTGATAAACAAAAACACAGATTGAGAAAGTAGTATAATTTATGCCTTATTGAATTATCACCCAGCAGGGTAGTTGTGTACAGTATCTTAATAAATTTTCTACATTAAACACAGGAGTAAGTGCATTCAAATTAAGTCTATCCGCTTATATTACATTGGCTAAACAGACACTTATTATAATATTAAAGCTTCTTTATAATTATGTGTAGTTCTTTCAGTCATCAGTAAAAGAAGAAAAAAAGGAATTAATCTAATTAATGAATTAATTTAATACAGCATTATCACAGTTTCTAAGTCAAATACCAGACAGAGTCACCCCACACTTTGACAAGCACTATAACAATTTTCAAGATAAACAACATAGCCTTGACGTAACCCATTACGGAGTGAATTCTGGCCATGCACTGCTGACACAAACAGTTTGTCTTTGGCAGTGGGATAATCTTGATAGACTGCCTGTTGCTTCCTCTAAATGCCCTTTCACTCACCCTAATATGAATCCAGAATGAATCTGGGGAAGTCACATTGCCCTATTCATCATACGACTACAGAATAAGCACTGCTTTTTATTATAAGCCTAATGCACAAGGCGTTATGAAACCCTCAGGGTTACAAATACGTGCACATCCCTGAGTGGTGATATATTAATTCTACATGAGGATTGTCAAATTCATGTTTACAGATGATAAATGAGATTTGGCTGTGTGAAGGCAAGTTCACACCCACTAGTCTCTAATTTATGTGTCAAACACATTATTTAATTCTTTTTTTGGAATTTTAGTCCAATGTGATGCAGCATAACACACCTGGGGCAACTGCTATCTACCCTTTGCAGTTTCTAGCACGTTGTAGTTGCCTTCACCCTTCCTACAGTAGTTATAGGAAGAAGAGTAGGGCTTTCCACCTTGATGGTATACAAGCACTAGTGAAACACTTGTATAAGTGTATTAGTGTAGCAGGGGGTTATATAAAGAAATAAAGGTAGTTTTTAATCTCCTAACTATGTTCTGTTATTCACCACAATAAAAAGGCCCTTGAATTAGTATTACATTTAAAATGGAGTCAACAGCCTTTCATTTTTCTGCTCTTTTAGGGTTCGTGAGTAAAAATAAAATAGAACATGAAAAACATAAAACCCATTATCATGTTGTTTAGTGCATTAGACTCATTAAGTAAACCCTTTTATTACCTAACATTTGGAGAGTGTCACTAACTGATTCATAGTGGGTTCGAGGGTTCAAATAATCTTTTAGGGATACGGACAGAAAATAAAAATTAAAAAGCATGCTGTAGTCTGTAGTGCAGTAGTTTATCAGAATAATGTACATCTCTTAAATGTGTACATTTCTATAATTTTGTACCTCTTTATAAAGTATGCCAGACTGATTTAAAATGTCTAAAGGGTTGCACTGTAGCTAAAAGTTTTTTGTTTTGTTTTTTGTTTGTTTTATGTCACAATGTATACCACTTTACACCACAGGGCAAAACTGGTAAGAAGGTTGTGATTAAATTTCTAAAACAGAAGCTTGGGCAGGACTTTTGGCAGATGCGCCACATACACAGATGGTTTTGTTTCCTGTGAGGAGATGTTTATTTAATAGAGAGGGTGGACCAAAATCTCCATTCTATACATATGGGAAATCAACACTTGTTTGCAAAAGTGTTTTATATAGTATTTGTTTTATATGGGCGTGTGTATATAATGGCTGTAATTCCTGAACAGTTAATACCAGACTTTTGTCAAAACCCTTGAATTAAAGCTGAATGTCTTAATTCGATTTAAATTCAGCGGTGACATGTACAGATTATCAAATAAATCCAAAGATTATACACATGAATGTTTATGTAGCCTAATTATTTCAGGGATCAATGCATTTAGTATTCAGATTTGCAGAAAGGCTAATTACTGTACTTCTGTAGAATTATTTTATCCT
The DNA here is from genome assembly GCA_028565275.1 of Leiocassis micropogon. Classification (NCBI taxonomy): domain Eukaryota; kingdom Metazoa; phylum Chordata; class Actinopteri; order Siluriformes; family Bagridae; genus Leiocassis; species Leiocassis micropogon. The sequence goes on along the minus strand of JAOVVA010000052.1, from coordinate 21,806,546 downwards.
TAACTTTCTTTTTAAAAAGTTATAATAAACATTTAAAGCACAGAGCAGGTATTAATTAAGACAAGTAATAATACATTCACATTTTTATTCTAATTTTTATATTAACCTCGGGAAAGAAAAAAAAAAACTCAAACAGGTTTATGTCTTCAGATAAAAAAAATTACCCCAAATGACTGTTCTAAGCTTTTTTATGTAATAATCACAAAGTTGTTTTCATGCTTTAATGAAATCCTAGTATTTGTGTTTTATAGGACTGGGCATCTGCTTAGTGGCTTTTTTTACTTTAATAAAATCACAACTGCATAGAAGCGTTGGGAGAAAAAAATATTTAAACTTGAATATTTGAAAATTAAATCCTTTCTGCTTTCGGATCCTTACAAAAGTCTCTGATATAGGCACATAGATGTAATAAAAAAAATTAAAGCACACTCAAAATCATGTGCGAACATGAGAGAGTGAGAGAGAGAGAGTGAGAGAGAGAGAGCATATCTTTATTAAAATAAAAACTTTGGAGCTAATTCAGATTCAATAACGTCTCAAGGAGTCTCCACTTAACGAAAGAACTGCTATATATAAAACACCACTATAAAATATTCTGACAGCACAATAAACCTTGCTGTGTACCTACTAAGACAGCATGGGGTAATATTACCCAGAGGGGAGCCTAACTAGTATACAGGTTCTATACATAATGTTAGTTTTAGCAGTTTGGGTTTACATTTACAGCATTTGGCAGACGCCAAATGTGGGGTAAGGGCCTTGCTCAAGGGCCCAACAGTGGCACCCCTGGGGTTTGAACCAGGGACTTTCTGACCCAGAGTCCATTGCTTTAACCACTGAGCTATCCCTAAGCCTGAGTTACCTTACTGTATGTGCCACGTCATGAGTGTAACAGAAAATGAAACTGTATACACATTGATTTGGCAGCATTTTAGTTAAATATGCATAACAGATAATCCATGTAGTACGAATAAAGACAGTATCTAAATGGTCCTTGAAAATTTTGTTATAAGTCCGGACAGTGAATGGAAGTGTGCTGAATCCTTACTTCTTTAGCAGTAATATGTTTTGTAATGTATACCACATATCAAATATATTAACATACATATTGTATTATCAGAAAGAGGCACATTCAATTTGCAATACGTTTTATGTTGAAATGATTCTGAAAAGAATTACACTGTACTTTTTAATCATATACAGGTGTTGTTTTATATCAATACCTTACCTGTGAGACAATGTATTTCTCCATCTTGGGCTCTCTAACATTCCCCTCAGGTGGTATCTCATTCAGCAGAGATTTTCCTTTGAAGTTCTTCACTACACAAACCACCTTCGACAAACAGAGAGGAAGAGAGTGAGAGAGAACAAGCATCCAGAGAGACCCAGCGGCAGTCTGTGAGTGAACCTCTTGGCACTGGTTGGCAAAAGCTGTAAATGATGGTTTATGTAACTTAGCATTAAACTTGCTTAGATAGTTGCCCTAAATGAAGCACTATGTGTCCCACAGCATAATCATCCATTATTTGGACAAAAAGACCATTTTCAGTGAGGCAGGGACAATATGGGCATTAGCAGTAGAGGATGTTCCATTAGTAGTAGAGGATGATTGTAAATGGAGCACAGCACAAAGCCCTATGGTCAACTTTATATAGATGGAACAATTTATCAAGCTCTTCAACACATGCTCTATAATCTACAGCTATTTTTGCACATTATAACTGTTTAGCACTCGTCATCTGCTTACTTTTTTTACTTTTACTTTCAGACTGATCACATGACCAAAGTAAGACGGGCAATCCAGTACAATATGATTTCAAAAATGTTTTAGTATAATACAGTGTTTCATAAACAATACATTTTAATCTGTAGTAAGGGAAGAGAAGTCTACTGGAATATGGAAGCTGATTTGAATTTGAGCCTGCAGATCTGGGTCATCAGCCAACAAATTACAGTCTGGATAAAAAAATCAAGGAAAGTATTTCAAGAAATCAATCGAAGAACTTGACTAAAATAAATAGCAGGTTATCTGTTACAGATTATTCAATCACATCCATTTATGTAGGTTTCTCATTGGTTTTTGGCTACATTCACCTTACCAGCCTAAAATAACTAAAATCTGACCCTTTTTACCTACATATCACCTAGATTTTTTTAGAGCTGTTTAAATGCACAAATCTGATGTTTTTCAGATCAGATCTGATTCACATTCATATGTGGTCCTTGATCAGGTCCGTGATCGCTCTAGATGCTGTGATATATATCTGATACACTGTCATGTGCGAATCAGAAAATAAGAATGTGTAGAACGGAATGCATGACACCTTTTTACCTCTGCCCATGCATGCGTAGGGCATTTGTTGAAGTAAGTCAGCACTGGCAGTGTGAAGATTTCATAATAGTGCTAGCAATAGATGGTAAGAGTTAAAGAGAGGCATCTGACTTCTTCCTTCTTCTGCATGCCATGTTCCAGAGCAAAATACCAAGCATACAGTGTTTTAGCTAAAATCGCATCTACTGTTTGAAACAAACAATCGGTCTCATGAACTCATGACATGTTTTATACCAGATGGAGTGAGCAATGACGTATGGATGTGTGCATTCGTGCCGTTTCGGAGGACAGATGCGTCCACATTAGTGTCAGATGAATTTCACTTGTAATTATGAATGTGAACTGTCATGACATGCAAATCCGACCTGACCAAAAAAATATGAATTGTACAATGTGATTTGTAATGTGAACATAGCCTAGAAACGTACCGAAGAAAACAACCAGAGACAAATTACTAATAGCATTAAACATAACTCTTGTCAATATTCATTTAGTTCATTTGCTCATGCAAAACAAATTTTATGTAACTGGACCTTATTTTAATTTTAGATGACACCTCTTGCATTCAACTGATACCATGTGGCATTATTATCCTGTAACAGTTGAGTTCCTTCTTTCCTCATTCCCCAACCTCTCATCTCCACATGGAGAAATAGGTCAGCATGCATCACATGCTCGAGGAAACACTTACTTTCCACCCAAAACCAACTGCAATGTTATTTTCTCTCAGCATGAATCAACCAAGCAACAGCTCCCACACTGTACACACACTCTTGAACACTTTAGACACTGACCTTTGGCTGTTTTGGCACCACGGAGCATGGCAGCGCTGAGAAGAATGCTTGGTCAAAGCCAAGACTATTTTCCTTTTCAAAATTGTTGCTTATTAAAGCAGCATGTCATTTTATTTAAATATATAAAAAGCTAATTGCAGCAATTCACTTTTATTTGGGTGTCTTATATGAAACCCCTTCATGCACCTCGAGATATTTGACCTAATTATCTCCCTACATCTATAAAGGGGACTGTTCCCTAATGACCGCGTGGTCTACGAGGGAGAGGAGGAGCATCAATTAGGCATGTGCTTATCATTTGCATTTATACTGGCTCACATGGCAATGTGACAAAAGGCTCAATGGTATGAAGAGATGTTGGAAATGTTGTGTGTTATTTCTCGTATAAAAGTATGTTTTAATCATTAGGTGTATACTTTTATCAAAAAGCAACTTCAGACAGAATCTAATCCAAGCACAGAGTAGTGTTAAGTGCCTTCCTCAAGGGCTTATCACTGATTCTATGGCAGACCTGGGATTTGAACTCATAATCTGCTCAGGAGCTACCACAGCCCTGTAAAGTTCCTGCATCAGCGGAATAGTGATAAAACAAGTCCTGAAGCCAGTAATTTAGTATCTAAGAACAAAAGGATCCCAAGAACTGAGCCCTGGGAAATTCCTGTCATGTGGCTCTGTGGTGATGAAACTGAATCCCTCCTGGCCATGTAGTAGGATCAATTCTGCAGATATGATTTTAAAAAATGAGGTCATCTTCGCTTGTTGAAATCAGCAAAAGTAGTGATAAGGATTTCATAGTGTGATATGTAAAGAAGAATGAAGAATAAGGATGCGGTATTTTGTGGTAACTTTGTGTAGAGCTTGAGTGGCTGAAATATAGGAAGATTGCATCCTCATACCGGTTTGTATGTAATACAAGATGATTATATTAGTTTTACAGTATACTGAAATTTTGAGCACATTGTTGATATAGATATTAAAACCAGTATTTTTGTGCATCAATTTTATTCACCTAGTTGATGCAGAATAAGAGTGTTCATTGCATACCTGCTACCTGACTGGCATTGCACCTTCAATTTGCAGATTGTTGTCCACAAGATGGTGCCATGTCAGCATTTTGGGCTTAGCCTAACCAGGTCACAAGCGTGGACCGATCACCAGATGTTTCTCTGTAGACACTATCCTCATGTCTGGTACCAGGTCTGGTTCATGTGTGTAATTATGACACCGTTTTGTCTAACCTCTTCCATGAGATGAGAGTGTTCACCAAGAGTAGCCCTACTGACAGCATTAAACTTTTTTAGCATTACACTTTTTTTACAGTAAGAAATTACTGTAGGTTTTAATCCATGGATCCTAAATGTAAATCAAGAGAGAATATACTGTATTTTACAATTCAGTTGGGAATGTTTAATGATGTAAGGCAAACAGAATGTGAGAGTAAAGATGTCTTCTTATGGCTTTAGACCAACTGATCCAACTGTGGAAAATTAAGCTACGGTTGTGATCATACAGTAAGCCAGACCTCCAGGTCCACTACAGAGTTCGGTTTCATGACCAGGAAGTCATGAGAGAAAAAAGAGAGAAAGTGGGTATTTACCTGACAAGACCTTTCCTGCAGGCTGTCAGAAAGCATGTAAAAATATCTTGTTTACTCACCACCGAGTGATTCACACATACAGTAACTGCTGAATAATAACATAAAAACAGGTTTCTGTAAACTTTTTTTCTAATCCCGTTATTATGTTTTTCCAGTGATTACGATTTATATTTTGCTCAAAAAAGCTCATTGTTTAATCATGATCAAACAATGGGTTTTCCTTCCAGAATCTTGTGCACTGAAATAAATATAAGCTGCAAGTTTTTTTCTTTAATTCCTCATCCTTCTATAGCTTACAACATGCCAGAACAAATTCCCTGTTTACTCTGTACAATTGACACATAAAGATTTTCCAATTCTAACAAATTTATTTCCATTTGTTTCAGAATGATACTGCAGTAAAGCTCAGTAGCCCATGGAAATAGAGGTTATAGCTGGGCACCAGTCTTTCTTCCACACATGACTGTAAATCGTGAAGGAGAAAGATTTTATGCCACACTGTATTTTTTCCGTTCACGAATGAACGAATGCAGAAGCTTTAGTGACTTTTAAAAAGGCTTTTAAAATTTTTTGTTTCCTTCCAGCCTGCCATTATTGAAATTGAATAAAAAATAGGAGAATACTGATGAGGGTCCAAAAGTTGGATAATTATACAATTATACTTAACTGATAGACTCTTGATATTCCCTGAAAATGTTATTGGTACACTCTTTGATTTGCTTAAGTATCCAGCTAACTGCTATACCTGTAAGAGCATCAATAATAATAATAAAGAATGCTCTTGATGGAAAAATTTTGCGATTATCTTTTCATAACGGATTTAATACAAAATATTTTCAGGTAGTGAATTGGATTGTTTATACTGTTATACTTAAGCAAAACCACATGAGACAGAGTAGTGTACTGTGTACTACTGTATATAGCACACGCTGGTTGCAGGAATGAGGGCGCTGGCCGAGTGCTGAAGGTATGACAGCCGTGCTATATCCAACAATACAGCACAGCCACGAGTGTGATATTCCTGTTATGCAACAGTTCCATGAACACCATTTTTTTATCAACAGATTATGATTTGTTTCTTTATTTAGCCAGGTATTTTGCTCCGCCAACACATATCCTTCAGTGCCTGGCAGAAATAACTAACTGTGACTGGCAGAGCTGGCACCGACAATTAGAGTTATTAACAGGGGTGAAATTACTGTAGTTTTAAATTCTTACTGGTATTCTGTAGCAAAAAAGGTGAGGAGAATAAACCATAAAGGTTAGGACAGTCCTGTAAATCTCATAAGTTTCTCTTTATAGTTCCACTTAGTACGCTTTAGAATATCAGCTCCTTTAATGTCCAGTTTCTGGGGTTAAATTTTAAATATCATTAAATGGAAAGCTAGGGTGTAAAAATCCATTGTCACAAACACCAAGTATTGGCCTTGATCAGGGTTTGGAGAGCGATTTGTGTTTGGAGCTAGTTTGATTTGTAGTCCTAAATAAAAAAAAACATGGATGGTTCCGAGGTGATTCGGACTGACTTACAAGCAAGTCAAAATGTTGTTTAAGATGACATGTTATCAGATGTGCATTCATTCACATCCCAGTGCTGTTACCGTGCATTATCACCACTCGTGAAATGTCCAATAAGATTGTTCAGTCAAAGCTATTAATTAATTCATTAATTCATCTATACTGCTTATCTTGGACAGGGTCTTGGGGGCCTGGGGCCTATCCGAGAAGACTTTGAGCACAAGGTGGAGTGCACCCTGACCCACCAAGCCCGGGAAAAA
>JAOVVA010000052.1:21764602-21776960 GCA_028565275.1 Leiocassis micropogon | reverse complement strand
ATGGGTTTGTTTCTGAAGAATTCAAATTCAACAGCATTTCACTTTCATCTGGGTCTACATCATGTGTGTCTGTCTTGCCCGTCTCCATCTTTCTTGAGTTAGCGCACTGCGTTTGTTCTTCCGTTCATCAAGCAATCAGTAGTTTCCTGCGCGCGCGCTCCCCTCCTTCCCTCCCCGCCAATTTTTTATTTTTTTTTTGGTTTATTTAATATTACTATTTTTTTATTTTTACTCAGTAACGCATAGGATTTAAAATGTAGTTAAGTACAATACTTAAAATAAAATATACTTAAGTAAAATTACAAAATTTTAAAGTTACTTTAAAAAGTAGAAGTACACAAAAAACCTACTCAATTACAGTAACGCAAGTAAATGTAATTCGTTACTTTCCACCCCTGGTAAAATCTACACACCTGTTTATTTATGCAATGATCAAATCTGCAAATTATGTAGCAGCAGAATGCATGAACTGCAATTACAGATCAAGAGCTTCAGTAACCAAGCTCGAGGCAAACGTCCGAATGGGTAAAAAAAGCATATAATAAAATATAATGCAACAAAAAAGTATGAAATATAAAAACAACTTTAATGAACTGCTGGTAGAATCTCATTGCTGGTGAGACAGGTTGAGAGACGTCAGAGGAGAATAGCTAGGCTGGTTCGAGCTGACAGAAAGACTATGATAACTCAGTAAGCACTGTTTACCACCATGGCGATCAAACCAGCATCGCAGAACAAGCAACACATTGAGAACTTGTGGCAAATGTGTTACAACAGCAAGAGCCCCACTTCTGTTAGCCAAGAACAGGAATCTGAGGCCATAGTAGGCACAGATTGACCATGACTGGACAGTTGAAAATTGTACACCAATAACTTACTGTCATACTGTAAATTACCAACTTGTGGCATGTGATGTTTTTGAAAATACATTGCTCATACTTGGGTTTATTTTTTTCTTGCCATTTTGTATGTGTGGTAATAGTTTGTCATCCACCATTTTTGTAAGTCTGAGGTCATATTATTTCAGCCTTGCCTATCTTGGCCCTTAAAATCTAATATCAGTGAGATTTGTGCACGGTGACAGTGTAACCGGCGATTTAAAATTACACCCCGTAATGATATAAAAATGTACTTTTAAATCCAGAAGAAAACGTTTAAATGCAATAAATTAGGATCTTAGGTTAAGATCACAGTGTTTTTTTTTTAATGATGATCTTTGCATTTACAGACAATTACTTTAATAGCAAAATCACTCCATACTACTGTATAGCATTCATTCTGCTGTCTGTATTAGTCAGTACTTCTTTTTTGTTGGCTCTTACACACACATTCAGATCACTTAAATGGTAAAAACCTAAATACATTCTTACCCGGTGATAAAGCCTAAAGTAAACCATGTGCTTACATTACTTTTAAATGATTTTAATGTTAAACTGGAGGCTATAAGCTCCATCTACTTGGTAGCTACATTAGCTCTGCAGCTCAAATGCCATACTGAAGATGCAAGTACGTCTTGGATGATCAAGTACATGTTCAGTTAATGGAGGGATTGTAAAAAAAAAACAAAAAAACTTTTTGTTCAAAATATTATTTTAATATATAAAACACAAGCAAGCGCCCTAAGCTTTTAAATGTTTTTTCCACCATCAAAGTCTTTCTCTCTCTCTCTCTCTCTCTCTCTCTGTTCCTATGGGCAAATCTGCCCTCCAAAGACTTTCTCTGTATTTAACAATGCACAGATTTATTATTTTTTTTACTTTCTTACTTATTTATTTATTAGCTGTACACAGCACTGCATGGGAGACTGTATAATAAGCTTTTTCAGCTTTCATAATGACAGTTACTGTACCAAAATACCAAATTCTGTTTTAATTGTTACAAGCAGTTAAAAACATTGAATTGGCTAGTCAAGATGTTAAACTGTTAAGATATATTTTAGAGGTATCTGAATAGCTAAAGGTAAAGTCAGAAGGACAACCATAGCTAATATGCAACATACATATGGGAAAAAGTATTTGGCCAAACATGTTCATTATTGAATTCAGGTGTTTGCCCTCAACCCAAGTAAAGGGTAATCTTAATGCTTCAGCATACCATTACATCATGGACAATGCTATGCTTCCAATTTTGTGGCAACAGTTTAGGAAAGGCCCTTTTCTATTCCAACATGACTGTGTACCAGTTCACAAACTAAACGCTATAAAGACATAGTTTGATGAGTTTGGTGTGGAAGAAATTGACTGGCCCGCTCAGCGCCCTGTGATCTCAACCCCATCGAGCAGCTTTGGGATGAACTGGAACGGAGATTATGAGCCAGGCCTTCTCGTCCAACATCAGTGCCTGACCTCATAAATGCTCTACAGAATAAATGGGTACGACTTTCCACAGAAACACTCCAAAATCATGTGCACAGCCTTCCAAGAAGAGTGAAATCTGTTATAGCTGCAAAAGGGGGACCAACTCAATGTCAATCCAGGTTTGGCCAAATGTGTTTATCCATATAGTATAGTATTAAATTAACCTTATTTGTTATTTATTAACGGTCCAGATGCCTTGGAGAAAAATATTAGAGCCACAGTTTTGTTCAACATTCTTTTATGTTTGTATGGAATGCACAGCCACTAGGGATAATTCTGCTTTACATTCTGGCAAAACATTGATTTATAAGCCCACTATCCAGTTTTTCCCTTTTGAATCTTTTTGAATCTTGTTCCTTCTTGCCCAATTAGGAATTTAAATCAGCCCCTTAATTATACTACAGCAACATCAGTTTCTTCACACAGTGGTGTTAGATTTTACTGAAAATTCTTTGGCTCTCATCCAATCTGTTTTTTTTTTTTAACTTTGTCAGACACATGGCATAACCAGAATGAACTCGTGCATGTCTTTTCATCCTTTTCATCTAGTCCCGGTGCTCAGACTCTTGTTTTGGGGGAATAAAAAGAAAACCCCACAGCCACATTCTAGCAGCAAAATGAGGAAAACTCCAGATTAATGTCCATGTTTTTTTGGAATGGCATATACAATATTCAGCCGTCCGTGTACATTTGGCCGTATAGTAAATACACAAGTGGTACACAGCGGCTTAGCAGTCACATTGCACCTCCAGGGTTAGGGGTTTGCCTCTGTGCTTGGTAGGTTTCCTCCAGATACTTCAGTAGACTGATCATGGGGCCCAATTTAGCCGAACTGCCTACAGTGCGCCTATACTGTATCAGAATGTGAGTGCGGGTATGCCTTCTCAGCAAAGTAACTTCTCCTATAGCAAATACTACCGCGTAGGAGAAGTTACTTTGCTGAGAACCTTAAAAGGCATACCCGCACTCACATTCTGATATAGGCAAATACTACCGCGTACTGTATATTGTGCCCATACAAGGATGCACAAATATACTTTTGTACTTATATATACTAAATATATATTAAATATTAAATATATACAGTATTAAATTGTAGCATGATCCTGTATATTTTAAAATGGCTAATTAATTCTTAATGTCAAAAAATAAGTCCATGTGCATCCCAGTATCAGGTCCACTTAGTACACATGGTACATTCTCTTTCAAATTTAGCAAAACCTGATTTTTTTAATGATCCTGGTAAGGTCAAGACTCTATAATACCTGAAATAACATAAAGAATAATGTGAACTAACCTGTCTTGAAGGCTTTCTAAAACATTAAATTTAATCATAAAGAATAAAATCTGACTATAAAATCTTACTTTTTTTTTAAATAATTAGTCTCAAATAAATGGATGATTTACTGTATGATTGTAAAAGAAAAATGCATGGAGAATGGAAATTGATCCTGTTCTCTTTATAAAATAGTGTGGGCTTACAGCTAGGCCCATTAACATTAAGAATAACTAGCAAAATCACACATTTTTATTTAACTAAAAAATTATCTGGCTACAGGGACTTGGCCAGAGGATTGGTCTGCTACAGTAGATGGTAGTATGTAAATTTTACTCAACAGACACAGATAAAATCTACCCATATACACTTGTGAAAACCGAGCAAACTCTAGTTACAGTATATGGCAAGTTGATTTGGCATCCAGCTGAGTAGGTAATACCCCTCCCCACCAGCAGAGGTCACCTTCTCCAGAGTTGTTCACTTCTTTTTTGGTCTATATAAGAACATGGTGTTCAGTTCTTCATTGTGAAGTATGTCATGTTGAGAAATTCCCAAGCCATGTTTTTCCTGTTATCTTTGCTGTGATTTGTGATTGCTAAGTTATCATTGCGTGCAGGGAGCTGAAATAAAAACCATAACACTCACAGCGCTTTTCATTACGAAGCGATGGCGTGATAAATCAGATATTCATACTAAATTCTTTAAAAGTGACATAGATGCTCTGAAAATCTGCTTTATATGCGTGGCATATATCTGGTTAGCACTACAAAAACGTAATAAGAACTTAAGACACTGTGAGAGCTAATGTAGCAATAAAACAGTGACATCCCAATGACAACTCAGTTAGAACGCAAACTATTCTTTCCTGTCTGTTTCGTTCTTGTAGTACATTAATAAAGTCCCCGAAAGGCATTAGTTATGCCGTTAACTGGTCACTGCCGATGTTAATATGTCTTTATTGGCTTCTTCCTACATCTTGCTTTGACCAGGTCCTCACCAGGCCTTTTTTGAACATGTCCTCAAAAAAGTGTTGCATGCTATGGTGTGGTAACGATATTATGTAATTACCGGCTTCTAATTTGTTTCTTTCAAGTTGTACATGTTCTTACTGAGTTTAGATGATTTTAAAGGAAACGATGTACTGTGAACGTGACTTAGTCAGCAGGGATTTACATTCAGTCGTATTCTCTTTTACATCAGTACATGACAAAGTCATCTATAAAAACAAAAAATCTACATGCACATAATTCCAAAATACAATAACGTGTACTCTTGCCTGCTAGACTGTTTGCAACTGATTTTTTTCTGTTGCCTGTTTTTGGTTAACTTTTAAACATGTTGGGATGAGTTTTTCAGCATCATTTGTTCATTAACCTTCGATTGGTTTAATAACATTAATTTGAACGAACTGGCTAGTTGTTACTCTGCATTAAAGCCCTACTGTATATGATGTAAAATACAAACAGGGATATGTTTATGTTTCACATTTTGTCTATTAGAATAAATAAAACCTTTTTATTTTCAGTGTAAGATTAAGTTGATTTAGCCTCATTATTTCATGAGTTTTTTTTAGCCCAGTCTTTAGAATTAAAAAGGGTGCCAATCATTCTAGGTCTGTTAGTTCCAACAACAATACATGCATTATACAGTACATGAATCTGATTGCTACAATGGTGGACATGCTGAATTAATAGTATTCTGAAATTATGATATGGCATTGGCTGTGTGCTGGTGGCCACATGAGTGGAAAAAGAAATCTTGCTCCTGAATGAAAAATATAACTGTGTAAGTTTCCAGACTCATTTGTTCTTGCTGGTAATTGTGAAAAACTGATTTAGGCGCTATTGAAATTCCCTAGTAGGGTATCAATCTTGCTTCATATTGTACCTGGTCCATCTCTGAATCAACGACAAAAGATTAATGTCATATCTAGCAAGTAGTATACAGAGACAGCTAGTGATAGCTGACCTTTACTGTGTGCATGCAAAAACACCACATCAAACTCTTTACTTCTCCTGGCTTTTCACACTTAGGGTCTATGGGGGGAAAACCTGACAAATGGCTGGCGGTGGCAATCGCTGAAGTGTTCATTTCTATGGCCTTCACATTAGCGCAGAGTCATTTTCAGCAAGGCTGAGCAAATATGCCAGGCACAAGTTTGTATTGGGTGTGTTCATAGGTATGATTTTTCCTTATCATTAAGACACCCTTGATGACTGACAATAGAAGTAGAAAAAGTAAAAAAAAAAAAAAAGCTCTGTCCTTAACAAGGACACAAAGCATGATAGATGTTAAGCTCCACTTGTCTCCTGCATCACTAAAAACGGCTCACGGCTTCCTTCAATTTCGGTGTTGCGGACATGGATGGAATTACAAATTGGAGACATGAAAAGGATTAGGAGATTATAAACATGTTGAAAACAGTTCTTCCCACAGCACTGTAGATTTCTCTTGTATGAAGGTATGGATTAAGCAATTCTGACAGTAGTTTTGACCGTAATTCAAATGGTTCAAGGTCTCCATTAACGTTTTCACTCTAATACTTGATCATTTCTATAAGTACAGTTTAGTGTCTATTGTAGAATAGAATTGTCTGCCCTGTGACAGAAGAGTTTGCCCTGACAAGCTACAGTATGCCTTTTTTCATAAGATGGACATGCTGGTGAGGCGAGGACTCTGCAAGACCTGATTTAACATGAAAAATAATGTTAACTATTCCACCACAATAAATCTAATTATAAACAATAACATATTATGACAGATCTTTCTTTAATGCATTTAAAATTGTAATCTTTTGCAAATAATTGTTATAATAAGAATAAAACACTTAAAACCCTGTTAAAGGAAAATAATCTCTGTTTCACATTAGACTGTATCACACCACCTTAATATGGATTAGTGTCCATCATAAGTCCATCATTAGTGTTTTGTTCTTTATATATTATAAACATTAAATTCAAACCAATTTTACCTACAATTTCAAGAAGGTTCATGCAGATTTGTATATTACTTTGTAATATGATTACTCAACATGTCCTATATTTTAGTTGACATAAATATATTTACAGTATCTGGCAAAAATTATTCTGTTTTGTTGCCACTATTCCCTTCATACTCAACAACCCTTTAACAAATCTCAGAGAAAAGCGTTCATCAGTCGGTTTCTTTAATGATGACTGTTAAAAGAGCCCTTGACTGTTCTCCGTACAAAGAACCTTGTCAATTATTCAGTTTAAACCTCAGCACCATCAAGCTGGCACTGCTGGATCTTAAAGCAAGGCCCTTGACCCTTAATTGCTCAATTGTATAAATAAGATCAAATGTAAGTCGATTTACATAAGGGCATCTGCTAAATGCTGTACATAATGTAAATGTAATCCAAACTGAAGAGATAATGATTACGCTCTCCTGCGTGCCAAGGCTAAACACTGCACAGTGGGAATCAACCTCTGTGGGGCTTAAAAGAATGAACCTTGTAGAATAGATTTCAGTGTTGAAAAAATAACTACAAAAATGTAAATGCACTAAATAAACGTAGTTAATTGTGTAATCCAAACAAATCCAAATGTACAAGCTATAGGATACTATTTTATGTAGCAATTTAACGCATGACCGCTTACTCATCAGCACAACTTTATCCTTTGTGTTTATTTTGGTTTCAGTTTACTCTTACAAAATATAATGGTTCATGTTGCATTTTAAATTTGTCCATTGCGTTTCATCAGTTTGATGCTGAACAACCCTGTATAATGTCTGCTGAGATCGTTGCTCCTTCAGTGTGACCTCTGTAGCCTTTTATTTCTTTATAAATAATCTGTGATTTGAGACATGACTGCAGAAAACTACTGTTAGTTAAAAAAAAAAACACTGCAGGAACATGTCAACTGTAAAATGATGTAGACAAAGTGGTACCACATACTTGGAACAATAGATTCGCTAGGATGCCATTTTTTCCTGTGGTATTACAATTTCCCTTCACTGTAACTAAGGGGCTCAAACCGGATCCTGCGTGACAAAGTCAGGTTTTTAAAAGACATAGCATGCCAAAGTTGGAGTGAAAGAACTTGAGTGGCCTGTAAGAGCACTGACCTCAACCCCACTTAAATCGTTCAGGGTGAACTGGAACACTGACTGCATCCCAGACCTCCTCACCGAAAATCAGTGCCTGTCCTCACTAACTCTCTTGTGGCTAAATAAATACAGATCCCCCCAGCCATGCTCCAAAGTCTAGAGAAAAACCTTCCCAGAAGAGTGAAGGTTATTATTACAGCTGAAAATGAATAAATTTGGAACGGGATGTTCAACAAGCACATACTGTATGAGCATGATGGTCAAGTGTCTCTAAATGTTTATCCATATAGTGTAATAGTGTGAAAATAATCAAATACTTTTATAAGAATATAACAAATCCATGAGAATATGAAAAGAAACATGATTCCACATCTCACATCTCCATGGTCTCAAGGTTGACCCTGAACTCAGGTTAGTGTACAGTTTCATATGTCCTCCCCATGTCCTTGTGGTTTCCTCTGGATTCTTGTTTCCAACCTTCTCCAGAAACATGCTGATTTGTTGATTGGCTATGCAGTGTTCTCTGGATAGGCTCTAAATCCACTGAGGCCAAGATAAAGTGTTTACTACAGATGAATGAACAAATGAATAAATGAATGAATTACACCACTCATGTTCATTTAGAGTATGTGGACATATACACTAAGTCTTTCAAGACCACAAATGTCAAATGTATGTGTTCACTTTTGGGGTATCTGTAAAATAACGTGAAATTATTTCCTTTTCTTGTCAGGCATCTAAAAAAACAACTACAAGTTGAGTGTATGCAACACAGACACAAAAAAGGGGACAAAGTAAATCGATGCTTTTTGTAAAAGACATACTGTAATGGCATAGATTCACTTACTCATCGTCCATACCACTTTATCCAAAGTTGTGGGGGTCCGGGAGCCTTTCCCAGGAGACACAGGGCTTGAGGCAGGGTACACCATGGACGGGGTGCAAATCCATCTCAAGGCACACACTCATTCACACACTATGGGCGCCAATTAACCTAATCTGCATGTCTTTGGACTGTGGGAGGAAACCGGATCACCTGGAGGAAACCCACTAAGCATGGGGAGAACATGCAAACTCACATGCACACAGACCCAGAGGTGGTAATCGAACCCAGACCCTGGAGGTGCGAGGCGGCAGTGCAAACCACTACACCAGTGTATCCCAGTCTGATTTGATCGGTATGTTCTGATTGGTATGAAATAGAAAAGAAAGAAATGTATGTCTGTGTCCTGTTCCCAAAATTAAATTTTTCCCTAAATTATACAGTACATTTGCAATGGACTGACACGAGTAACTTTATCCGGTTCAAATCTAAAATAAAATATCAAGACGTCCCCGGTGTTTTAATTCAGCGCTGTAGAGTGGTCGTATAGTTCATCCTATAACTCGAATAATCTGATGGACAGTTTGAGTAAAGTGTTGAAGCAGCGCTTTACGGTCAGTACTCACCACCAGCGCGGGCACGCCGGACACCAGCGCGTACAGGAGCACCGGCGGGATCGCGCTCGACTCCTCCGGTCCAAGGTACGGCTTCGTGTACGCGCTGTCATGGCAGAAAAAGCCCTGGACGTGTACGTTGAACGTGTCCGTGTACTCAAAGTAATACGCCAGCATGACCGTCCCTGCCATGATGACCAGCTGAAAGTAAAGCATCGTACAGCGGAGAGGACGCCGAGGTCAAACCAGTCCAACCAGTCCTATCTAACCGTGAACCGCTTCCTTATGATTATCCGCGCATAACCGCGATATGGTCGCGGGTTTGGCTGTAAGTTGATGAAGACACGGTGCATGTGGATCCGCTTCAACACCACAGCGGAATGAGCGCGAGCGCGCGCGAGCGCGCGGCTCCGCGTGCAGCCAGGAGGCGTGTCTCACAGCTCCCCTTCATAAAACACAAGTTTACACCTTTTTCCATAAGTAATGATTTCTCATCAATGGTTGATCATAGGCCAGGTGTCCGACTTCAGTCTCAAAACTTTTGAAGTCTTTAAGCAGAAATCCTCCAAAACAGGCAAATTCCCAGTGATTAATTAACACCTTGAATACCCTACAGTGTTTATATAGTTGCACTCATATTAACTCTAAAATAGTTAGATTTTAGCACTGGGGTATTTGTTGTGTACAGGCATTTTAGACCGAGCTTCAATAAACCTTAATTTAAGTAATAATGGCTAAACATCTGATCACTTTCCCACAGTGCAAAGCATTATTGTTACCATGTCACAAAGGCAGCTATAATTATTTTATCTCTACTCTAAAATTTTATATATTCAGTCAGTGCATATCACAAGTCCTTAATTTATATAACTAATATTTATAACTTTAGTTTACTTTTTGTCATAAGATACAGTGGTAGACCTACTGTACACTGTATGAATAGACATATTTAGCCAAACCTGCTCTGACATTGTATCCAAATACATATACTTCAATATTACTTAATACTTTATTATATAATACTTTTTCAGCTATAACAGCTTCCACTATTCTTGGAAGGCTGTGCACATGATTTTGGACTGTTTCTGTGGGAATTTGTGCCTATTCATTCTGCAGAGCATTTATGGGGTCAGGCGCTGATGTTGGACAAAAATGCCCTGGCTCGCAATCTCCGTTCCAGTTCATCTCAAAGGTGCTTGATGGGGTTGAGGTCAGGGCTCTTCGTTGGTCAGTTCTTCAATTCTGAATTCTTCAAACCATGTCTTTATTGTCCTTGCTTTGAGCACTGGGGCACAGTCATATTGGAATAGAAAAGGGCCTTCCCAAAATTGTTTCTGCAAAGTTGGAAGCATAACATTGTCCAAAATGTCTTGGTATGCTAAAGCATTGAGATTGCACTTCACTGGGGCCTGATTGAAACATATGAATTCAATAATTAGCAGGTTTGGCCAAATATTTTTGTCCATATAGTGTATAAAGTTTTAGGATGGACTAAAGTCTTTTTCAGCACCATGGACATTTACAGAAATAAAGAATATGTACAAACACAGGATGTCTCGTTTACTGTTTACTGTTTCTCCTCCCACTACCTCAACTCATTACCTCATTATAATAAAGTATTGTAAGGTGATGTTGCCGCATTGACACTTTGTCGCTCTTGTTTGCACATTTGCATGTCCACTTTATGTTCCCTCTTTTGTATAAAACCGTAGATAGTTCTCTGTTAACTTCAAACGTCAATCTGTCATGTCCCAGCTAGCCAGCTAATTAGGTTTTTTAGTTAACTAGTTAGTTACTGTTCACTTATGTTGTTAATTTGTGTTGTATGTAGCACCTTGGTCCTGGAGGAACGTTGTTTTGTTTCACTGTGTACTAAACTGTATATGGTAGAACTGACAATAAAAGCCTATTTGACTTCTTGATTTGACTTGAACATTGTAGCCCTTCTGAAGTTACCTGAAGTTGGATTGTAACCATTAGTAGATGGTTTGTAGTTGATGTTTTCATGTTTGTGAATGTGTTAGACAATTCAATCTGATTACTCTTGTGATATAGAGGGAGATGTGGCTTCATCAACTTGGGCAAAATGTTAGATAAGCCTGAAATGCTTTTATTGCATTCATGCATGTCATAAGTAATTTTTAAAGCAATTCACATCCATACAGTACAATCACATGCACTTTTGAATACACTTTTTAGATATGACCTTATGCACTCGTGTATAAGGCTTTGTAAAATCCAAGAACATGCTAGCATATACTCTGCCCTCTAGTGTTTTGTTGTTGTTGTCATAATTTTTTCAGCTTACTTTCTTAATTTTTTAAAAATCAAATAGAACTTGATAGGCTTAAGATGAGCTGACCTTCATAGTCCTTTAACCTAGCCCCAAAAAATATGTGGAGGACTAAAGATTAAATAATAATTTAAAAAAAAAACAGTTAATAAGTCCTAAAACTTCAAGGTTGAAGTCGCTGAAGATGACTTATTGTCTGATGATGGGTTTTGGTCTAATTGTGACTGATGGGTTGATGCTAACTGATGATGACTTATGATATGTGATTGTCTGATTATGACTGATAATGGCTGATGGTCTAATGATAACTGGTTATAAGTGTTGATAACTTATAATAATTGATGGTCTGATTTTGACAAATGGTCTGGTTGTGACTGATGATAACTGATAATATGATGGTGACTAAAGGTTTTATAGTGACTGATGATAAGTGATGGTCTAATGATGACTGACAATGACTGATGATAAGTGATGGTCTGATTGTGATGATGAACAATGATAAGTGATGGTCTGATGGTGACTGACAATAATACTAATATCATAATACTAATATCAGTGATGGTCTGATGGTGACTGATGATGATACATGATGGTCTGATTGTGATGATGACCGATGATAAGTGATGGTCTGATGGTGACTGATGTTGGCTGATGGTCTGATAATGATATAAGTGATTAAATTTAATTTAATTTAATTTAATGTTATTTATATAGCACTTTTAACAATGGTCATTGTCCTAAAACAGCTTCACAAAATTAAAAGAAAATTATCGAAATGTGTATGAACAAGGAAAATGTGTTTAAATGATAATGATCAGATTGTCCCTGATGAGCAAGCCGAGGGTGACGGCGACGGTGGCAAGGAAAAACTCCCTGAGATGGCAATAGGAAGAAACCTTGAGAGGAACCAGACTCAACAGG
>JAOVVA010000052.1:21736278-21751101 GCA_028565275.1 Leiocassis micropogon | reverse complement strand
TGGTTATAGTGCTTAAGCAATCGAGAAAAACTGTAATAATAACAATAATAATAATAATAATAATAATAATAATAATAATAAATATTAGGAATCATAATTTTTATAGGATGGCCTGTAAATTAGGATGAACAATGCAATCATCTGATTTTGTTGCAACAATTTGTGGTGATTTGAAAGCATGATTATGAGAAAGTTTAAAAGTGTGGTTCTGAAGACTATCCCAGGAACACTGGATGCAACGCAGGAGAATTAACCAATGAGGGGACTTCAGTTCATTGCAGCATACCATGCACACAAATTCACCTACTACCAAGTACCAATATTTTGGGATGGTGGAGGAGACCAGGGAATCTTGAACAAACAACACATGGATGTCACACAGAGAGTAATTCAAGCTAATGATCAAACCAGGGACACAGTAGCTATTGTCAATCTTGGCTTTTTATTAATTAATTCATTTATTCTGTCTGTCTTTTTTAGAGAATTAGAGAAAAATGCATTTTATTGGCAACACAAATAATAAATATGGTCAGTAATATCTCAGAAATAAAATCATGAAATTGTTATATAACCACCAAGTTAAAAAGGTTACTTTGCTCTAACTATTAGGGCTGGGCAATATCTCAAAATAATTGATATCCTTTTGCAAAATAAAAAGTGTGAACCTATTCCATCACTCTGAACACATTCCATATGAAAGCCCTGGGGTTACTGGGGTAATCAGCTTCTCATTAATCACCCTGGTTTCATGTTGAAGATCCTTTTAACACACTCAGTATTGTTTGAGTTTGTAACCTACAGTTGTGGAAGAGTAGTCTGGTGTAATCTTGTGTCACCCAGGATGGATTTACTTTTGAGTCTGGTTTCTCTCAAGTTTTCATCTTCAGGTTATTGAAGGAAGTCTTTCCTTGCCACTCTTGCCTTTAGCATGCTCATAGGGGATCTAAATATACAATTGCTGAAATTGGAACAGCAATTATATTGTTCTTTATAATATAAAAAGACATTTGGGTTTGACACCAAAAAATGAATATGAGAGACAATAGAATGTTAGCTTTAATTCACAACTAAATGTGGAGGTAAAGACAGGAACAAAAATAGTGAAAAATATTCTCAATGTACAGTAAATAACAATACTGTTGTTGGGCTGGCTACTGTGATGAACTTTTGTGGTCCAGTTCTACATTTATTTGATAAGTGGATACATCTTGTGCAATGACCTCTATATTTCATCTGTCAAAAGCTTCTTAAAAATGTTGATTGTGATTCTTTACTCCTGCCCAGTGGAGGTTGTTTGTGCCGGTCTCATACCTGGCGCAGAACCAATGTCCAAACGACAAGTGAAGCATTTGGGAGCCTTTTAAAGAGGTGCGGCCAGGTGCAGCACGTTTTGCCTGATTGCCTGCATGGCGGCGTTGCCTAGCAATTAGAATTGCAGTTGCCTACAGATCTGCCTGAACGGATATCCACAGTGTTAAATATCCTTTTTAACAACAAGAAACCAAGAATAGTCATTCAGAGCTATTGATTTTTAAAGTTTATATAACAATCAATATAATAAGGCACCCCTGCAAAACAAGCAACACCTGTCAGTTACACAAGCATACATGATATTTCATCATTTGAAAAATGGGAGGCTTCAAACAAAGAATGCCATGTCCTACTGTAAGTTATTTAACACATCTAGATGTAAATATCTGGAAACAGATCTTAAACCCACATGTCTTTAATTATAAGAATGAGAATAGGCTTAGCCACTCCTGTTTTTTAGGAGAGGACTGTAAATCCAGACTTCAATAAAGATGCTTTAATGTCCATTGTTTAAAGTCACATAAATAAAGTTGAATTTAAATGAAGTTTCCGATTTTTTTAAGGTGTGACAAATATGAAACAATATGACAGTGGATACACTGCCAGGCCAAAGTAAAAAAGATAAAAGTTTTAGATGGTTCATATTATTTGCATGCATCAAACAACAAAAACAGCTTTGGAGATTTAAAATTACTGAAATTGAATTACAATTACTCTCCCACACATTATTAAAATGTGGAATAGTGCTGCCAACTTCATGGAAAAAATGTGGGGGAAAAGACCTCAGAATTGGGACTAAACAGTTGTATGGTCATATGAAATCCACTTGTTAATGAGCTGCATAAGATCTAAAAAAAATGGCTTCAATCTGCTAGCATCTGGGAGCATAAAGATTTGACTTTGGAGCAATAGAAATGGATCATGTGGTCTGGTTCTGAGTACAGATCACCCATGTTCCAGCATGATGGGTACATCAGAGAAAGAGAGGAAGGGCATGAAATGATGCAGCCATTATGCATAGTGGCCAGAGTAAAAATCTCTGGAAGCAGTGTAATGATCTGGGGTTGCTTCAGCTATACAGGTCGAAGCTAAGCAACATTATTTGGCAATAAAATGAAATCAGCTGATTACCTAAGTATACAGAATGTCTCATCATTATGAATCTTCAAAAAAAAGCGTTCAAATGTAATCTTACTGTGTGACTTTTTTTTTTGCACACCCTTGGTAAAATTGCAAGTTTTATAAGTTCTACAAGTTTTATATTACATAAACTATGTACAGTATGTATTCTCTGGAACCTTCTTGAATCTTCTTGTCCTAAAGGATCCATGCTGGTTCTTAATGACAGGGAAGCAGCAGCTTATCCAATGTTCACAAAGCCACAGGAACCAGAGAACTCGATGTAACTAGTGTTCTATTTTACTCATTTTAAGTTTTCTGTAAATCTAAACAGGGGTAGGTGTGTGTAATTAATGAGGTATGTAACCAGGTCAATTGCTGATTGCTGGTATCGTTCTTTGCTGATATCAGCAGTGACATAACAATTTAAATAATTGATTTTCATGAGAAAATCAAAATAACACCGTTTCCTGCCAACACCTCAAATGCTTACTCAGCTGCAGCAATGTCTGGACAGTGGAGTCATATAAACATCCCAGGTATCTTCAGTCTTTGAAACTTTTTAAACAACCTAATAATTAGGGTTAGAAAAGCAGACAAAGAAATTCATGCAGGGGTTGGACAATGAAACTGAAACACTGGCTAATTTAGTGTTGGAGGTTTTATGGCTAAATTTGACCAGCCTGGTGGACACTCTTCATTGATTGCACATTCCACCAGTAAGAGCAGAGTGTAAAAGTTTATTTAGCAGAGTAATACAGTAGCACAGTTTTGCTTAAAATATTGCAATGCACACAACATTATGGGTGATATATCCATATAGTCCAAAAGAGGACAAATTGTTGGTGCGCAAGAAGGATGAACCACATCCGACAGGAGTAACTGTGGATGCAAGAGGAAACTGTCTAAAAGGGATATCCGGGTGCTAACCCAGACTGTATCTGAAAAACATAAAACCACAGCTGCCCAACTCACTGCAGAATTAAATGTGCACCTCAACTCTTCTGTTTCCACCGAAACTGTTCGTCGGGAGCTCCACAGGGTCAGTGTACATGGCCGGGCTGCTATAGCCAAACCTTTGGTCACTCATTCCAATGACAAACGTTGGTTTCAATGGTGCCAGCAGCAAAAATCTTGGGCTGTGGACAACGTGAAGCATATATTTGACACGCTCTCAGCGCTTCGCACTGATCAAAGACCGTTTCCATCCTTTGACATTTCCTTTCCCACGCTGTTAGGGTTCTAATCACGCGGTCATGTTTTCCCACGCTGTCATTGCTCCTAACACGCCCCCGGACCGCCCCGCCGGCACACCGGTTTCTCATCTGGCGCTGATTTCGTCCGGCTTATAAGGAAGCGCAGCACGCTGTCTTGCCGCTGGATTATTGTATGTTGTTTCACCGCAGTTTTCTCACGTTTCTGTCCATGGTTTTTCACGTTGCCGATTTGGCTGTGTTTCTCGTTTTTTTCCCCTCGTCTCACGATTTGGATTTGTCACCACGCTTGGACTTTCGCTTTCGTTTCTCGACCACGGCTCTGCTTCGTGTTTGTTTTGGCTCGACGCCCTCGCTGACGGATCACACAGCATTGAACTCTTGCTCTCACTTCCTCGACTACGGCTCAGCTTCACATTTTTGGCAGGACGACATCGCGGACGGACTTCACGGCTCTGATCTAACACTTCCGCTTTCACGACCACGGCTCTATCTCACGTCCCGGCGCCGATGCGACGCTATGGATCTCACATCTCTGTTTCAATGCCTCTTTCAATGCTCTCACTACAGCGGCACCACAGAAGATCTGGGAGGCTCATGACCTGCACCTCCACCTGCACCTGGGTCCATCTTCACAGCTCACGATCCGCGTGCACGTGACAGAATAATCCAGCCACCACAATGGATCCAGCAGGTTTAAACAGGATGAGACAGGCACTGGAGGGCCCAGGCGTGCTCCTCGGTAATCACCAAGAGGAACTCATCGCCACAAGACGGGCTCTAGCTGACGTCGTCTCCCAAGTGCAGCTCCTCCAGGTGCCTACAGCTCAGACCTCAAGATCCGGAACCCCGCGAGAGCCACGCCTACCAGCCTCACTGATTTTCAAGCTACAAGCTTCCTCCTTCTCGTCAGAACTTCTCGGGTGGCCTACGTCATCACGCTACTAACCGGTAGAGCCAGGGAGTGGAGCACAGCCCTCTGGGAAGCTCACGACCCATGCTGCGAGAACTTTGAGGACTTCTCCAAGGAGATGAAGAGGGTCTTTGATCACTCATTTGTCAGCAGGGAGGCCGGAACTAGGTTATTGAGACTTTGTCAGGGATCCCGCTCTGCATACGACTATGCCATTGAGTTCCGTACCCTAGCTGCCTCTAGTGGGTGGAACGACAGAGCCCTAGTGGATGTTTTTCTGGAAGGGTTGTCAGAAGCTCTCAAGGATGAGCTCACCTCTCATGAACTTCCCACGGACCTCCACGAGGTCATGGATCTCGCCGGGCGGACCGACTCATGTCTACGTTTAAGAGGGCCATCCAGAGGTGTGTCCCCCACCAGGAGATCACCCCAACCCAGAATAGGCCACGTGTCCCCTACGCCGAAGCAGACGAATCAAGAGGAGCCCATGCAGCTAGGCAGGACTCGCATCTCAGATGAGGACAGACGCCGACGCCATCTGCAAGGGGCTTGTTTTTACTGTGGAGCTTCAGGACACAGGCTTAAAGACATTTCAGTAAAAGGGAGGCGTTCTCAAGTCAGACTAGAGGGTCCTCCTCCCAACAGACTCCCACAACCACGTCCCCTACTTCCCGTAAACCTAATCGTCGGCGGCCAGGCCCACTTGATTCAGGCACTCATTGACTCCGGCTCCGACCGGAACTTGATCAGCGCCTCCACTGTCAAGGCATTAATGATCCCTTGTGTACCGCTGGACCCTCCGCTCGCCGTTCAGGCCTTGGATGGGAGCCGGCTTCCACCCATCATGCGTAGGACCCCTCCGTTAACTTTGACGTGAGGAAATCACTCTGAGGAGATCTGCCTCTTCATCATTGACAAATCACACGCCGCTTTGGTCCTCGGACTTCCCTGGCTAGCCCTCCATGGTCCCCAGATCGACTGGAACAAGCATGTCATCACGGGTTGGAGTCCCTC
The DNA here is from genome assembly GCA_028565275.1 of Leiocassis micropogon. NCBI lineage: Eukaryota > Metazoa > Chordata > Actinopteri > Siluriformes > Bagridae > Leiocassis > Leiocassis micropogon. The sequence goes on along the minus strand of JAOVVA010000052.1, from coordinate 21,745,530 downwards.
ATGCTCCACGACATGCCTAAACTCAGCACTTCCTCCGGCTTTCCATCCCGGTCATGCCCGATGAAACCCCGGACATCTCCAACGTCCCCACCGAATACCATGATCTCAGGCAGGTCTTCAATAGGACCCGAGCCATGTCACTCCCACGGCATCGACCATATGACTGTCTTATTGATCTTCTCCCGGGCACCTCTTCCCCCAAAGGCAGACTTTACTCTCTGGCACGCCAAGAAAGAGAGGCCATGAATAAGTATATCACGGACTCCCTTGCTGCCGGAACCATCCGTCCATCCTCCCCGCCCGCTGGGGCGGGGTTTTTCTTAAAAAAAAAAAGACAAGTCCCTTTGTCCATGTATTGATTACAGAGGGCTTAATGTGATAACTGTAAGGAATCGCTATCCGTTACCACTCATGGCCACCGCCTTTGAACTTCTCCAGGGAGCGGACATCTTTACCAAACTCAACCTACGAAATGCTTATCACCTCGTCCGCATCCAGGAGGGCGATGAGAGGAAAACAGCCTTCAACACACCCACTGGGCACTACGAATATTTGGTGGTTCTGTTCGGACTGACCAACGCCCCTCATTAACGACGTCCTCTGCGACTTCTTGAATTCTTTTGTGTTCGTGTACTTGGACGACATTTTAATTTTCTCTCGAGGTCTGGAGGAGCACCGGCACCAAGTTCGCCAAGTTTTGCAAAGGCTCTTAGAGAACAATCTCTTCGTTAAAGCTGAGAAGTGTGAGTTCCATACAACTTCCACAACGTTCCTAGGTTTCGTTATCTCTCCCTCCAGACTGGAAATGGAGCCAGCCAAGGTCCAGGCCGTCTCCCACTAGGAGACGCTGGAGGAGGGGAGACATTGGCTGGAGGGGACCGAGCTCCCCTTCATAGTATGGACCGATCATAGGAACCTAGAGTACGTACACACCGCCAAAAGACTCAATGCCCGTCAAGCTCGGTGGTCGTTGTTCTTCTCTAGGTTCAATTTCACCCTGTCCTACTGCCCAGGTTTTAAGAACACTAAGCCCGATGCCCTCTCGCGTCAGTTCTCACCCCCACAGGATCCCACACCATACAACTCCATTCTGCCGCCTTGGAGTTAGACATCGAGACTAAAGTCAAGCAGGCATTGACTCAGGAGCCCGGCCCAAGCAATGTTCCTCCAGATCGTCTCTTTGTTCCCCACTGCCTTCGCTCACAGGTCCTAGAGTGGGGTCATGGATCCAAGCTGTCCTGTCACCCAGGCTCTGCCCGAACATTCTTTATCATTCAACAGCGCTTCTTGTGGCCCACGATGGGGAGGGATCTTTCCAGCTTTGTGGCAGCCTGCGACACCTGCACCCGCTGTAAACCCAACAACCGCCCCCTGGCTGGCCTCCTCAGACCCTTACCCATACCTCACCGTCCTTGGTCGCACATCTCGCTGGATTTCGTAACAGGTCTACCCTCATCTGATGGGAATACTTGTATCATGACCATCGTTGACCGCTTCTCCAAGTCCGTCCACCTGGTTCCGCTTGTCAAGCTCCCCTCCTCCAAAGAGACTGCAGAGCAGTTGATCCTCCATGTTTTTCGTCTCCACAGCCTCCCCACTGACATAGTCTCAGATCGTGGCCCTCAATTCACCTCCATCGCTCCAAGACCAAGTCCAAGTCATGCTCGCCACCAGGGACATCCCCCTAAAGAAACTTTCACGCCAGCTCTCTCTATGTTTCATCGGCCCATTTACAATAACCAAGTTAATCAACCCGTGCGCCGTCCGACTTTTACTTCCCTCGTCCATGCGACGCATTCACCCCACCTTCCACGTATCCCAGCTACGACGCATCGTAAAAAGTCCATCCACCCACCCTTATCCTCCTCCCCGGATCATCGATGGCAGTCAGGCCTACACGGTCCGAAATTTTTTGAAGGCAAAGGAGTCCAGTTTTTGGTGGACTGGGAGGGTTATGGCCCAGAGGAGAGAAGCTTGATTCAAGGTAGATTCATTTTGGACCGAATGTTGATCACAGACTTCTACAGACACTGCCCCGACGCACCCCGTGTAACGCCTGGAGGCGTTCGTTAGAGTGGGGGTACTGTCACGCTCTCAGTGCTTCGCGCTGATCAAAGACCGCTTTCGTCCTCTGACATTTCCTTTCCCCACGCTGTCAGGCTTCTCATCACGCGGTCATGTTTTCCCACGCGGTCATCGCTCCTAACACGCCCCTGGACCACCCCGCCGGCACACCTGTTTCTCATCTGGCGCTGATTTCTTCCGGCTTATAAGGAAGCGTAGCGCGCTGTCTCGCCGCTTTTTCTCGCGTTCCTGTTCATGGTTTTTCACGTTGCCGATTTCGCTGTGTTTCTCGTTTTTTGCCCCTCGTCTCACGATTTGGATTTGTCACCACGCTTGGATTTAACGGCTTTGAACTTTCGCTTTCGTTTCTCGACCATGGCTCTGCTTCACGTTTGTTTTGGCTCGACGCCCTCGCTGATGGATCACACGGCTTTGAACTCTCGCTCTCACTTCCTCGACTACGGCTCAGCTTAACGTTTTGGCACGATGGCATCGCGGACGGACTTCACGGTTCTGATCAAACACTTCCGCTTTCACGACCACTCTATCTCACGTCCCAGCACCGATGCGACGCTACGGATCTCACATCTCTGCTCCAACGCCCCCGCTCTCACTACAGCGGCACCATAGAAGATCTGGGAGGCTCATGACCCGCACCTCCACCTGCACCTGGGTCCATCTTCACAGCCCATGATCCGCGTGCACGCAACAGTTGGCTGAAGTTTTTTGTATTGTTTTTTTTTTTTTTTTTGTAAAGTTTGTGTTGTTGCTCATTAGAGATGGGGGAAAAATAGTGCCCTTATACATCTCAAATTTCTTTGTATGGCAATTCAGTGTTACACTCCCTTTATAATTCTATAGGTGTAATGATCTAAACTATTCACACATTCACAGGCCGCATTGAATTAAATTGAATTAGTATATTTATAAAATTGTGACACTTGATAATTGTGATAATTGCAATATTGGGAGGTCCCTGGTGTTTCCCATTCCTATAGTATTTAAAAATGCTGTGTGCAACAAAAAAGGATATTTTTTTTTCCTTGTTTGAATCTGCTGCTATGATGCATGGGCTATACATTTTATTAACCTATAAGCAACATATTGTTGGAAACTAAACTGCACATTTGTATTGCCGTAGACACAACTGCAGGAACTGTGACGAAACTGTCAGAGGAGGAGTTGTCGCATTTTGCAAAAATCAACCACACAAAAATCAAAGTTCACACATATAACCAAAACAATTTTGACAAATTATTTTTGTATTTTTGTTTTTTTAACAGCCTTTTTACTCAGAGAACGTATTAAAAAATATCAGTTTTCAATCCTAAATGCTTTCTTTTTGGGGAGGGGGAAAAAAAATTCTCAAAACTGCCAAAATGGATTTATCTCACTTTGCAGTCAAATATATGAGAATATATGTTAGGATATGAGAATTTGTTATTTATGTCTGAATCTTTCTTACAGATTTAACAGAATATTGAACAGTTGCTGTTCATCAGCCCAGCAATCCTGCACGATTGATTCTTTTCCTTTCAAATATTTTGCCACAAAGGGCTTTGGCTGCTTTCGATCTATATCTTTGTTTCGAAAGTGATTTTCACTCTTCCTCAGACATCAAAAGATCACAGTAGGAGTTGGTTTAACACCAGAAAGGATCCTGTGTACATTTGCAGGCATCTCACAAAGCAATCTCCACAGAATTTTAGATATGATTGTACCCACTGAAGTAAATGACATCTTCGCAAGTGGAAATATATTGAATATAGTTAAATGTACAGTATCTACTTCCTATTATCAAATGATGCTGAATCAAACATGAATATTAAACCTATTCATGGACAGTTTTACCCATTTCAAACTTAAAATAGTCCCGCTTTATCAGGAAGAAATTTAGCTTATTTTAATCATGTTTTCTAAAAAGAAACAAATTTGCTTTCTGCATATTAAATAGTATGATAAAAACTTCATTTTAAATGGGTAAAAATATCTAGAAATAGCTTTACTAATCTTATTTATGGCTTATTGTAACATTATAATAAAAAATCTGAAATATATTTCAAAACATTTTAACCACGATGCAAAGATGTCATTCTTGCAGTGAGAATATAAGATCTGTGTGTAGCTACAGAACTACACAGGAAGCAGCATGGGTTCATACTGGAGTGATTTTTATTATATAACCAGGTACAGAAAATATGGAAATGAAGGCTTGCCTAGAGCATGCTGCAGCTATAAATTTAAATATCATACTATGGAATGTAATATATGCATATTTTATTTGTAAATGTTATGAACATTGTGTCCATAATGGTACAAACCCGCCAGCTTTAAAAAAAAAATCCCAGGAGGTTTACTGCACAAGGCAGGGTACACCCTGGACAGGGTGCCAATCCATCGCAGGGCACACACATACACACACTCACACTCTCACTCACACACTACGGGCAATTTGGGAACACCGATTTGCCTAACCTGCATATCTTTGGACTATGGGAGGAAACCAGAGTACCCGGAGGAAACCCACCAAGCACAGGGAGACAATGCAAACTCCATGCACATAGAGACAGTCTGAGAATCAAACCCAGACCCTGGAGGTGCAAGGCGACAGTGCTAACCACTACACCCATTTTAATGACTTATTTTACATATTCGCGGCTTGCAAATGTAATAACCCTCTCCCTTCTCTCTGTGCGCAGCTCCCGATCCTCGCCTCCTCAGTGGTCAGCCTGTACTTTTTGGAGCTGACAGACATTTTCAAGCCTGTGCACTCGGGCTACAGCTGCAATGACCGGACCCTGAGCATGCCCTACATCGATCCCAACAAGGAGGTTGTCCCGTTCCTCATGCTCTTCAGCCTGGCGTTCGTAATTCCAGCAGCCACGGTCAGTCCCAGAACCTCACACACTTAAAACTGTATGGTCAGACCCAAGCCGAGTCAACTAACACACACACCTAATATAGTGCAGTGTATTTAATTTCAGTAAAGGGCCATCTTTTTTAGACATGGTGTCAGTTTTTTTCCCCCCTGTTTACCACTCTGTTCAGTTTAAAACGCATGAGACGGTGAGATAGTAATGGATCATAATAACACGCTTTCTGGTTCACATGTTGGTGGTAACAAGTGTCAGTACAGTAAAAACATTCTGCCCTGCAGTGACAGACACTTCAATTATCGCTTACTTGTGAAGTAGAATTGAAGTTCAGAGCGTATAGAATCTGAAAATGTAAATAGCCCCTCTGTCCTGGAGGAAGCCCAACCTCTGTGTGGTGCAAAACGCTGCAGACAGCGTGATATTCACAGCTGCTGCTGTAGGCAATAAATCAATATGCACAAAATCCAGAGTACAATAACTGACTAGCATCACATTGACATTTTAAATATAGCAGAAAGTTATGTGCAATATAATCAACTCACTTTATTTACACATTCAAATGTGCAGCATTTATTACATCTGTCATGTGAAATGCTGTCTTGTGCATTATTATAAGCACTGCCTCACTGTGCTATTAAAGCTATCCCAGGAACCCTGATTTTAAAAGTTATAATTATTTTGATAAAATGACATGGGGATAATGTTTAACGAACGAAAATGCAATTTTAGAACAACAAATTTTTTTACGTCCAGTCGCACAATATCCTCCCACATTCACAATCTCTTAAGTTTCTGAGAGGGTTTAGAATTCTGATCGGAGATTGGAACGAAGACAACTGCCTCCTGCACACTGTTTGTGTGTATCTCATCTCTTAGTGCTGAAATGTTACCTCTCTTTTACAAGACGGAGCTCAGACATAAAGCAGTCTTTACCTGTATGTATCCTGTATACAGGTTTGTGGGGCCCTGGAGCACGAGGCAGGGTACACCCTGAACGTGGTGTTAATCGATTGCAGGGCACACACATACACACACACTACAGGCAATTTGAGAACGCCAATTAACCTAATATTTATGTCTTTGAACTGTGGGAGGAAACCGGAGTACCCGGAGGAAACCCACAAAGCACAGAGAGAACATACAAACTTCACGCACACACATACCCGAGACAGGAATCGAACCATCGGCCATGGAAGTGCGAGGTGATGGTGCTAACCACTAAGCCGCCGTGCACCCGCTTTTCAATTTAACATTTCTGGAAATTGCTGTTTTCTGTTTTTGTTTTTTTTTACATTTTGTTTTCGCTTGTTTGTCTGTATTTTCATGACACTCATTGTTATCGTACTACTTTATATTATATTACTATATTATACTGTCATCAACAGCATGTTCCCAAGTGGTCCAGTGGTCTCAGCAGAGAGACTAGAATTTATATCCCACTCAGGGCTTCGGTTTGGTCTTAATATTGTTTTGAAGCCGTTTTTGCAACATTGTGTTACAGGCATTTGCTCAACATTATCTGATCCATTGCCATCCGTTATTAACATCATCACAGCATTTTGACGCCCCAAAATTCCCACTTGTCCTGTATGTGGCTGACCAGGTAATTGCTGAGGATAAATAGATCCTTGAATCAATAAACAAACCTTTTTGATTGATATCTAAGACACAAGAGTCTATAAGTAACCATGATTATTAGAGATGGGGGGGGGGGGGGAATCGATTGAATTACATATCGTGGTTTTTTTGAGTAGCAATTCATGTAGGACCACACTGACTTCAAAATCGATTTTTATAAGGTGGTGCATGCATGCTAAACTGTTAACATACAGGCAGGCAGCACATCATCCTGTGTAGTAGGAGCGAATTATTTGCTAGGTTTGTTTAAAATTGTAACAAAATCTAAAAAATGTTAATATTGAATATCGGGAGGTTTATAAAATCATGAGCAGAATCACAATACTAATTGAATCGTACACAGTGATCATAGTAAATACAGTAAATAGTGTTACCTTGGCTAAAAAGCGGTACCTTGGCATACAAATTTATTTTGTTCCGAAGGAGAGTTCTTAAGGCGAAGTTTTGTATTCTAGAACACATTTTCCAATGGGAAATAATCTTAATGCAGATAATCCGTTCTAGCCACCCAAAAAATTACCAATATTACTAATTTCCAACACTATAATCATATTTTTGCATATAAAACAATCAAACCTTTAGAAAAGACATGACAAGTAAAATATGAAATAAATAGATATTAATTTATGAGTCTTCTTGGCACCGGTTGCTTAAAAAACAAAACCGAAAGTGACTGTTTTGTTCTTGTTAGCAGCATTGCTAACATTATTGGGACTCATGGTGCTATGTGTTCATTAAACCTTGCACAGAATGCAAATAAAAAAAATTAAAAACACAATAAGTTTTGCTTGGCTTTCCACTGAAGCAAGCAAGGTTTGATCGGCTACCAAATGCAAGCGCAACCTGGATGTATCCGTGACCGGCTCGGTCTCTCGTATGCCAAAAATGCTTCGTATGCCGAGGCTAAATTTTTGCAACGTTTAAGTTCTTAATTCGAAAAGTTACAAGGTGCTAGGTAGCACTGTTCGCAAAATACAATATCACTGTTATTAAAATATGTAAAGTAAAGGTGTTTTCGCGCTGCCGCTTGTCTTATTTAGCTCGCAGCGTCAAATACGACGCCGATTCATCAGTGCGTTTCTGTTTGAGGTCCTCGAGTAAATTAGTCGCGCTGCTTCCTTTAGTTGCCACAAACTTCAGACAAATTTTACACCGGGCTTTGGCTTGTTCAATGTGTAAAGTTGCAAACACGAACAATTTCCATACGACCGAAAAAAACGCGCCTGTGTTGGAAACAAGCTCTTTGGTTTTATCAGAGCGCGCTGCCATGTTGTATCTCGTATTTCCCACGTGTGAGTCACAGAGGGGGGCCGTCGCAGAACTACAGAAGCTCGCGGTGCCGTTCCAAAGTGAAACTTTGCTAATCGATTTTTATCGATAGTAACAATTAATTGCGCAGCTCTACCTACTGAGAATTTTTCCCCCTGCACCCAAATCATGTGCTTCAACTTATCACTAAATTAATAAGCCTGAAGTTAATTAAACCAGTTTAATTAGATGAAGTACATGCACTGAAATTTGCTCCAAAACCACAATCAAGCAACAATCGTTTAAAGCAGCATCACAGTCCAACTATAGCAATACACTTATTGCAAACTGTGACGCATATGGTGGCTTTTTCCTTTTTCTTTCTTTTTTTTTTCATCTTTCTTGAAGAGTTGCACATAGTGTCAGGGTTTGCTTGTTTTTAATATGCAAATCTCAATGTCAAATTAGCATACACCCATCTCCGCGTAAAGCAGTGAGTCAGGATCCTCTGCTGAACGTACTTCCTCAGAGGACAGGTGCACGCTTCTTTCCCTTTCTCTCTTTCTCTCTTGCTTAGTTGTCCTCCTCAGTGTCAGTGCAGTTTCAGCTACCATCTACCCAGGATGCATTTCGCACATACATTACACACTGAATGTAAGATAGCTCTGTTTCAGCACCATGTGGATGTTATTTTCATGCACTAAGGCACTAATACACAATACCATGCTGTATTGTATATATATATTTTTTTTCATTTTAACTGGCTTTGACATGAAATTTCCTCTGAGTCACTGACAGGGTTAATTAGACGATGAAACTTGCATGCAGGAGAGAATGAGATAGAGATTCCCCCGGGTTTGGAGCTGCAGGACTGTACAATGAAATTGTACTTTCTGAGCCTATTTTAAGATATATTCTTATAAAAAGACATAGTCTAGCCATTGTTTGACTTTTTTGGCATTTTTTTATACTGTAACATTCTTATGATTATGTAGATTTTTACACCAGTAGAATGGAGATTTTTTGAAAAATCTGACATATTATAACCTGCACTGTTTCTTTTTCGGCATTAATCTTGTGTTATTGATCAGGTTTAAATCTGTCAGTCACTTCTTCGCCATTTCCTCAATATCTTTTATAAATGGTAGCCATTCTGACCTTGACATGATATCAGATGTTTGTGCTTATTAATTCAGTACTGAATAAGAATGGAAATTCGGGAAAAATTCTTGTGATGAGGTCAGTACTCATTCACTCATCATCTATACCACTTTATCCTGTATACAGCCTGAAGTTACGAGTGGCCTGGAGCTATCACAGGAGACTTAGGGTATGAGACGGGTACACCCTGGACCAGTGGCGATTTCTTTAAGACTGCAAGGGAAGCTCAGCTTCCCCTATAATGTCACAAAATTAATGGTCAAAT
>JAOVVA010000052.1:21716107-21736178 GCA_028565275.1 Leiocassis micropogon | reverse complement strand
GCTATAACATAATGAATTTTATGATGAAGGCCTAATATGAGCTTCCCCTGTTTCAAAAGCTAGCAGCCGCCACTGCCCTGGACAGGGTGCCAATCTATTGCAGGGCATGAACACATATGCACTCACACGCTTATTCACACACTGCGGGCAATTTGGGAACACCAGATAGCCTAATCTGCATGTCTTTGGACTGTGGGAGGAAACTGGAGCATCCGGAGGAAACCCACCAAGGATGGGGAGAACATGCAAACACATGTACACGGACCTGAAGCAGGATCCTGGAGGTGGAAGGCAAACAGTGCTAACCACTAAGCCATTGAGCCGCCAATCTTATCTTAACTGAATTAAGATAAATTCATTAAATATTCGACAAGCACAGTTTTTTTCCTCCTTATGAGACTTCATGGTGCGCATCTCAATATGTGATTAGCAATTTATACCTTAGGGGGCTTTTTAATGATTTTTTAAGAGGCTTTTATATAGTGATGGGTAACTAGCTTTCTCAAATGTTCTACTTTGGAGGTAATAGGGAGACAAGCTTTGACAAGTTCCCCAAGAGAAAGCGTCAAAGAACCCTTCTAGATCTGACCTTATTTTTAAGATGTACAGTATGAAAGGGTATATGATGGGATTTAAAGTGAAGATGAAGTGTGATGCAATAGACTGTGATCCAGTGTTGTGCAGACATGTTAATTGAAACAAAGTGTGCTGAGGCAGAGGCAATGCCTCTTTTATCAAGGTTGAAGCTTTATTGGTCTCATGCGCACAACATCATGCATGTATTTGATGGAAAAATCAAAGATCATTGAAGTTTTAGTTTTTCATAGTCATATGGGATCAGTCACATTATTTCTGCGCCATAGTCTTCAGATGTTATTCCTTATGCAGAAGAATATGGAAAATACTACAGTATGTCTGAACGCCTTTAGATTCAGTTTTGGTCACTTCTGTCTGAAATTTTAGACTGAGTCGTGCTCAAATGTTTAATGACAACAGGAAATGACTCCATTACATAAAGCATGTGTTCGTAAGCATCTTTCATTTTATCATTGGAATTACACAAATTAGTGTAAACATGGTTAATGTTCAGACTCTTGAGTTCTAGCTGGTGACGTTTAAATCTCAAGCAGCTTACGTCTTTCTCATTAGCTCTCATTCATTCATTCTAATCCCAGGCAAGACATGTCCAATTAAGGTCAATGCAGATTTAAGCGTTTGTGGTGTCCTTAATTACGATTCGATGGAAATGTCGTTAGACGCCTCATTTGCTGTACTTAAATAAGAGTTACAGCCCTTTTGTGGCTTGACAGAGTAGAAGTCATACTTTTGGGTTTTCTAAAGTCAGAACATGATGAGGCAGTGTGTGTGTGTGTGTGTGTGTTTGTGTTTGGTTACTCAGTCACTGTACTGGGTTCTGGATGGACCACCAGACTCATCTAAAGACCAATGTGGTTCTTCCTTATCTACATTCTCTATCCGCCATTCTCTTTCTTCCTTTGTATTATGCTCTGTCTGGCGATTTTTTACATAAAAGCTCAGTCTGTGTAAGTCTGGCACTTGGCTAAGTCTTTCTCTCAGGTTTTCACTCATTCTCCCTCGTTTATTATTCTGTTCTTTTAAGCTGTGTGACAGATGCTCATCTTGCTCAGACGAACATCAAGATAATAAAAAAATAAATAAAAAAAAAACGCATGAATGTGTCTTTTATTTAGATATACATTCATCCAAAGCTCAAATCACAGTCACAGAGCAGAGAAACTCAGTGTTAAGGATCTCGATGAACGGGCTCACTTGAAAATATAATAAATGTAGTAAATAGTAAATATATTGTAGTAAATATTTGTTCTAGGTAAAGGAACAGGTCAAAGAAAACCACACACACACAATATTTACAGATTTGCACTTACACCAAGAGCAATAGATCAGCTACAGTATCAGAAATCTGTTCCAGACACAGAAAGATATTACCAATGGTAACAATTTCCAGCACTATAATCAGATTTTTGATTATACAAACTGACTGTTTTTAAGTTCATTTGGTAGACTATGCAACTACTTGGTAGACTATGCAAGCTACCATTCCAACAATGTAGCTTGAGGAAAATAAAAATATAAATAATTAGTTTCAATATTATTTTGGTAAATACAAGGGTGTTCAAGTCAAACTGGGACTTTGGATTGTCCAGTTATCAGAGTAACAACTACTTTCATTTCTCTGTATAATCTCCTGCTACATTAATGCTCTTATACTAGCGTTTCACTAGTGCTTAGGTATCACCAAGGTATAAAGTTTTCTCAGTATGATCAGACTTTCTGTTTCATGTCTGAAACGCTGGCCTCCCAGGAACTCCTTTAATGGTCGAATATGTGGAAAGCACAGGGAGCGAAGTCATGACTGTATGGAGGATGGGGCGAAAACTCCCAGCCGAGTTTCTTTAATGTACAAGTGGTGCTCCTACTGTAAATGATTGTGTTTATAGTTTCCACAGACAAGTGATTAGTAATCCGTGTTCAAAACAAACGAAAATAACTGTTTGCTAGGTTTCAGCTACAGTGATACCTGACACATTTACCCAAACCACTATGCAAATCATATAGTGATCACAAAATGTATGTCTTCAACTAATTCTACAGAAAACAATCAAACTAAGGATCGACACAATCCATTGGTTGGCCCAAGCATCCCTCGTTAACTAGCGTTGCATATGAAGTAAGCCTGGCAAAATGTCTCTCTACAGATTATGATTGGAGAAGGCATCCTCTACTGCTTCCAGGTCAAAAGAAGGATCAACATAAAAACCGAAGCCAACATAAACGCCGCTGGTTGTAACTTTAATTCCTACATCCGCCGGGCGGTGAGGTTCGTAGGTAGGCATCCATTTTTCATGCTCTTCTTTACCCTATGGTTTTAATAATAATGTATTCATTTATAAAAGCAGCACTGTTAACAATGTCACAGTATGTAACTTTCAGGATAAATAACCATATTGCTGTAGTAATTACCATGTTTTAAAGTGAGTTATTAATCACAGTGGCTGTGTACTGTATGTAATTGTGTATGGGTGCATGCATGTGTTGTTTTTTTGCCTTACATACCTTTTATTCATAATTTGAATCATAATTCTTTCAACAACGTCATTCTGCGGGTGGCAGAAAAGCCTTTATTTGGAAATATGAGCAAGTCATTAAGGTTATATGGAAATGAGAGCAGCTCTAACAGAGCATAATTTGAAATCCAAAGATGGAAAATGGGCATATCTTTTAGTCCATATAAAGATTAATGATACCCCATGAGAGGAAAGATAGGTGCATGTACAGTAGGTGCATGAGTTTACTTTCCATCTGTACTAAATGTATTAAATATATATTTTGTGTGTGTGTGTGTGTGTGTGTGTGTGTGTGTGTGTGTGTGTGTGTGTAGGTGTCCACATCTTTGGTCTGTGCATCACAGCCCTTATCACAGACATCATCCAGCTGTCCACAGGCTATCACGCTCCCTACTTCTTGACGGTATGTAAGCCCAACTACACCATCCTCAACACCACCTGTGATGATAATTCCTTCATCGTGGAGGACATTTGCTCAGGCTCTGACTCAGCAGCCATCAATGCTGGAAGGTGAGAAAGATATCGTAGTGCTCTTTAGTGTTCGTGGATAAGTAAACTTTTTTTGCAACTTAAAACTGCTCAGTATCATAGTGTATCATAGCAGTATCATAGACAGTACATACTGTATCTTTCAAAATGAACTACTCGCCCAACATTCATTTCTAAAAAGCTACAGTAAGGCTGAGGGGAATGGTTGCTCTGCTGCAATCTTACAGCAAGTCGCATACACCAGACCTGATACAGTATGTAGGACCTGTAGTGCATACAGAACTGCAAAAATCTTGAGCCTCCTCATTTCTTCATATTTTACATCCAGAGAGCCAAACATTTCTGTATTTTATGTACTCTTGAGGAACAATCCTCCAGGCATCCTGATGTACTTTTTTGCCTCTCATTTTTGGCAAGTTTTTGACTCTCATTTTCAGTCCACTCAATATAGCTGAGCAGTTTCAGAGGAATTTTTTTTTTTTCTTAAGCCACACAGTGACCTATGAATCATTCAAGCATAAAATACATCTAACTCGAGGCATGAAAAAGTGAGAAACAGGTCCAGATGATGACAGATGATCAGGCTGGTGATTAGTACACTGGTGATGCTGAATGCTGAGTGGTTGGAACAGACGAGAGGGAAAATGAGGTTGCTGCTGAAGTTGTTACCCAAACAAATATTTTTTTTAATTGTTGCAGCCTGTCACATTAAAACATTTGATGCCATTTTTTTTTATTTTATCTATATAGTCGTATACAGTATATAAAGAAATGATGGGTGGCTTTTGCTCAGGGCTGTGCATTCATCACAATTCTGAAAAGCAGTTGTTAAAAATGAGTGACAAAACATATTAAAGTGATATGAATGTTATATAAAAATTCCATGCATTTTGTTCCTGAAATAATGATGTACTAAGGGGTCTGTGGATTTGACTGCAATAAGCTTGACAACCTACAGTATGGTCACACCTCAGGCCATCCCTGGTCCAACTCTTCATGAGCATAAACTTTCTTTCTGCTGCTCCTGTTAAGGGGTCGCCACAGCAAACCATCTGATCCGCACACAACTTGGCACAGGTTTTTTCACCGGATGCCTTCCTGACACGACCCTCCCATATTATGTTTGCTTGGGACCAGCACTGAACCCAATGGCTCAAACCCGGATCCTCACATTCCCCCAAAATCAACAACCTAGAGCCTTAGCCCCCTGAACCACCACTCCCCTGACTCCTCATGAGCATAACAACCCTATTGTGATTAACTGTTAGAGATTGTATTTTGACACAATGGCACGATGTTGTTTAAGCATGCTGACTGTATGGTGTGGGATTGGAGATGCGCTATCTCGTTTGGAGTTGGAGGGGAAATAGATGGCATTTCAAATGGCATTGCATCTAGAAAAGATTGGACTTTGATTATTTGAGCAGTTATGAGAATATATGTTTGTTGTTTTATTTCTGTTTACCACAGACAGCTTGCAGACATAAAATGGGTTGTAAATTATTAGGCTAATTTATGATTTATGATTTATGGTGTACATTCTAGCTTGCCTGATGATGCTGCAATAGTTACTCTATTCTGTCTCTGTGGATGTACTGGTGTGTATAATTTATGCTCCTTCTATCGTTGAAAATATAACATGGTGCGTTGCAGTTGAAGAGCAGTAGATTGACATGTGCCAGCTATGTCCCTAAGAACAAGCAGCTACAGTATGCCTGTTTTGCTTTTTCTGTCAGTGCTGTGTTTTTTTTTTTTTACCAACTGAGACTGATGTACTGACATGATATACATGATGTGTTAAGCATTCTAACCCTGTAATACCATACTCGGTTCTTCTGTGGTTTTAGTAAAAACATTCTTCAATCTGTAGCCTGTTTGTAGCGATGGAGAGAAAAGATAGTGAATGTCAGCATGCAGCGTTCTGCAAAAACCCACACAGAGTTCAGTCCTGCTTCGCCTGTGAAGCACCAGCTCCAAAACACCCACACACATCCATTTGCACCGCTCCGCTATTCAGTCCTCGACAGCCTTTCCACTCAATCGCTAGGCGTAATTATTCTTGTTTTTGTTCAGACGTTCTGTAGGAACACTGTCCTCACTGTAGCCAATGAAAGTAATGACTAATAAAAGACATATAGATAAAAGATGCACCGGATGTACATTGATACATCCTCTCCAGCAGATTATTTGATTTAACACTTTGTCTTTATCATTACAGGAAGTCATTTCCATCGCAACATGCCACCTTGGCCGCCTTCGCTGCAGTGTATGTCTCAGTAAGTAATTCACCTGACTGCACAGCTGTATCGTGTAAAATTGGACACTGGCATGAAATGGTTTGTATGGCATGATACAAACTCATTAATTAAATCAGTTCAAGTCTAACCGGAACTTTTAATTGTGCAGAATCACAGGTATGAGTGTAAAAACTCCCTTTATTTCTCTATATCCTGTAATCCCCTGCTCTATTACTGCACTTATCCCAGCGTTTCACTATCACTAGTGCTTGGATACCATCAGCCATGATCGTACTGCCTGCTTTACGTCTAGAAATCTACCCTTTAAGAAAGACCTTTAATGGCCCAAACTTGTGGAAACGTACCGGGACGGTAGAGGGGATGCGGCAGTAACTCTCAGCCAAGTTCCTGTACTGTGCAAGTGGTGTTGGTGAATGATTGTGTGCACAGTTCCCACAGACAAATGCGTCTCTTTCACAAGTTGGTGAGAAGTTATCCGGCGATTCCCAAGGATCGGTTATTCCAAATGCTGAATGTTCACAGAAACAACTACAGTGGGTTCCAAACCACCATGCCCCGGGATTGTCAATCAATCACAGATAAACAGCCTTCTTTAAATGTTTT
The DNA here is from genome assembly GCA_028565275.1 of Leiocassis micropogon. Lineage (NCBI taxonomy): Eukaryota > Metazoa > Chordata > Actinopteri > Siluriformes > Bagridae > Leiocassis > Leiocassis micropogon. The sequence goes on along the minus strand of JAOVVA010000052.1, from coordinate 21,729,721 downwards.
ACTGCTGCTAAGGGTTTCATCACCATACTGTCCATTGGTTTTACACCTTCATTTACACCAACTTTCATCAAAATCCTGGTTTGACTTGTACAGCCTTCGTAGTTCTACAGTCATTCCAGCATTTGGAATAAAAAAGTTTTTTGAAAAATCATGAAATTGGAGATAAGTAATCAGTTAATAGATGTCAGAATAGCGGAAGAGGAAAATGATGAGTCTGACAGTCTTGTTTTTACCAGTTTTTTTAACTGCTTAGTCATCACTGGTTCCCCACACATCAGGGGTCTCAGAATCATTTTATCTAATGGACCACATTACACTTATTCCAACCCAGGGCGCAAGGCAGGAGACACCCTGGATGGGGTTTCAACCAATTGCAGGGCACAAACACCAATGCTGAAACATTACAGGCAATTTGGAAATACCAATCAGGATACAGTGCATGGTCTTTGGATTGTACCTGAAGGAAACCAGCTGGAGAGAACATGCAAACTTTACGCACTCAGAATAGAGGCCAGATTTAAACCCCCAACCCTGGATGGCAAGATGACAATGCTAACCACTGAACAACCCTGCTGCTATTGTTCCCCAAACTCTCCTTATACCACAAATGAAGTGGTTATGGCTTTGGAATTGCCACTTGTTATGTTTATGCGAAAATAACCAGTGATCATTAACAAGGACTGAGGAAGACCAATACCTTCCCACCACAACACCAGATGGCTGCCATGATAGAATCTGGAAGAAGAGCAAGTTTAGACAACTATGCACTGACGAAAGGAGATTGAAAAAGCACCACAAGACATTGCTATTTAGATGATAAAATATAATGTATATTTAATTTATGTATTATAGGGCGTGAATCCATGGCATGTACTTTATATATACAGTATACGACATGAAAGTCCCATATACTAGTGTTAGCAAAGTGGTCTCTCAAAGCGTTAAAAAATATCAAACTGATACGTGTCGCAGTTAGTTCAGTTCAAATGAAAACTTACTCGGTGGCCTTAATGAATTCACAAGAAGAAACCTTTGCCTTAAAAAAAAAATCTAATGCTAATTAAGTCAAGACAAGTCAAGTTGTTTTCCTGAAATAGTTTTTAATTCGCTGAATATCTAGCAGTAGCGTTGTAAACCCTATGACACAGTCCATTCTTAAAATATAAAGCATAAAAGCCACCTCCTGCTAATTTACCTTGTTTCTATATACTGTATGTTACAGTGTTACAACAGTATTAGGAGCACTGTAGCACCTTAAGCACTTTCCTTGACATACCAAAACAGTAGTTGATCTTGTGCTTCCTCTTCACAGATGTACTTCAATGCCACCTTAACTGACTCCTCCAAACTACTCAAGCCCCTACTGGTCTTTTCCTTCATCATGTGTGCAGTCATCTGTGGTCTAACTCGCATCATCCAGTTCAAAAACCATGCCATGGACGTTTACAGTGGCTTCCTCATTGGAGGAAGTATTGCTGTCTACTTGGTGAGTGTCTCTGCATGATCACACATGTCCTCTTCTGCTCTTGTGTGTCCTTCATGGATATGCATAGCAAGTTTTTTTTTTTTCCTACAGCCAAAGTTAACAAGGACAGTCTATTGACATGTCTGTGGAAGTTTCCATTATGAAAGTTATTGATTACATAGTATTAATGATATCATTTCCCAAGGTGCTTCATATGTTCTAACAATATGGGGGGCTTGGTGCGGAGTGATGAGACAACACTGTGTTTAATGGGGTTATAAATAGACTCTAAGTAAATCCCATGTGGCTGCTTCTTTGCTATCCTCCCACACACGCCCTCACTCGTTTTTCGGCTTCCAGCTGCTCTGTGATCGCCAACATGTTGATTTGATCTTATACCATGCATTTATGGTTCAAGGAAAGAGCATGTTCTGCTCCTTTCTGTCCTTTGTGTTGACTCATGGTAAAGGACATAATCTATGAAGTCTCAAAGCACCGATTTCCTACAAGTACCTTGTAAGACAGCGGCAAGTGTGATTAGACCAGTCAAGTCTTTTAATGATTATGTGGTTGAAGAAGACGTTGACATGTAACCAAGAAACATAAATGTAAAGGAAACACCTACTGTACATATAGGCAGGTGCCGGCTAGTGTTGGGTCATTTCCAATAGATTGGTTAAGTTGAATTACAGTTTTAGCATGGTTTTAGCATGTCCACAATTCTACATGTTCATATACTGTACATATATGCATTCTTTGTTTAATATTTAAACATTTACATAAATAAATGTCTGCACTACTCATAAACACTTCACACCTTTGATAAAAAATTTTTTTTAAATATGCAAAAATAAATAGGCAGCTTGTCACTAAAGGCAGAGCTCAGAGCAAAACGTTTTTTTTATATACATTTTTAATTTGTATACGTTTGCATTTGAGGCGGTAACATTCTGCAGTTCCTCTACAATCCTACAGGTGGTGCACACTAAACTGTTCACACATAGGCAGGAAGCACAGCATCCTGTGTCACCCGAGCAAATTATTTGATGTCTGTTTAGGCTTGTGGTGAAATCTAGAAAAAAAAATCTATTCAGGATAGGTATACAATCGTGATACTAACAGAATGGCAATACAAATCGAATCAGCACCTAGGTATCATGATAATATCATAAAGGTTCACTGTACATCTGTTTGAGACCAAATTTGTGTATCAGAAAAAAGTGTTTACTTACAGAAGACAAACTGATAACATGCTATACCTGGGATTTTGGCCAGTTGTAAAAAGAAATGTGTTGAGATTCAACAGCCAGGACCGTGCTAATATTGCTTTGTGGGTTCTCCTTCAGGGTCTGTATGCAGTGGGTAACTTTAAACCCAGCGAGGACACATCTCTCCGACAGAGACCACGTCCACAGCCACGTCCTCAGCCCCCACCCATGCAGATTCCGCCCCAGCCTCAGCCGATCATGGCTCCTCCTGCCCTCCGTGAGCCCTTGCGTCCTCTCCCCAACCTTAATACAGAGCCCCCACGCCTCCTCCAGGCCAAGAGTCTGAGTGTAAGGGAGCGCCCAACTTCAGCTCGTTCGGAAAGCATCCTGCTTAGAGGACCTCATCGGGACTCTTCCTACAGCCTCAAGAGGGCCAGCACTGAGCTGGAATGTATCACAGCAGCTAGCCTGTGCCAGGATAGCATGGTGACCTTTAGCAACACGCTGCCTCGTTCACACTCTATAGGTGCGGATGAACCAATACCACGACGTCACGCTGCCATCCATGCTTCCATGGACTCCACAAGATCTAAGCAATTGCTCTCACAATGGAAGAGCAAGAATGAGAACCGCAAACTTTCTTTCCAGGCTGGAGAGGGTCCTGATGGGGGCATGGAAGTACGCTGCAGCTCTGAACCCACTGCCATGGGTCTGGACGGGCCACCTGGACAGTATATGAAGATGGCTGCCAGCGTCGTGCCGTTGCCAAACCACAATGGCGGAGGTGGCGGTGGAGCCAGGGTGTCCATTCAGTCACGGCCAGGCTCGTCACAGCTAGTTCACATTCCTGAGGAGACACAAGAGAATGCATGCTCATCTCTGCAGGAGGACAGCGAGGAAATAAGTGATGGTGGAGGAATGGTCGAAAATGCGAGGTCAAAATGGATGAAGATGGCGGAGAAGAGCGCCCCCTGCAGGACTAACAATCAGCCACGGATAATGCAGGTGATCGCCATGTCTAAACAGCAGGGCATGATTCACGGAAGCCCCAAGAGTGAGGGCAGTGCTGTCAGCCGCACAGGATCCTTCCGTTATAAGGCACTGACAGAGCAGGACTCTGGAATAGGCATTGTACATGTCGATGCCCACCCTGAAAACAGATCCAATTCAGATGCCGGTGGCTCCTGGAGATGGAAGCCACCACCAGAGCGCATCAGCATGCGCCAATGCTTCGAGCTCAACGATCTCAACAGGAACTCCGAGAGCTGTGATTCCCTTAAGGATGGCTGTGTTCCTGACATGAGCAACCCTCATCATCCACACTTTCACCATCACCATTTTCACCACCCACACCAACACCCACAGGCCATCACCACCATTCGAGTGACACCTGTGGAGTCGAGCAGTGAAGCCGAGGCTGCCTCTGAGACGCTCTCTCTTGCCTCCAGCCGTGACTCCACCCTGCGACGCAAAAACGTCATCCTGCTACCTGACCGAGGCCCGAGTCCAGACAATGCCAGGAATCTGCCGCACTTTTTCAAAGGATCCCCTACACCTCCTCCCACTGTGACGTTTAAAGAGTGAACTCAAGCTCGTTCCATCATTTTGTTCCGGAGTGGCCTTGCTCTCTTACCTGACTCACAGTTCTCTAGAAGGACAAACCGGAGTCACACTGGATATACAATATATTCCCTTTTCACCTGCACTGGCTCCCTCCAAATTTGTAAGGTGGCGTTATGTATTTTCAGATTTTTTGTGATGTACGCTGACATCGAAAAAGCACAAATGTTCATTTTTTTTGTGACTCTTTCGCAAGGGTGGTTTTGTGGTTTGACCAATTACACTTTTTATAATAATTGATGCTATGATACATTAGACAATGTTTTGTCACAGATATTGTGTTCACTACCTAGCCAGTGCTTTTTTTTTTTTTACTCTGATAGTGTTTAAAGGATATGTGTGTTGTCTTATATGGCAACACGTGGGTGCTTTTTGAAAAGTAGTTTCATACCTTATCCATTGTGTTGGTATATTTTTCTAAGTGTAAACATTTGTAATGGAACACATGATTCAACATCATTATTACACCACTGCTAATGGCTAATAATTATCCTGCATCGTGTTAGCCATTCTGTGTTCAGTGAGGGACGAGGTAAATGCTTTTTGACTGCACTGAGAAAGGGTTTGCCTTAAAGCAGGTGTCGTAGTGCTGTAGATGAGTTTCAGGCACATCTCATTTTGACGGGTGGATTTAACTTCATTTTCAATACATTCACAGTAGGACTACACATCATATTTTGTAATTAATTCATATTTAAATATTTAGATTTTTTTTTTTCCCATGTTGTTTTTGAAATCCTGGTTTGTTCCTCAGTTGTGGTTTGAGCGCAGATGTAAAATTGCGGTTTCTTGCTTTGGGTTAATGTGTTGAAAATTTTGCACACGTTCGTGCTGAATTTGTTTTCCTCTTCCCTGCTATTTACCTGCCATGCTGATCCTCCTCCTCCCCTACCTACTGTATCTATGGGTGTTTACAAAAAAAAATCCAAGCACCCTTCACAAAGACTCTGGAAGACGTACTGGTGATTTAAAACTCTTTGGTTGGTTTTGACACCTGATATATTTTTTTTTATTCTTTTTTTTTTTTGTCTTTTCTCCATGCTGCAGGAAAATTCTTGTAATAGTCTTTCGTCATAGAGTGCCTCGGTGAGATTTAGGACAAGTAACTGATTTCCTGCCTGTTAATGGCTGCAAGCGTCCAAATGTTTTACAGTATTTCCTTAAAATGGTGCAAAATTAAGAGACACCCTAGACACATTTAGACGCTCTCCTTGAGATGGATTTTGTTGCTTTTTGTGGATTGCTAGCGTTTTAAGTATAGTGTTTTGCCAGAGAAAATACCATATTTTCTGGAATTTTTAATTGAATGGCCATTTCTTAGTGCTGAACAGTACTACAACTGTAGACAGGGTAGTTTCCAATCATAAAATTGCCACTAACATACTGTACCATTAACGATCCCTGAGTCATGCATCTGTGTAAACATTTATTTTGTCATCTGTAAGCTTATTTAGCTCGTGAAAACGGCAGCAGGAACATTTTGAGAAAATGATCCAAAACATAAAAAGGATTTAGCTTTACTAGATAAAATCAGCATTGTAATAACAACTCTGCTCAGACAACCGCAAACTCTTTCAGACTCTTTTTGTGTCTAATAGAAAGAAAAGACAGAATTGTTGCAATGCTTCAGCTCAACATACAATGGTGGAACAGTAATTGGACAAAAGCTTAAATAGACTATACCAATAAAAGTCTCTGATTTGTCATTTGTGAGGGAGGACAAATATTATTTTTGAATTGAACTACACAGCAGTTGAATTTTTGAATCTGAAGCTTTGGATAATTTTCTATATCTATATACCGATACTGGTCTCTAGCTAAAATTCAAATCATAGGTTTGCATTATAGAATATATCAGTAAGGTCCGCTCAACTAACTTGATGGAGTGCTGATATTTATTATAACAGTACTAGTACAGTACATTTCACTGCTTGTATCACTCCGCAGGTCTGCATTTGTTACATTAAATTCCAGTTTAGCTCTCAACCTGAATATAATCCTGATAATAAATAGATTTTGATAACATGTAAACATATAAAAACAGAATAAGATGCACAAAAACAAAAAAGGCAGGTGAGGAACTGTTATCTGTAATAGTAAGTGATAAAATAATAGCTGTAATAAGGTAAGTGATAAAAAAACTATAAATGCTTAAAACTACAAAGGGTTAGAAGGCATGCTGTTTATTCATAAATTAAAAGTTGTATCCCTTGGATGATTGTTGTAGTATAAGAGGAACAAAAAAAACAACTATTTATAAAAAAAAAAAAATACTTCCACTTCATGATAAATCCACTTCAGACCAAATCACATCACTCTGACATGTCTTATTTCTTACATACTATATTAATATATACTGTATAATGTAAAAATTGAAATCCATATTAAAATTGTTCCTACTACTAGAATAAAGTGATGATTAGTGACTTTTTAACTCAGATGGAATTTAATATCATGGATCTTATATTTTATGGAGATTCACTGTCCAGAAAATATGGTATAGTTAACAGTCACACGATTGATTGTAATATTAGACACATCTTGAAGCAAGATGTTGCGTTTAACACGTTGAGAGATCACACAATGAAAGAGTTCTTCATCTTGTCAAGAATCTTCTGAAACTGTGCATTTCTACATTTCTACATTTCTAATCCTAAACAATGCCATATACATATTTATAAAAATTAAAATAAAAAATAATATATTAATAACCCTGGTACCTGCAACATGGTCAGAGATAAATATATTCAATGTACAGGATAATTTATATAACTTAATCATTTAGGATTTTTTTTATGTTTATAATTTTTTTTTTGATGTTGTTTGTTTTATATTTGTTCAGAATTAGTTATCATGGATACATGTATACAGATTTTTCAGTGGAGTGTATATCTTAAAAATCTGAAGTGATTCATTTAATTTTAGAATTTTATACATGACTGTACAGTATAAATGTACCCTACTCTAAGGCTTTAACCAGATCTTATAGCTGCATGGTCATATGATACGGTACGTACTGTAACTACAGTTTCTGTTTTGGTTTTGTACAGTACATGATGCCTTTTAATGGTGGTGGTCAGTAACTTTATGCTCTGCCATGCATTTTATCCAATCAGCTGAGTAACCACTAGATCTTTGTACCAATGTAAATAGATATTTGTAACTTTGAGAGAGCTCATGTGGTGATGTAAATTAGAAGAGAGATGTTACATTTGCAAAGTGTTAACCTTTCATATGAGTATTTGTTTAAAGAACGATCACAGGGTGCACATTTACTCAAGTGCCATAAAAAGTCTTTTTTTTCCCTTTCTTTGACATAATGTAAAATGTGTGAGAAATTGCTTTTCTGAGTGACATTTTAGAACAAATTATCAAACATGGGGTTTTGCTCTGCAGTGTGTTTTGAATTGGGAACAATATATCTTATACATATTCAAATAAATGTTTGGTATCAAGGTTAAGTTGAATCTATTTCATTTTATACAAATAGCAGCCCATCAATTTATGTATCATATTTAACAGACTGTTATATACATTATTGCTTTATATTATTGCTTACAGAGCAAAGTCACCTTTATGTTACAGCAAATATAATACGAGGGGCGTTCGAGTCAAACCAGGACTTGTGAGGAAATTTCTTGTAAATGGAGCCGTAAAATCAACTGACATTTACAGAGTACAGTGATGAGACTCTTAGCTGCAGTAATTTATACATGATTAAAGGAGTTCCAGGGAGGCCAGTAATTAAGGTTTGAGGCAGGCAGTCCGATCATAGCTCCGGCATGCTGAGAAAACTTTCTACCATGATGGTATCTAAGCTCTAGTAAAACACTGGGGTAAGTGCATTAGTGTAGTAGGGGAATATATAGAGAAATAAAGGAAGTTTAAGGTGTTTTGTTATTCCGCACACAATCAGAAGTCCCGGTTTGACTCGAACACCCCTTACATAGTTGCCTTTGTTAATGTACCATTGGTTAGAGTTTTTATTGCAGACCCATTATGCAAACTATTTCAGGAATAATATGGAAGGTTACACCGACATTAGTTGGGGCCAACAATATCACACACTTCAGCTGAAATTAGATCTCTCAGGCAGCAGTGCAAGCAAAAAGCGTCCATGTTTTTGAATGAAACATTATTATGTGATGAAAGCAAGTTTGAAATAAATGTACACTTTATGAAGGAGAAAACCAAACTAGCTATAGAGATCTTTAAAGTATCGTTTTGGCATCAGCACAAACCTAAAATAAAAATGGCCATAATATAAGCAAGAAGGTAAATACTTGTGGGTTTGTTGTTTAAGACAAATATTCCATACGAGTGTGAACGCAGCACAAAGTGAACTGGAGTTAAAGTCCTCACTGAAGTCAATTATTTTCCAGTAACACCATGTGCGTTTTTCACCTGGTAGCACAGCAGTTATTTTTTTCTTTATTCATTAAAAATGGTTCATTATATACAGTACACAGTATATAATTTAACAAACAAATGTTGACAATACAGAAATGTCCAACTTCTTTCCACAGCTGGTGGTGATTTGGGGTGCCATGTCATTTGCAGGTGCTGGTCTGCTGTGTGTTATCAAGTCCAAAGTTAACACAGTCGTCTACAAGGAGATTTTAGAGCACTTCTTTCCTATATATATAAAAAATATATATACATACGTACAGTACAGTATATATACAGTACATATATATGTGGAAGGCTGCACTTAAAGCAACTTGTGCTTCAATAATGCCTCATCATTGCCACAGGCTGATCATCACCATGCTAAAGGAGCCCCATTTATTTATAGCATAAATGAATATCGTAAAACCATTTTTGATCTTGTAATATTGAAATAATCTATAAAATATTAGAGTTTTGCATTTTTTATACAATTAAGAACAAATTGCTGTTCTACGATATTCTAATTTTTAGTTATTTTTGTTTCGTTTTTTTACTTAAGACTTACATTAAGGTGTGCAACACCAAACAAAATCTCACTCATCGTCTATACTGCTTTATCCTGTATTCAGGGTCGCTGGTTGCCTGTAGCCTATCCCAGGAGACCCAGGGCATGCGGCAGGATACACCCTCGTCCAAACAAAATCTGACAACCAAAAACCAAATCCAGGAGATCATCAACACCGCAACACATTAAGAAGACCAAAAGTAGTTGTTGAGTTTTATTGAGGGTGCAAATACAATACACATTGTGTTACCTTTTTTTTCACAAAGTTACTATCGTACATGTTTAATATTAAAAATAATAAAATAACAATACAAAAATTCCTGCATGGTACCACATTATGAGTTGAAATGTGTTATAAGTGTGTCATTTTGACATTATAATTGTGCTGTAATTGCCCTCACACAGTGAAAAGCATTTTATCTCAGACTGAACATTTGCTGAACAGTTGGTCTTACTCCTCCAGATACTTCCACAATTCTTCCACCAGTCCATCTGTGAAAGTGTGAATCGAGAATGCCTCACAGTCAGGGACACTGTACGGCTTTGAGGTTTACCCTCACCTGCTCCATTAAACCCAGAACAAGTAACCAACAATTATCCAATGATACAAATGAAGCCCTTAACTTTCTTATTTACCTGCTTGTGTCTTTGTGTGCCTGCTTTGGAATGTGGTACGATGGAGCTTTACAATGTTCGTGAAGCTTAAACGCACAGCATGGAGTGGAGGGAAAGTGGGTCTAGTTAGCTCTGCTGAATTCTGCCAACGGGTCTTAAGTAGGTCGGAGAGACGACCTAATTCAGAGGAGAGGACTCTTGCTTCAGCTCAAGCAGCATCCCTAAAGACCAAAGGGATTGTGTGCAGATTGAGAATATCGCAAGGGGAAGGAGATGAGACGGTAAGAGTGAGACACCAATAATGATCAAACAATAAGATTCATTAATTTCAATGTGATTTGTACTAATGATTTCCGTTTTTTTCTTCCAATGTGCTTCTAATGTTTGAATAATAAGTCTTTGCAAGGTTTTTTTCAATTTTGGTGACTTCTAACACAAACCTTTTTGCTGGGTATAAAGAATTTAGCAAGCTCCCAATGCACCAAACAATTAGCATGTAGAGTACTGTGCAAAAATCTTGACCAACCTTTCATTTCTTTATCTTTTGCTTCCAACTAGCCAGAATTTCTTCGGCTCATTTCATTTCTTGGGGTCACTTCATTTCTTGGGGTCATTTCATTTCTTGGGGTCATTTCATTTCTCAAGATGGTATGTGTTGATGTTAGATGAGTTGGTTTGCATATTTCAGAATTTGCTGATCTTTTGGGATTTTCACCCAATGGGTATCTTGAAGTATTTTCCTTTTTTTATTAAACAGGATGGAGGAAAATAACTCAATAACCTCAAACAACCACAACGGTGAGCAAAAAATGCATCTCAGAATATACTACATTATAGCTACAGGGCGCTTTTAAGTCAAACAGGAACTTTTAATTGTGTAGAATAACAGAAGACAGTTATGAGAGTAAACACTCGTATCACGAGTCACATCAGCCATGATCATCATGGACGTTATAGCCTTCCTTAAAACTTTTGCACCATTCAGATGTTTTACTGCGGCTAACAGTTTCGTCACCATACGGTGCTTGATGTTTTCTGTAAATGTCAATTCTGTTCCTTTCAGTCAAGAACAACAATTTGACATTGTACTGGGAATAGGACCATTAAAACTGGATAGCTGACATTTAAGACAAGTTAAATTTGATTCAAAGCTGAGCAGTTGATGGTTGTGGACAAGAGCTCAGCATTTAAAAGTTGCAGTTTGAAGTACAAACTCTAAAAACTGCCACAGGTCCAGGTTGCTGACAGTAATACACAAAGCAATTAAAATGTTGTTATTATCAACAATATAGCCAAATCCATTCCAATCTATATCAATAGTAATACTTTGGCTACCTACCACCTCTGGAACTATAAGTTATCATTGAGTTCATGGACCTATTGTTGTCCTACTGATGACCACCAAATTAGTTAACTTGGTGGAGAGAGGACCAGAAATCAGTCCATTTTGATTGGACATGTATACAGTCTGTGCCTAAATCCCAGGATCAGTGTCATTCTTTAAGCACATTTGAGAATATAGCTTTGAGAACAATGGTTTCTCTGCATATAAATTGATTAATCAATGTTCACAATCCATACAGATCCAAATCATATTTTTTCTTTATTGTAAGGAGAATTGATGTAAAAGATTCTTTGTGGTTTAAAGCTTTGTTAGCAGGATCCCTATTCTTTTGGAAATAAACGTTAGCAAGAACCATAGCACAGATGGGGTCTCTAAGCCTGTAAATCCAAGCATCATGTTCATGCTAGAGCCTACAATCTAAATTCTACATGATCCTTCTTTTACAGAATATTTGAAGGTATTTTGCTATGTGACCCATGATCAAGATCATTATGTTTACTAAATTGAATAGAAGATTTCCTGAAGATGACGTGACCTTCTGCATTAACACCTCGGTCATCACTGAGAAGGCCCAACAGTGGCTTCATCCCTTCGAAGACTCAAAAAGGCTGGTATTTATACTGTACACCTTATCACATTCTAAAGGAGCACTGTAGAAAGCATCCTGTTCTATGGCCTTACCTGCTGGCAAGACAGTTGAACAGAAGAGTAAAGACTGTCTGTAGGATCATTGTTGTCCACTTAGATTGTCTGATGCAGATTTTTATCAACATTGCATTCACAAAACCTTTGGAATCATCAAGGACCCGTATCATCCTTCCTGCAGTTTGTTTTCCCTCTCGCATCAGGGAAGAGGTATTGCGGCATCAGTGCCAGATCCAGCCGGATGTACATTTTTCTGCAGGCAATCAGAATTAACAATGAACTACTGTATGCCCCCTATCTAACATATTTCTACTAGTCTGCTCTCTAAGCTTCCCATCTAAATCCATATCCAACTTTCAGCACTGGCACATGTGGACAGTTAAAGATGCCAGAACTGAAATACTGTTAGAATTGCAACATCTGACTAAACCATGCTCTCTTGATGCACTTTAACATGCTGTGCTGTTAATGATACTTTTCAACCACTTTAATATACTACAATGTGCTGTTATGGCCCTGTTTAACCAGAGGTCCCATTTTTAGCGGTCTATTTTATTTAAAATATTTTATATATTAATTTTAAGTTTGCACTGTAATGTGCTTGGAGGAACAGCATTTTGGTTTTTGATGTATGCAAATGGACAAAGAAATGACAATAAATTGAATTAGAATTAGAATTTAAACAATATGCTGTTACGATTATTCTGATCACCCTATTGTGACAAAATGCTCCATGTAAAACCAATAAAATCATTTCATAGCTGTGTCATATCTGTATCTCTACAGTATATATACCTGTATAACATTCAGAATATGGCATCAACGTAGCTCGACACAGTACACTAAGAACCATCGGTTACAATACCTGCCAAGGTGTATGTGATGACTGAAGTGGCAAAAAGAAGTCAAAAACATTAACACTATGACTGTGTAGGTTTTGGGCTCCCCTTGTGCCCCTGTGGCTCCCCAGGGCCTCTGGAGTGGACTGTCTGGCATTAGGATGTTAGCAGCGCATCCTTTGGGTGATGTGGGTTGTGGAGTGGGACCTCCATGGATTGGGCTTGTTTGCCCAGCCCAGCCAATGGGTGCTTCATCAAATTACGAATTGGGTGTTTAGATGCTGGGTTGGTGCCCTTGAGCTCTTTGCCAGTTGGGCCAACTGGGTGTTCTGATGTCTTTCTACCGTTGGTCAGCATTGACTCTTTTGGAAATTTGTGCTGCATTGGCTTTTTTTGGGAGATCAGACCAGACCATATGTGTTGGCGTTTGGTCCCCATGGGCATTTGGTTAGCCCTGGGGTGCCTGTGAACCTTTCACCAGTTTACTGGTATATAATTGGTAATCAATGTTAATGTGTTAAAATTGTGTGGTGTTAATGGCATGGCTGATTGTTGTATCTATCACGCTTAAAATTTTAGTTTAATATTCTGTCATATTGAAATGCAGCAACCCTTGTTGCGTGTTAAGTTGGTAAGCAAGCCATTTTTACTGCTTGAAACAGCGAATACATGTTATATAAAGAATTTATATAAGTAGTAGTGTAGTGTTATATAAAGCTTTATAACTATAGGCAAACAGTTCTGAAAATTCATCTAGTCAGTTAATCAATGAGTAACTATAACAATAAACAAAACCTTATTATGTGATTTATTTTATAAAACTGTTTCCTTAAATTGAAATTAGAAAGTTAAGCAAGGTGATGTAGTTAGTTTTAATAGCTTTATAGCTCCAAAAAATAAAATTAGGTACTTTCAAATGCCAA
>JAOVVA010000052.1:21665578-21678410 GCA_028565275.1 Leiocassis micropogon | reverse complement strand
CAAGCATGACGCAGATGGAAAAGATTGGATTGCATTCTGAATGAGTTGTTATTGGGATGTCACTACGACATCCCAATTGTCGACATCAAGTTCTCACAACGACCTCTTCAAGTTTGTGCTATGACCATAGTAGAGCCATGCCACATTGTAGAAGATCGCATTAAGTTTATTTTTAATTTTAGGGAAGAGCATAGCACGATCTGGTTGAACATAATAATAACTCTGTTCGATTTCATTGGATCTGGCAAGCACATAATAATGTGCTTTCTAGGAAATTAGTGACAACATGATAGACCTATTGAGAACCTGACAGGGATGTAGCTAGGAAGTAGTATAAACTTAATAAATACACATTTTTCCATTTTGACCCCATTCCAGCTGCATTTTTTAAATATATTTTTAGGAGTGTGATGGCCTCCTTAGAGGATGGGAAGATATTGGTTTGACATAAGTTTGATGTTTTTGGTTAATGTTTTTGCCACAATTCTGTGTTGTCATGTGTCTAAACTGTTCGAACCTGACTTTCATAGAGAGCAACAGCTGGTGTGAAAAGACCAAATGGAAATGAATTAACTGAAGGTAGGAGAGACTCTATAAACCAGGAACAAAAAGAGCAAGAAAAGCTCCCTGAGGCCGTCTCCATGGAGACCAGCCAGCTTTCAGAGATGGCTGATGTAAAGGACTATAAAATGGATCTTGGGGAAAAAGAAGAGGACAAATACCAGCACAGCAAGGATGATAAAGATTGCGTTGATGAACAGTTCCCTCAATGCCTGGATACTGAAAAGGGCAACTCCCCACTCGCAGCTTCGCACAAAAGCAGTGACACAGCCAATGAATGTGAGGGTGAAGAGGAAAGTGATGGAAGTGCCAACCAACAAGAGGACATGATGAAAAAAGAGACAGATGAACAGGAGTCAAATCCCAAAGAATCTGTGTCATCTCCAGAGCCTGACACAGATCCCCAAGCACAAGGTGAACTGGTGGTGGAAGAAAACAACACCACATCCTTTGTTGATGCAAAAGAGCCAGAACACCAAGAACCACAGGACGTTCCAAAAGCAGAACCAGAATCTGTGCTGGAACAGCAAATCAAGGAGCTGGCTGTTTCTGATGCTTCAACCGAATCTTGCCATGAAAATGATAGAGATGACTTAAGTGACTGCCTGCATGTGGAAATGGCTATTGTCTCATCAGATAGTGATGCTGAGGAGCAGTGGAAGACCATGTTCTCTCCTGTTGTTGACGAAGATGAGTTTGGTGGCATTTTGGAATCAGATGCTCAAGATGTCAGCAAAAAGATAAATGACCAAAACCAGGCAGTGGAGGATGAAATTAATAGCCAGCCTGAGAGTAAAGCTGAGCCTGATGAAGATGAAGATCCAACAGTATTGACAGACAGTGTTGACACGCTTGAGCAGCCAGAATGTTCCAATGAATGTAAGCTGGAAGACATTTCTTATAAAGACTCCATACACTACAGCAGTTTATCCAAGATCTCAGAGAATGAGTTAGATCCAAGCCAAAACGTGAAACACAACCTGCAGCGCTTGTCTGCCTCAACGTCTGAGCTTGATAAAAAGTTGCCACAAGACTACTGCGTGATTCAGGAGATGCAGAGTGAGAATGTCAGCACAGAGCATGTGGATTTCAGGATGGCTCGTAAGCAGTGGCAGGAAATGGAGGAACAATGCAAGGCCCAGGTGCAGCAGCCCACTGTAAAGCAGGGTGGAAATAGCATCACGTATACACCTATCCGTAACTTGGAGCGGACCAAGAGAGATCTGGATTCAGACAATTTATCTCTTGGTGATTACCAAAATACCCAATTCAGCCCATGTTCAGATGACTCAGGACTGGATGATACAAGCTATCGATCTCATTACGATGAACCAGAGACTCCAGTGGAAAGGGAAATCCGGGAGACTATGCAGCGAGAGGAATGTTTCAAACGAGAGAGGGCCATGTCAAGACCACCTTCTAGTGAACCTGTGCAGAATAAACCCAGACCAATTACCTTGATGATGGCCAAGTCAGAACCAGAGGACAAAAGGAAGAGGTATAACACACGTGAGGACCGATGTAGGACACAAAGACCATCTAATACAATACCACCAACCTTCTCTATTACAGCTTCCCCATCATCGAAACCGGCCTATCATGAAATGGTGGCCAACAACGTCATAATCCTTGACCCGGATTCACATCCCCCAAAGCAACGGCAAAAGGGCAAAAATCTGCTTTCTCCACTGACAAACAGGTTCCATGAATGGCCTTCAGACTCAAGCAACGTCATCATCCTGGAAACATCTAATCTCATCATCCGAAGTGCTTCTGAATTCTGCCTGAGCAGTGTATGCCAGGAGAGCCAAGAGAGCACGTTCCACAACAACCCCTTCTATAAATTGCGATCACATAGCACACTATCTCTGGTAGACCAAGAGATTAAAGAAGTGAAGCAAAGAGATGAAGAATTTAGAAGGCAGAGGGCACAACTGTATGCCAAAGAGAAGTATGACACGATCCTGGTGTCTCCCAGCTCACTGCAGAATTTCAGCTATGATAAGCCAGGTATTTGATTTGTCATGGCATAAATGTTGGCTGTCTTGAATTTGTAATAAAAAGTAATATTTAACCAAGTAGTTACTGTGACAATTAGGCTAACAGCAACATTGCGTAATATTCTTATTAAAGATTTTATTATAACATCTTATATACTCATCTAGCTTTGAAAAGTTCTTCCACATAATCAGATAGTTTAACAGTAAACATTTAATACAATGGCCAAAAATGTGTATCAGTGAAAGATTTTACATGAACAAATAGTAATGCATTTTAGTTCATACTGTCAATTTATAGGATTTTGATTTCTTTTATAGGATGTTGCTTCCTTTTTTTTTCATTTTTGGTTTGTCTTTATTTTAGGAGGGTTGCCAGCCAAATGTAAGTCCTCCCCTTCGTCTCCTTTAAGAGTACGCAGAATGGACCGTTCCACTTTATCCTGCGATCAGAAGGTATAGTATCATCGTCATATTGTCTGCTTTTGTGATTCTCATTTATTTCTATTTGTTACATTCATTATCTTTTCTTCATGGATGCATTTGAGTAATGTGCATGTCCAGTGTCAATACCAACGCTTTAAATCCATATCATAATGTATTCTTGGAAATATATTGACTTTAAATTTACTCAGTTGGCTGAGACGGCAACATTATATTTAATTTTAGTCTATTTCTCTGATACAGCTGAGAGCTTGAGGGTTAAGCATATTGCTCAAAATCCAGGGTCTCTCAGTCTTGGAATTTTAACTTTATGTTACTAATATTAAATTGTACAGTTACAAAAATGACTCATTTTGACTTTTCGAATCTGATTACTTAAATGTATCCCTTGCACATGTGAATAAAATAACCATTTCATGCTAGCCTAAATTCCAAAATCATTGCTCATACACCCTGTTTCTCCATTGTCTGTGCCATGCTATTAAATTTTTTTACATTTTCACCATGAAACTGGCCACTGAAGCAGTTTTACGGGTGAAACCCTTTCCTTTAGTTCCCTGAGGCATCTTATACCAGAGTGCGAAGGAAAAGTGCCCTTGTTCAGAGATGGGAAGCAGCGATGTTGGCCAATCAACAACATGTGTGAACAACAGTACACTACCAATCATGTGTTTTTAGGCATGCTATAGATTAATCTTTCCTAAAACATAAGTTCAAACACGAATTTAAGTTAAAACTTTAAAAGTTTGATAGACAGTAGATGTGATGTCTCTAATTAGGCACTTGTCGGTTTTTATATTTTTATCGCACAATTAACAACAGCTCCATATTACAGTCATTTATCTGTTTAACTCACTTCACCTCCAGATGATAATAAATAATGAAATCGTATGGAGGAAAAATCTTATTATTTTATTTAAATAGACTATACATTTGCTATTTAGAATTTAGTTTAACTCATGTGCTCATTATGCAGACTGTTGTTATTTTTGAATGTGACTTACAAATGAAAGAGATGATGATACGGTGAAATCGATGAACTGTTTTAAAGAATATCCCAGATATTTTCCTACTCTATTTTCTCCTTGGTAGTTGTGTAAATATAGCATGAACCACAATTTATAATATAATTTACAAAAACATTGCATTTTAAAGTGAAAATAGATAGAGGAAAGACACACTAATGACAAACACCTTTTTATGATTCCAATTCTAGCTCTTCTTAAATAAGAAATACCAATTTTTTAATGAGGATGTAATGTCAATCTGTAGGTTTTGCATTTAGTCTAGTTACTTCCACAATCGTTCTACATTTTCCTGTTAGATTTCATTTTCACACAGGAAATAGAAGTAAATGCACATGAATCAAATCTCTTAATGCAAGCTCTGTAGTGAATCAGCATTTTTTTCAACTTCATTTCAGTGTTAATTCATTAGATATTATTAAAATTAGCAATTTTTGCACTCTTTTGCTTAATATTTGCACACTGATGCTCTTACTGGTTAGTATTGCTTGGTACATATTACATAATTTATTCTTGTGAACAGATGATTGCAGAGTCAGTATATCGTATAGTATATGCCTATGTTCGTCATTGGAAGTTTGACTTGTTAAATTAAAGCATTGCTTTATTCCTTTCCCTTAAAGTACAACCTTCCTATTGATTTATCCATAAAATAAAGGAATACAAGTTGCTCAAACTGATTCCTGTGTGGTGTTGATATTTTTTATGTGTGTGTTAAAAATCCCAAGGTTTGATGCTGGTTGCAAACTGATGACGGTTCAAAATCTTGGACACGGCAAGATTTTATTGTTGATTGTCTAAGACAGTGTAGCTAACCACACACATTCTGTATTTCAGTTATTTGGCTAGATTGTTTTTTATTAAGGTTTTTCTTGCATTATTTAAATTGTCCCCTCTCAGAAATTGTCAGAAAATTATGAAATAAATGATATTTTATTATAACCAACTATACAAACATGAGTATCAAAAGTGATTTTTTTTTTTTAACAAATTGTTGTCAAAAATACACAGAGATTAAAATGTATTTACATATGATATGATAGCATGATAAAATGATGATATGATAAAAGCACGTATACTTAGTCAAATACAAAATACTTTTTTATATAAACAGTAACACAACAACGAAATTCCCATATGAAAAACAATATGGTCTTGGCGAATATTTAATTTTAAATGAGAGTTTGTTTTTCTGGGAGTAGGTAATCTTCCTTGGTTGCAGCGTTTCCCCACTAGGAGGCAGTGTTGGACAAAAAAGTAGAAAACCCTACTGTATGTTGGTACTGTACAGTTCAGGTGTTTTGCAATGACTTAGTGGTGTTTTTAATAACGGTATCATTCTGACTAATATGCCTGGTCATTCCTTTGCACCATTTAATCTAGTGTAAAAAATAAACATTATTTAAGCAATAAAGCAAAAATTTTGATTTAAAGAAAAAACAAGAACTTGGGTTAATGTGTGTTGACGTTGACGACACTATATGGGAATGTGTATTGTAAATTAGTACTGACCTTCACATTATTCATGACTAATTTATTTATTTAACTAACACCTAATATCAACAGGCTTAAATATGGCTTAAAAGAGGGCCAACACGCCAAAGTAAAGCATGTCTGTCTTATAAATATTCAGTGTCCATTGTATTTATTTCCATTTTTATGACTGTGGTAGAACCTCCGAGCAACATCTAAACAAAATGGACAATTTAGGAACACCAATGAGGCTAATCTGCTTGTCTTTGGATTGTGGGAGGAAACCTGAGTACCCAGAGGAAACTCACCAAGCACAGGAAGAGCATGCAAACCTCACACACACACACACACACACACACACCAAGGCGGCAATTGAACCTGGACCCTGGAGATGCAAGGCAACAGTGCTAACCACGAAGCCACCGAGCCACCAATTCATTCAAGTTACAGTATATGTAAGTTGTGTAAATATGCCATGAAACACAATTTATAATATAACAACAAGTAAAAAAAAATTTTTTTAAAAGAGACACCCACTATACATATATATTTATATATATTTTATATTATATACTTTGCACAATAACCATTGTTAAATGCAAATAAACAATGCAAATAAATTAAAATACAAATAAAATTTAATTGAATTACAAATCAGTGTCAATATAATTAATAATTTAAAGTTTACATACCCAGTTAACACACAAAACTACTTAACTTTTCAGCTTTTTTTTATACAGGTAGTATATAAGACGAAGTTAACTGCAGTTCCCAAAAATTCACCACTAGATGGCAAACAAGTAACATCCCGAAACCCAGAGCCTTAACCGCTTGTTGCTTAGTGATGGCGAGATGAAGCGTCATGTAGGAGTCGAGGCTTCTCTTTCACTAAAAGATTCATTTCATAACGCTTAATTTACTGAACTCATTATAACTTATATCTAATAGACATATTTTGTGTAGCTAATAAACCCTAACATCACAAGCAGTATAATTAAAATGGGCGTGTAGCTGCAAGTATTATTGCATTAACCATTGACACATGTCAGTTTTGTGTGTGTGTGTGTGTGTGAGAGAGAGAGAGAGAGAGAGAGAGAGAGAGAGAGATGCAGTTTAAAAATCCTCTGTGCTAAGGAAATGTTTGTGCACATAACTACCATCTCTGAATCTTTGAAAATTAAGTGAAGACCAAAATAACTGCGCTTTATTAGGAACCGCCCCCTTCCCGCGCTCCTGTCACGCGTACACGTCGTGTATATCGCATTCTTGACAACGGGGAAGCGCAACTTCACAGAACTTTGTGCTGAGTAAAATGTGGTTATTATTATTTATTTTTTTGATGAACTTTGTACAATTAAGGTGCTTACTGTGAGATAAAACAGATGGACAATTTGATGCGTTTGGTTTTCTCTTGTGTGGCGAATCTTCCGCTCCGCCCCCTGCTGTTCAAGGTCGGAGCTGCAGCCGCAGCAGCCTTTCTGTTCTTCTGTGTTAAAGGAGTTACGTGCCAGATTATAAATCAGAAGTTACTGCGCATGCGTCAATCTGTGGCCGTGTCTGTTGCAGTATTTAGATTTCTGCCTGAAGTTTAACCTGCACCATAAGTGAAATCAAAATGCTGTACGTGGGCTTCAACCTGAAATAATAATATTACTGATTACATAAAAGCTGATCAGATTATTTTAAACTTTAACATTTTAACTCTTTCTACAATCTCTTTTTTCAGGAACTTACATTAGTTGGTTGTAACTAGCACCACTAAATTTCGGTCCAGGTACATGGAGGATTTAAGGTTTATACATATATATATAATAATATCTAGCAGTGTGCTCTTAGGCTTAGCTCACATTAGAAATGGAGTTACTGAACATCAAAAAATGTGCTTATTACAGAGTGTGTTGTTGTGCTATAGAGGGACATCTGGATCAGAAATGGAAAATTTGTTGTTGTTAAGTAATTAATTCATAACGAATGAATTAAGTGTAGCCTACCGTTTCCACTACCTGACCCGCATGGTCTTTGTTTTACCCATAACCAAACCATAAATAAATAAAGATAAGTTACACACAAATTAACACCTGTCAATCACTTTTTCAACAGAACTTCTAGCATGAATAGGCACAGTGATCTGTGTCGTTATAATGGCGTCGACAAACTTGGTTGGTAAAAAGGTGCAAATTCACGTATCTGGCAATACTTTGGCTTTAGACCGAATGAAAGAGAACAGCCACGAGATACGTCTGAAGTGGTGTTTAGAATTTGCGGTAAAGTTGTCCGCGCAAAAGATGCTTCATATTTAAACTTGTTTTTTGTTCCAAGCTCTGTTCGTTATGGTAAAACCATGAAAAAGCCATATTTGGTGTAGTTTATTTAATCTAATTTAATTAAAATTATTTAGATTTTTTTCTGCTGTTCTTGTATGCCTTATTTATTAATGTAAACTCATTTGGAGTTCACTGTAATTTGTATTGTGATCGCTAACAACTTCCTTGTTATTATTTCCTCATAATAATAATAATAATAATAATAATAAAATAAGTAAAGATGCGGAAATTGAAAGCATGCATTTCATTTGGCTATATAGTGTGATTAAGTGTGTGTTTTTCGCGAGCTGGTTGCTGCGGGGGCGGGGCGGAGGATCATGGTGCCAGCTCAGCATCGTGATGTCTATCAGCCATCGGCGATGGACGATGGCATCGTCTATCGACCCAACCCTAATATATAGTTAGTGCTTTTGTATACTTGGTACACACAAGTATTATATTTATATATAATACTTATAATATATTTATTTAAATGTAAATATATACAAAACTGCAATTTCCCTTGGGATTAATAACGACTCATACACATTTCTATAATTTTCTTTTGATTCTACAAAGCTGCTTTGTGACAATGACCATTGTTAAAAGTGCTATTCGAATAAATTGAATTGAATAAATTATCAAAATGAGCTAAGACTTAACAAAACTAGCTAAGACAAAATTAACACTATAAATTAACAAAACTATCTAAGAATCATAATAAAGATGCAAATGCAGTACACTGTGATAATGCAAATAAATTGTCCATGAGATGAGAAATGCATGTGTTTTAGGAGTGTGAGAGACTGCACAAGGCTCACAGCAGAGTCCAGTCTCAATATAACGAATTGAAAATCAATGTGAAGCACAGCGAGTTTATTTTAAATCTTTTTATGAAACTACTAATGTTGTTGTGATGTACGAATAAAAACAACAAAACTTGGTTGCTGAATTTTCAGCACTGTCTGGTTGAACCCCGGCAGAAACCCCATGAGTCCATCACTCAGCGTGGCACAACAGGGTCTGTGACAAGCTAACAGAGTTAAGTAAAGATGTTTCTACGTTTTTACCAAATTGAAGTGGCCCGCTGTAGATGTGCACATGTATGTCTATAAATGGCTTTGTTTTAGGAGTGTAAGAGGAAGCACGAGGCCCACAGTAACCTGACTTTAAAGTATGATGAAATGAGACTAACAGACTCTGATGGAGAAGATATACTTGCAAACTTTTTTTCTCTCTTGAAACCTGGACTAATAATTTAAGGATGTCTCATGCTATGCTAGATGATGACAAGTACTGTAAAATATTATTTTGAATTTGGAAGTTTATGGTGAGTATGCTTTAAGTCTCACTTAGCCATGTCTGCTGTGTGTCAGAAAAGTAGTGTGGAAAAAATATATACTTTTTGAAGCTTCATACATCAAATCTTTTTTTTTCTCCATAGGACCATGGTATAAGTCTTGAGTCCAGAGTTACAATTGTTAAAACATGAAGCATCATGAGCAGAATGGGAGCTGCACTTAATATGTTTGTGAGAAATACCATTTAATATATGAAAGTGTAAAGAGATTAAGTTGGAGCAGGGACTTTTACTGTAAAATATTTTTAAATATTGATCTCATAACTGTAAATATACTGATATAATACAATAAGGTTATGGAATGTTTTAACAAAAGTGTTTATTTGTTTTTAGTAGTTATTTAATTCTTAGCACATCTGTGAACTTGAAAAAGCTAAGTTTTAAATAAAAAAGTAAATAAAACTTTCATTTCCTTTTTGTTTTGGAACTTGATTTTTTGCAATTAATTATGATTTCATTTATTAGCCACGTGTAGACAGAGTATGAGTGGAAGTGGGAGGGAACTGATATCCATGTGTGTTACTGAGAATGCTGGGAAGATCCTTGACAGAACTTGCAGGGGGGCTTTTTTCTTTCGTAATTCGCATGTTCTCCCCGTCCTTGGTGGGTTTCCTCCGGGTACTCTGGTTTCCTCCCACAGTCTAAAGACTGCATATTAGGCTAACTGGCATTTGCAAATACACCATAGTTTGTAAATATGCATGTGGATGTTGGCCAGAGGTCTTACCATGGTCGTAAAAATGGGAATAAATACAATGATCTCCACTGGCCTCCATGGTCCCTAGCTGGACTATCTCTCTCTCTCTCTCTCTCTCTCTCTTTCTCATATACACAATGCATATCGCTACAGAATAAACAAGTCCCATAATGTAACAGTTTGTAAACAGTAATATTTAATGTTTATCAGTGAATCATGATGCAGGTTTAGTAGTAATACACCCAGGCTTAAAAGGTGCCAGACTTTTGACTTTATTTTACATTTTAAAATGTACATGAGTCAAGATTGAAAGATTGATCTTACATTTTTCCAACAGATCTCTATTATAAGTCAGGCTGAAATACATGAAAAAATCATTAAAGAAAAATGCCCGGATTAGATGACGGTCTCTAATTCGTCCAAACAGAACTCGTGTAGCTCTAATATGTCTAAACATGTTTTTAATGTATTTTAATGTATTTAAAAAAATATATATTTTCGAAATATCAAGTAAAGAATTTTATTGCGCCAATATATACGCGTTGTAATCCACAAACACGTGCAGAGCGAAACAAAACGTTTGTTTTTATTATCATTATTATTTACTTCCGACTTCGGCGCGACGTAATGACGTACAGACGTGGTCTCTGTGCGTCAGACACGCCCATTTTGGTCCTTCCTGGACACGCCTCTTTCAGCTGCAATGAGAGCAACGTCCTGATCTTCGAGCGGAGAAACGGCCTGCTGAGGTGGGTTTATTCTCTATATAACGCAAAACGCTGCAAATATTGAATAACTGGAAATTACGACTGGTATATGATTGTCAGTTACTGCCATAAACTGTCTGAGTCGTTCAGGTTGTTTTACAGTGAAGGAGAACAAGTTTACTAAAACGGACCGCTTGTTGTTGTTTGTCCCCCGCTGCCGGGTGTTATTTCTGTGACCTCCAGTAGAGATCATTCTGGCCTCGAGCCAAACAGCTGAGCTTCTCGATCAGATCAGGTTTATGATGCTTTTGCACGAAAAAAAAAAATCTGCAGCACAGATGAACAAGATGAAGGTGTTTTGGTGCGATCATACAGTGTAGATACAGTGTAACCTTCTATCGGAAGTGTAGGACATCAAGGACATCTTCTGTCCCTGACATCTACTTCTTTTTTTTATTTAAAGAGAATAATAGAGGAGGATTTCTGTTAAAGCTTTTCCTTATGATTTAAAAGATCCCTGCCTTCTTGCATGGTGTGATCCCAGATAGATTAGGTTTTTACATTTGTGATAATTGATCAATGCAAAGCAAATAGAAATGCTTCCTTACCAAAGAAACTGATCACTTTGTTGGCATTGCTATAAAATGCAAGCAGGGTGATCTATCTTGTGAAACGGATTAAAACAGGATTGCTACGGTAAAGATTTTGGCTACTTTTTGTTATTCTAAAAGTATCCTTCTTATGTAGACTAATATAATCCAGTTAATTTATCTTCTCGTTCCTTCATTATATTTTAGTCCTGTATTGGGATTTAAATAAATAATAATAATAATAATAATAAAAAAGATCTAATCAATGTGATGGCTTAGTCACTGGCTTGGCTACAAATCAGAATCTGGTTTTATTCGCCAAATATGTTGACACACACAAATTTGATTCCGTCTCCGTCTGGCTCTCAAAGTACAGACCAACATAAAACACTGTACATTTGTTATAGACAAGACGCTATACACAGTAAGTACACAACATTCAATAACTATAAAAATTAAATAAAGACCAGAGAAAGAAAATCTTGAGTATTTAACAGATGTACATAGAGTGTACAAAAAGTGAGTGTGCAAGGTAGTCCACATAACCATAGTGTGTATCACATATAATAAGTAAAATAGCCACCGCTCTGTCTGTGTCTTCAATGATTTCAGTGCCATTCGATGTGACCGTAGGGTCAACTCATGATGACATGTGACACAATCTGGCCATGGCAAAGTTAAAACCCCTCTACTTTACTTTACTTTGCCTGATCTATCCCCTACAACACTGTGCTCTTGCTCCTATAATCCTCCATGTTAGGTTTCTTCTCTGTGCTATAGAAAATGAATGAGAGACAACACAAACCGTGCTTTACTTGCCTGTAACACATTGTAACACGGCTTACCGCAATCATAAATTTATACGTAAAAAGACTTTTATATGTCGACTTTTGGATTAATTTCATTAGTTAGTTTTATTAGCTTCATAGCTGTTCAACAGAAAACTTTAGACAATAAATGTCATGTATGATTATCATTGCTTATGTGTTGAATGAAATAGTTAAATAGTCTTGTTAAGTATTCATTCATCTTCTATACCGCTTTATCCTGTACAGGGTCACAGGGGCCTGGAGCCTATCCCAGGAGACTTAGGGCACGAGGCGGGGTACATCCTGGACAGGGTGCCAATCCATCGCAGGGCGCACACACACGCGCGCACACTACAGGCAATTTGAGAATGCCATTTAGCCTACTCTGCAAGTCTTTGGACTGTGGGAGGAAACCGGAGTACCCGGATGAAACCCACCAAGAACAGGGAGAACACGCCATGCAACCAGACCCGAGGTGGGAATCGAAGCCTCGAACCTGGAGTACTGTGCAAAAGTCAAAAGATTTAGGCGCCAGATTATCTTTAGTACAAATTTTATCATGTCTGCATTATTATGTACAAATTCATCATTCACTATTTCCAAACATTGTACAATTTAAATAAATAAGCTACATATTATATCACAGACCACAGATTTTCTGATGGAAACAAAAAACTTAATGTAGACGAGAGCGAGTGTGACAAAGTTACCAAGAGAACTCATATTCTCCAGCATGCTCAGTAAAACCTAACAGCTGTTTTACTTAGAGTACTGTGCAAACATCGTGAGAAGTGTATTGGTGCCGATTTTTAAGAACAAGGGAGATGTGCAAAGCTGTGGCAATTACAGAGGTATAAAGCTAATGA
>JAOVVA010000052.1:21645661-21665478 GCA_028565275.1 Leiocassis micropogon | reverse complement strand
GAGTGTGTGTGAGTGTGTGTGAGTGTGTGTGAGTGTGTGTGAGTGTGTGTGAGTGTGTGTGAGTGTGTGTGAGTGTGAGTGAGTGTGTGTGTGTGAGTGTGTGTGTATGTGTGAGTTCTTCTTATATATACAGAGGCACTGAGTTTGGTTGTTACCCTCTTCCTTTCAGGCCATCCGTGGGATCTTCTGGCAGCATGTGTTTCCTAAGATTAAGCTGTGGGAGTTCTTCCAGGTCAAAGTTGAGCCAATAGTGGAGCGGTTCAGGACGTTACTTCAAACAGGTGAGGATTTTTTTTTTTGTCCATTAAAAGAAGAGGAAGAGAAATAATTTACCAGTAATTGCATATCACATAAACTAATAATATTAATATTTATCTATATAAATAATGTAAAATATAAATAATTGATATACATTTTTATAGATGTCTTGGGTTTTTTTCTTAAATAAATATGTTTTCGATAATTACAAACTGACTGGAAAAATTTGTGAAAAAACATCTTTCTATTTTTATCATTTTTAATAAATAAGACTGCTATTGCTACTAAAATAAAACTCTAAAAATAGTTAATAATAAATACATTTATTGATTATAACCTTTTTAAAAACACAATAATACTATATTCCGGGCAGTGTGTAAGCACAACCATGTGACATGATTGTGGAAAAAAATAACGATATAGTATTTCTAATTATCATATTGCTCACCCTAAGTCTGCAGTCAGCTCCATAACTTTTGGCACCCTTCTTAATACTAAGCAAAAAATGCTTTTCATAAAATACACAATTATTCACAGGTAAATGAATAATTTGTCTCTGACTTAAAAGTATTATTGGTTTTAATTAGAGGAAACAATTTATCTGAAAAATTTATGGAGAAAAATTGACAGCTTTTAATATGCCAATTTATATTTTTTTTACTGAGTTTATCCCTTTCAAACCACTTGTGTGTGTGTGTGTGTCTGTGTGTGTGTCTGTGTGTGTGTCTGTGTGTGTGTCTGTGTGTAGGGGCCAAACCTGACAGAAGCAAAATCGACGAGAAGCAGCAGTTCAAGATCATCCAGGACCCTCAGTACAGGCGCTTCCACAGTTCAGTGGACTTAAATTTAGCCCTGGTGCTGTTTGTGCCCAACGGGTCAGTGTGCTATAAAGTGTTCCGGTTGTGCACTCATTTTTTTTTTTCTCTGTAGGATGTGTAGTTCCGGTATTTAGGGGCAAGGATTTTTTTTTCTGATTTGTTGTATAATGTTATATAATGTAATAGCTGCATCTACAGTATACTTTTTTTTCTAGAACACGTATGAGTGCATGTTTTTGGCACTTGACACTGTTCCCGGAGTGACTTGTAATGTGCTGTCATAGGAACAGTCCAGGAGCCATAGAAGACTGTTGTGACTGGTTCAGGAAGAGGCTGGAGGAGCTGAACCTAGAACAGTATCGAGAAACCAACTATCATCAGGAGCAGGTCAGAGCTACTACTGATACACCAGTGGCATTTGTGTTCATGTTTGATATTAATATTGAACCTTTTTTTTTTTTTACACATTTTTGCCATTTAACCCTACTTTAATCAGTTATTTAGGATGTGCTTTAGTGTTGCAATGAAGCTATGAGGTGTAGTTCACTTAACATTTTTAAAAAACATTTCATTTTTGCTCATTATCGTCCACATATCATTCAGGGTTTCACAATAATTCTACCAACAAACCATGTGCTAAGGAACCAAGAGTAAACAAGAGTAGACGTCATAATTTTTAGGCATTCAGCTATAAAGTGAGGTTTTGTTCATATTTATAAATTACAATAAGTTCTAACAGACATCCCACCTCCCCCGGAAGTTCTGAGATTATCCCACTTGTTGGTAGCAGACACTCAAAAATCATATACAATGTCTTGGAAATGAAGCGAGAGAAAAGGCAGGTGTACGTGCAAAAAGCGAAATAATGCACTTCACCTGAAGGTACCGTAACGTGTATTCCTACCTATAATAGACATGAAAATGATGGCAGTTTTGCTTGCAGCACGGTTTGCAGCAGCGTTGTTCTATTGCTCATAGAGGGTTTAATGGTTGTTCAGGGATCTCTCTGAAATTAGTTTTTGCCGGGGGGAATATTTGATGAGCTGAATGTGGTTTGTGGTGGATATTTAAAGAGAATATTTTAGTTCAGATTTAAGTTTATTAGCAACATTAGTTCTTTATTAGCAAGATTAGTCATGTAACACTAGTGCAAGATTAAATATTAAACATGTCTCGGGCAGTGGACTGTTTATGAGCTATTGTTAATGTAATTAAAGAAGCCTTTTTTACAATATCAGCATGTTAGCCTGTGTGTACTCACTGTACACACACTACCAGCAAATATACAAGCAAATTTGTGAGGTGTGACATGATGCAGTAAAAAAAAAAATTCTCTGCGATGGATCAGCACCCTGTCCAGGATGTACCCCGCCTCATGCCCAAGGTCTCCTGGTATAGACTCCAGGCTTCCTTTGACCATGTATGGAAAATGAATGAATGAATTTCCACCAATTCAGTGATGTGATTTTGCTCGTTCTGTGTTATGCTGTATGTTTCCCTTCAGGCTGCCAACTGTTGCATCGGTACAATACTTTATGAACGGCTGGCAGACCATGGCCCTAAACTCGGCGCCATTACAAGAAAACATCCACTGGTTACGAGGTAATATCATCGAACCGCCATAAAACAATTTTAACAAAGCATCTCAGATACCAAGACACTGTTCATCATGGACTACTTTCGATTTTAGCTTCTAGCAGAAAAAAGCTATCTAACATGGCAGTCGATGAGGTCATGGGTTGCCCCCTTTCCAGTTTAGTGCCACTAATGGATATGAGAAGTTAGAAATGATTTACAGATCTTTAGTTGTATGTTATCCTAACTTCCACTAGGGTCACTAAACTGGAAGGTAGTACTTTTAATAATTTAATATCTGCCTTTTGTTCTGAAATCAAGAAAATCAAGACCCCACATGCTATGTATAAATAGAGTGGAATTTTATTTAACGCTAAATGGCATAAAACTTTGTGTTGAAGAAAAATATTTTAATTGGGGTTTAGAATATGTTCACTTCAAAGTTGCGATTTAACTAATTCACCACATTTTTATATCCAATTTTCCCAAGTCCCAAGACAGGCAATGCACGTAAGGCAGCCTGACCGTGCCGGATCTTACGGTCAAAGTAGATTTACAGACAGCTCTTACCTGTATATCTTTTTTTTTCTTTTTATAAAATACAGTATTTGTATTTGTGCAGGTATTTCACGTTCCCATTTAAGGAGACGTCTCTGGAGGAGGACCTTCTGCTCATGGACCAGCCGGACAAAGCGTGTCACTTCCTGGCTCACAATGGCTGGGTGATGGGTGATGATCCACTGAGGAACTTTGCAGAACCAGGTCAGAACTGAATTAAGCTGGCAAGCAGATCTGAACCAGACTGACATCAAAGCCATTCAGTGGATTCTTTAACTTTCTGATCACTTTTAAAGCCCTTAGATTATTTTCATTGTTGAAAGAAAATACAGTCTTGTCCCTTTAACTTGAGATATTTCTGAATTTTGTTTCTCTTCTGTGGTTTAATGGTCATATCAGTTTTCTTGAGGTCAGTTATGTCTTATTTATAGATCAGATCTTTTGTATCGCAAAAGTATCATATTTACATCAGCTATGCATTTAACTCCACCGGCACAAACTGATAAACAAATAATTCACTCATTCATTTAAAACTACATGGAGCTTTGTTGCCCTGTCGTGGTGAGTACGTCCCTTTGAGTAGACTGAAAGCTGCACTTCTGCTTTATTTTAGGCTCTAACGTGTACATCAGACGAGAACTGATCTGCTGGGGAGACAGCGTGAAGCTTCGATATGGCAATAAGCCTGAGGACTGTCCGTATCTGTGGGCACACATGCAGAAATACACAGAAATCACAGCTACATACTTTACCGGAGTCCGTCTTGACAACTGCCACTCCACACCACTGCATGTAGCTGAGGTACACACACACACACACACACACACACACAGAAGACTTTTAGCATGAGATATAGCGGGTGGATCAGAAACTCTGTTGGTGTTCTAAAACCATTATCATCATCATGATAATGGTTTTATGTTTTTCTGAGATCGTGAATTGTTCTGAACTATAAAACTCATCCATCTACATTCTGACTGTGTTTTTGTGTAATATTTATATACTGCTACTACCTGCAGAACTGCACTTCTGCTTTATTCTAGTGTAGTTATCATCTTACTCATGCCCCTGTAGGTCATCACTGTAGCCTTTGCCACAGTCCTGATTTGAATCTTCTATCATTTTTTTGAAGTTGCATTCAGATTACTTCAAACTTACAATTACTTCAAAGCTGTAGAATTTGAATACATCTTTCCCCATGCTTACTACACATGTTTTGGTATAATGGTGCTGTAAAGCATGCATAGTGTCACACATTGTCTAGTGGAACGAAATGTATAGTAAAGTACAGGATTGACACAGGGGAAAAAATAGGTGTAATAGGATTCTGTAAACAGCTTATGTGTTATGCTATCTATCTATCTATCTATCTATCTATCTATCTATCATTCCTTCCTTCCTACCTTTCTATCTACGTACCTTTCTTTCTACCTGCATTCCTTCCTACCTACCTACCCATAAAAGACACCCTACCCCCTATCTCCCTCCCTCCCTCTTAATTTAAAGGGTATTTTTAAAGTCTGTTGATTTAGCAGAAAGCGTGGTTGTGTGTAAAGAGGTGTTGTGGACAGTGACGGAGTGTTCTCACTCTGCAGGCCATGCTGTGCGCAGCCCGGGCGGTCAGGCCTGATCTGTATGTCATAGCCGAACTCTTTACAGGCAGCGAGCTGCTTGACAATGTGTTTGTAAACCGACTGGGAATAACCAGTCTAATCCGAGGTACTGCAGGGATGGTGTGGATGTGTGTGTGAGTTGCATGTGGCATTGTTCTAACAGAGTTTTGTTTTGTCTTTTGTCTCTCCATCTCTGCCTATTTTACTCGTCCTTTTTTTCATTTTTCTTGATCTTCCTCTAAAAACACTGCCACCATTCCACCTTGCTGTCATGCACAACACATGACTTGCTCCTCCTCCCTTTATTTCGATTTTTCTCGCTCTTTTTGCCACACTCTGTCTCTTCCTCTTTTTCTAGCTCTTCCTCTTCTTTCTCTCTTTCTGCCTCTTTTTCTTCTTTACCTTCCTTACTACTTCTTCTTCCATTCTTTTTTCTCCCCTTCCACTGCCTGTCATACACTCTCTCTCTATCTCTCTCTCTCTCTCTCTATCTCTGCTGCTCTAACACATGACCGTGTGATGTTGTAGTTCATGTTGACTACAGCACGCGCCATCAGACCCGACCTGTACGTGGTGGCTGAGCTCTTCACAGGAAGCGAGGAGCTCGACAATGTGTTTGTCACTAGACTAGGCATCTCTTCCCTTATCAGAGGTATAACTTTTAACTTTAATCATATCCAGTTTAATTGCTTAATTCTATAAAAAAAAAAAAAAAGTTATTTATACTTTGCAGGTAACAAAGTACAATCATTTTAACTTGAATTTAAAATAAAATTCCAACCATATCCATGAAGGATGGATTCCTGAAGCATGTAATGTCACATTACTTTCCAGCACACTCTGACACCCAGTAACCACATGCAACCACTTCTTATAATGACTTACGAGGGTGTGAAGGGGTATCGAGCCATGTTTATGAAACAACTGACAAGAGGCAAATACAAAGACAATTCCAGACTGTAAAGCAGGTTTCACAACATTTTTTTTTTTTACTTTTGTGTTACACTTGTTCTGAGACAGCACCTTAAACTATTAACATTACTGTAATAAATTATAGTGAGTTATATTAGCTTGCTTATGAGTGCAGAGAAGATGGCTAGAGCATAGCTAATCCAGCGAAGGACTCTTTTCTTGGCCTTCCGAATGGCACAGCAGAAAATGTTTGCACAATCATTAAGAAAAAGGGAGTGTGAGTTGATGCTACCATAGTCTGAAGTAGCACCCGGCGTCTGCACCCTCACATCAAGCACATACAAGCCAGTCATGGGCGTCTATAGCATTTACATTTATAGTATTTGGCAGATGGCAAATCTGAGTATCCTGAGAAACTTACATTTTTTATCTCATTATAAATCGGAGCTCCTGAGGGTTAAGGGCCTTGCTCAAGGGCCAAACAGTGGCAATGTGAGCTCCTTTTCCACCAAAATGAACCTGGTGCTAGTGCTGGTTCAGAGCCAGTTTAATAGCGAAGCTCCTAAGAAGTTGCTTGTCACATCATTACGACACTTTATACGTCCGTATATATCTCTACTTTCCCAGCAATTCTAGTGACAATGTTAGCATTAGCAGAAAGCACAGCAACAATCGGGAACTTCAGCATTGCTTTGCGAGCAATCCTCCTGGCATTATCATTACTAAAAGGCATTTGAGATGCCCACTGCATATAGAATCTATTTTTTAAAGATGGCGATCACAAACATTTAGTTGGTTGTGATAATCCCGCTCCCAGCCCCCGACGTTCTTTGTTCTATCCCTGCAGTGTGTTGGTGTTGCCATGGTAACTGGTTTTTCTGAGGCCCAGTGCTTTAGCTGTCTGAAAACAAGAACTGGTTCAGAATTAGGCACCAGCTATGAACTAACTCTAGAAGTGTGTTGGTGGAAAAGGGGCATTGGTGGTGGTGGTGGTGGTGGTGGTGGTGGTGGGGTTTGAGTCTGGGACCTTCTAATTAGTAGTCCAATGTCTTAAACATTGAGCCCATCATTCAGGCAACGTTCCTCATCCAGGCAGATGGGTCGCCACTGGGTGAGCTGCAGCTTGAAAAGATGTTGTTGAATATCGTCACATGTCTCAATGCAAACACATGCTAGCCTTTGCCCTCTCTGGTTGGTAGGTGTTGCCTTGGTGGGGGAGTGTCCTAATGAAGGGTAGGAATTGGAAATGACAAAATGTGGGAGAAAGGTAAACAAACACAAAAATCCTTTTTAAAAATGTTTGTACAGTATTTGAACATTACACCAACTAAAGTTAGTGCTGTAAACACAGAACAGCCT
Organism: Leiocassis micropogon; assembly: GCA_028565275.1. NCBI lineage: Eukaryota > Metazoa > Chordata > Actinopteri > Siluriformes > Bagridae > Leiocassis > Leiocassis micropogon. The sequence continues at coordinate 21,658,385 of JAOVVA010000052.1, read as the reverse complement.
TGAGCGGAATGAAAAAAATGGGAGGAGTAATTCTGTCTATAACATTAATACAGCTAACAGGAAATGAATGCTAAATGAATGAGAATGTTAGCATGCTGTTGTGTGTGTAAGTTTACTTGGCTTACTTCTTTAACGCTCCTGTTAACAAAGCATGTTGACATAACATTTGCATTTGTGCTACCTATTTGTAAAGTCATTTTATATATATATATATTTTTTTTATTTGGACATGGTACATTATGTTCAAAGCTCCAGGACCTAGACTAGTAATTTCCAAAATGTAGAGCATTGATGTGGGCAATGCTGGTACTGCAAATGGCCTACTTGTGGTCATTTACAATAAACCAATAAAAAGTTTTTCATCATTAATCTTGTAAATAAGTTTGAAATTAGCTTAAAACATTTATCATAATATATTTTTTAAAAGGTAAAATAACTAATGAAACAAAACCATGGGATTTAAATTATGTGTTATTTTTTATTTGTTTATTTGTTTTATTTGTTATAGTTTAATGTGTTGATCAGATTAAAGGCCACAGAAGATTTTTAGATTTCAAAACGTGCAATGGCATTTTTAGTCTTGGAAATAGCTGACATAGAATAAATTTGATCTAAAAATACAGTGATGATTTCCTTAATTAAATATTTCATTTTAAGAGTTCCAGGTTATATGTTAAATTTAGGTTGAATTTTAAATGTCTGATAAAGCTTTTCATACTAGCCTTTATTGTGACTTGTATATATGACCTCTGTAATGTTACAACTCTGCTTGTGCGTATGTGACAGAGGCAATGAGTGCCGGAGACAGTCACGAGGAGGGTAGATTGGTGTACCGTTATGGCGGAGAGCCTGTAGGAGCCTTCTTGCAGCCGAGCCTCCGTCCTCTGGTGCCCAGCATCGCCCACGCCATGTTCCTGGACATCACACATGACAACGAATGCCCCATCCAGGTAACACAGCATAGACTTATGCAGAGGTAGGAAGTGCATCTTCTCATTTCCTAATCACTGGCTTCATGGTTTCTATTGTAGCAACGTGAGAGGTTTTCAACAATCAAATCTCATATTTTTTGAAATAAACTGGGTAGAGCATGTTCAAAAACATAATAATAGGACATGTAATAGGAAACCAATAAACAGGGGAATGTGTTGCATGTGCAGTGAAGGTGTTAATATGCATAAAGCATGGACCAATGAACTAGCTAGGTAATTATGGCCCCATACATTTAGATTGTTTGGTTAACAATGTCTATATAGTATAGGTAGTATGGTTTGTATTGGCATGTCTGTGTCTCCATCAGTCCATTAATCTGTCTGGGAATCTCAACTGTCTTGGTTGACATCTCGAAGTCAGAAGTCAAAGTGGCTTTTAATGTCATTTTAACCTTATCCAGTAGGTGTACAGTACATAGTGAAACTGATGTGATTGATCTCTAGAATGAGTAGTTGGATATTTGTAGTATTTTTTGCTGTAACCAGCAAATGAACAGATTCACTTTTGAACTGAGCTAAATCAAATGTTACAGAAAGGTGTAATGTCTATAAGCCTCTTTTCTTCATGTTAAATTATACAGTATTAAATGATGTAGATTTAAATAAAGAAATGGGAACAGACGTTTGACTTTGACAGGCTACCTACCAAAGTTCCTAGATACAATTAAAAAATTGTTGTTTATGCAGCAACCTCATTTCCTCTCTCATCAGTTTAAAAAATAATTCTCTGAAACTGCTCAGGTACAGGGACTGGACTGAAAATGAGAGCAAACAAAAGTCCTTCAGGAGGTCTGGAGCGCTATTCCTCAAGACTACATTAAAAGTTGTATTAGTATCAAGATGTACTAGACTTGTTGGTGGAGACATCCCTGTTCTACTTAACTGATTAAATTGATTAACTAAAAATGTTTGTGTGTGTGTTTCAGATCCGCTCTGCGTTCGATTCGTTGCCTAGCTCTGCTGTTGTCTCAATGGCCTGCTGTGCCACAGGTAGCACTCGAGGCTATGACGAGCTTGTACCTCATCAGGTACTCCTCACTGCAAAATACTAATAGCAGACTCATTTCACTTTCAGCATTTAAACTGTTTTAAAATAATAATAATAATAATAAATGGTTACCTAACATATTTCACAGATGGCTGCACAAAGACAAAGTGAAAAAAAACATTCCGATATTAAATATTAGTACATTTCCATTCCTTCCTTTTTGAATACAACAATCTAATCTTTTTAAAATCTAATCTATTAAGCTACTAAAAAGCCTCCTGTTTAGCAAGTTCCTGCAAACAACTTCTGTGTGTATGGTATGGTATGGTGTAACAGATCTCAGTGGTGTCAGAGGAGCGTTTTTATCAGAAGTGGAACCCGCAGGCCAAGCAGCCCATCCCCGGGCAAGTCAGTTTACAGACGGGCATCATCGCCGGCAAACTGGCTCTGAACCGCCTGCACCAGGAGCTCGCGGCTAACGGCTTCAACCAGGTGAGTATATGCGTGTGTGAACATGGGTTAAGAGCATCCATTTGCTTTTTCTTACATGTTAGTATGTGTAGTGTGTTTTCATATTTTCAAGGTTTACTCCTCTGCATGTTGTGTGTGTGTGTGCATGTATTCGATCCTGCTTTTCATATTATCCCAGCTGTTAATAATCTGGTGTGGTACTACATATTTACGATGATCTACATGTACAGTATAATGTGTGTCATTCATTGCTCTCTTTAGGTGTTTGTGGATCAGGTAGATGAAGACATTGTTGCTGTGACTCGTCACTCTCCAAGTTCACACCAGTCTGTCGTGGCTGTGTGTCGCACTGCCTTCCGCAATCCCAAACACCACCGATACTCAAATGAGGTTCCACCCATGTTCATCCCAGGTGAGCCAAATGAAACTGTGAATCGTTGAAACCCTTTAAATGTAGTCATTTTAATAAATAGTTGATCCATACAAAGGGAATTCAAGTCAACCTAGGATGAAATTTCTAGTGAATGCCATAAAGCCGATTGACATTTACAGAAGACTTCAAGCTCTCGTCTGCCATAAAACATTCGAATGGTGTAAACATTTTAAAGAACGCTGCATGTATGAATGGGCCATTAAAGGAGTTTGTGGGAGGCCAGCGTTTCAGATGCAAAGCAGGCGGTCTGATTATAATGCCGCCATACTGAGGACCCATTCAATTTAGATGGTATCCAAGCACTAGTGAAACACTGGGATAAGTGCATGAGTGTAGCAGTGGATTATATGAAAAAATAAAGGGACTGCTCACTTTCATATCAGTGTTCTATCATCATGCACAGTTAAAAGTCCCGGTTTGACTTGAACAGCCCTCGTAGTCACATGATATGAAATAAAATGCCTTTTTTTTCTTTTACTTATTTCTCTCTCTCAGGTAAGATAGAGGAGGTGGTGTTAGAGGCCCGTACAGAGGAGATTCAGGCCGGTTCCTACAAAAAAGATGAGAAGAGCATTAACGGCCTGCCTGAGTTTACAGTGGAGATTAAAGAGCACATCCAGGTTAGTGCCAAATGAAAAACCTGAACCTAATCACTTAATAACAGTGACGTCATGTAAAACTTGATTCAGGTGAAAATCATTTATGAATTTTTAACATGAATGTATGGATATGGTTTGCTCTGAATGCCCTGTAGTTCATCTGTGCAGTAATCACTTAGTTGGACTGTTGATCAGACTTGATCAGTGTTAAGCATTTGCTCAGTTGTTCTTTGTTTTTTTTTTGTCTCTCAGGTGGAAGACAGCGGTGTGGTGAAGCAGGCTGGAGTGACATCTCGAGGCCGCAGCGAGTTTGTGCAGGAGATTGAGTTCAAGCGTCTCACACCGGGCAGCGTCATCGCTTTCAGGTTTATTAGATATATATGGCATGGCATACACACACACACACACACACACACACACACCCCGGCATAGTGTCTTTGTAGTACCTCTTTTTTCTTTAATCCTATGTATTTTTATTTATTATTTGTGCAAAAGCATAATAAAAATCATCTGATTGTTGCGGAACTACATGCCTTTATTTATTTAAATCCACCTTTAGCAGCAATAACCTCAAGGAATCTTTTCCTGTATGACTTTATGAGACTCTCATATCATTGTAGAAGATGTCCACTCCTGGGAAGATTGCCAACTTTCCTGAATGCTTACCACTTGTGAATAATCTTCCTGACTGTAAAACTTTTATCGGGGGCGGGGCTTGTAGGACGACTTTCTCTCACACACACACACACACACACACACACACACACACACACACTTTGAGTACTTAAATGGCGGACGCGTTGGAGTACTTGGATTACTTTTTTGATTTAACGAGTAATCTAACGCGTTAGGTACTTTGCACCCAACACTGGGCACAATTTAGTTTTTTATGACGTTTTTACACAAAAAGAACTTTTTCAACATGACTGTATGTATTAATATCCAGTATAACAGAATTTTTACTGCACTAAGTATAAACTACTACTTACAGGTTATTATTATCTCTGCAGGGTGAGTTTGGATCCAAAGGCGCAGGAGCTTGTGGGGTTTTTGAGGGCTCACCTCGTCCAGTTTAACCCTGAATACAAAGCAGGAAGTGTGCTGGATGAGAATGCTCCCGCCATTCTGAAGACCCCACTGAGCCAGTAAGTGATAAATACACACAGCTCTGTAATGCGCGGGCTGGCGATCAGCTTCACTTTTAAAGGCACATGAATAAACCTGTGTGTGTGTGTGTGTGTGTATATCTACAGTATATATTAGTCTGTATTTTGTTTTGTGATGGAGAAATAAATGAGAGATGTTTAAAAAGACACTTCTAAGAACGACACAATGGAAAAGACAGTCAGAGATAGTGAATATTTATCATGTTTCCCTCTTTGAAGGATCATGGATAAGTTGACTCTGGCTGATCTGAATGTGCTGCTGTTCCGCTGTGATGAGGAGGAGAAGGAGGATGGAGGCGGCTGTTATAACATTCCTGGATGGACCACCCTCAAGTACGGTGGCCTGCAAGGTACACCCGAAATGTGAAACTAAAATGTGTAAATGGATTTTTTTTTTTGTCTGTTGTTCCTTAAACTTATGAAGGGCACTGGGTAGAAGATATCGGATTTTTTTTTTATTATGGTTTTATGATCAATTAGGTTTTCCTGGAGCGGGCTTCTTGTCGTTTTGTAACTGTACTGTTACATCATGTCAGATGCTGTCTCTGAGGTATGTGTATTTCACACACAGGCCTGATTTCCGTGATGGCTGACATCAGACCTAAGAATGACCTGGGCCACCCGTTCTGTAATAACCTGAGGCAGGGAGACTGGATGATCGATTATGTCCGTAACCGACTGGTGGCTCAAAAAGGAGCGCTTAGAGAGGTGAGAATCCTGAGAGTCCCTAGTCTGAGTGAGTGCTGGATTTCTAAAATAGTGTGAACGAGTTGTGATGGGAAAACATAACCCAGTTCAAAAGGTTAATCAAGGGAGATTTAATGCGTAAGGTTGTATGAGCAAACCTTGTTCAAACTTGATGGAATAAGTATTTTTTTCCTTGCTTTCTGCAGGTGGGTCAGTGGTTTGAGGCAATGTTTGGCTACCTGAAACACATCCCTCGCTACCTCATCCCCTGCTACTTCGATGCCATCCTGGTCGGCGCGTACACCAAAGCCCTAGACACTACCTTCAAACAGATGTCACCGTCAGTCTCTTATTCTCTCAACTAACCAGCTTTATATAAACAATGATGCAACACAGTTTGATGGAAATTTAAGTACGGTTTATCATGAATCACCGCAAGTTTTTAATGAGAGTAGATTACTCGTTACATCAAAAAAGTAATTCAAGTACTTTAACGCTTTACACCCAACACTGCTCTTCATACACTAAATTATTCACATCACCTTACAGCGATGTAAAAAAAAAAAAGCACAAATATGCCAGAGTTATACTTGTGTTAAAAATATATTAAATTTTAAGCTCGTTAGTTGTTATAAGCGTGTTTGTGTATGCATGTGTGTGCTAGTTTTGTGCAGGATGGTTCAACCTTCGTACGCTTGCTGGCGCTGGGTTCACTGCAAATGTGTGGAGTGGGTCGCGTTCCTGCTCTTCCACCTCTCTCTCCGGCACTGCCTGATGTACCGCGAGGCATCAATGAGATCACCAAGCAGGAAGAACAGTTTTGTGTCTCCATGGCAGCAGGTTGTTACTTAGCAACATGTTATCCTGTTGTATTAAAATCACAAATATTATTCATCTATAATTTTAAATATTACCTCAGTGACATTAGTATTCTGTGTTTCTTGATCATCTGCATTTTGACAGGCTTGCCTCATTTCTCCGCTGGAATTTTCCGCTGCTGGGGCAGAGACACGTTCATCGCCCTGAGGGGTCTCATGCTGCTCACTGGCCGTCACCTGGAGGCCAGGTAGTTTACAGAGTGCTTAACAAAATAAATCTAGAAGCCAGTGATAATTCTGACGTCTGGGATTTGTAGACAGCTACCTGTATTATTAACAAAGAATACATTTCCCATCTCTCTCAGGAACATCATCCTGTCCTTTGCCGGCACTCTGAGGCACGGTCTGATACCCAACCTGCTTGGCGAGGGCATAGCTGCACGATATAACTGCCGTGACGCCGTGTGGTGGTGGCTGCAGTGTATTCAAGATTACTGCACCATAGTGCCTGACGGAACAGCTATCCTCAAGTGCCCTGTCTCCAGGATGTACCCTGCAGACGACTCATTGCCTCAGGCACCAGGCACTGTGGTGAGGTCTTAAATGTGCACATAGTATATACAGTGCTGTGAAGAAGTATTTTTTTTTCCTCCTGATTTTTTTTGTTTGTTTTTTTTTGCATTTTGGCGCATATAACCAATTCAGTAAATACAAAATGCAGTTTTTAAATAATGATTTCCTTTATTAACGGAAAAAAATATCCAAAGCTCTCTAGCCCTATGTAAAAAGTAAATGCCCCCTGAATCTAATAAATATGGCGGCATGGTGGTGTAGATAGATAGATTGATAGATTGATTGATTGATTGATTGATTGATTTTACATTTATTTATGTATATGCAATCATTACCAGTATGTAACATTTTTACCCAGCCATACATGTTGATATAGTGTAGTATGGATATAGTGTGGAAGATGTGAGTATCAGATGGTGATGTAAGTAAGTATGGGAGATGCAGATATAGTATGGAAAAATCTGGATAAAGTACACATGATGTGGGTGTAGTATGGGAGATGTGCGTGTAGTATAAGTGTAAAATGTATGATTCATCTTGTGCTCTGTGTATATAGGATCAGCCTCTGTATGATGTGATTCATGAAGCCCTCCAGCTCCACATGCAGGGCATTGAGTTTAGGGAGAGGAACGCTGGACCACAAATCGATCGCAACATGAGGGACGAAGGTGACACATTTAGTAAAACAGAGCTAATGTTTTTAAAAAATGCTTAGCATAATTCTCCTTAATTTGGCCTCAGTCATTATCAGCCCTGGACTATTTCTTTACTATTTGTAAATTGACATTTGGTTTCCAATTGCCATTGGATCTCTTGTTCTGCGGCCTTGTACATTTTCCTGCCAGGATTTAACATTGTGGCCAAGGTGAACCCAGACACCGGCTTTGTGTACGGAGGAAATCGCTTCAACTGTGGCACGTGGATGGATAAGATGGGTGAAAGTGACCGAGCTCGCAATAAAGGGATTCCTGCTACACCCAGGTACATCATATAACTCAAACACACAGTGGCTAGATAATGTGTCTTCAGTTGGTTATTTTGTTTGTTTTTTATGGTCTGCTTTATCTGGATATGTATTAGAGTGGTAATACTTGTCATTCATTCATCTTTAGTTTCTGCTGTGTCCGACTGTAGTTAGGGGTCATCTAGTTTTTTCAGTGTGTAATAAATGCAAAATAGTAGTGAAGGAGAAATTGCATTAGCTTCTGACCAGCATTTAATTCTATTAAAGCAAGCCCCTGAGGAATGACTTTTATTTAGAGAAAATTAAATAGCAGCAATGGTTTTTCTTTTCATTTGTGACTAAAGATGAAAAATTTCGCACATTTTCACATTGTTCATAGTTGAACACTTCCACAATAACTTAATCAATTAATTGTTAATTATTAATGACAACGAGGCACATTTGAATAGACGTTCTGTGTTCCCATTCATTGATTTATTAGAGGTAGACAGTAACTAAGTAAATTTACTTTGTCACTTAAGTGAATAAATATTGCACGCATCTGTAGTTTTATTAGAGACTCTTACTTTTTTACATTTTACAGCAAATATCAGTACCTTTTCACTTCACTACAATTCTACACGGCGTTGCGTTACATAGCCACAGTGGAGTGGAGAATATGTGGGAATATTGCCACCTCCTGACTATTATGTGTAATTGTATGATTTGGCTTCCATCTGTGTTGTAAAAAAAAATATATATATATTTTTTTTTACAATATGTAAATGGGAGACTTCTGTACTGTATTCACTTGAGTAATATTTACCCTGGGTATCTTTACTTTTCCTCAAGTACTGCATTTGTGTGCTTTGCCCACCACTGCCAGCCTGACTTGACATATAAATGGATCGCCTCATATTGACTATATTTTTTAATTGTATTTTGTTATTTATTATAGTTTTGTTTTCTCGTAAACTGCTTTGATTGATTTAATTTCAGCAATTAATCAATTAACACATCGATTTCTAACATATAACAAATAATGAATTTGTACAAAGCAATTCCATGTGGTGCATTTTTTTATGTATCGAATGAAAAACAATGACTAGTACTGTGTATCACAGTACTACCTGTATATCCCCCCCCCACTAAAAAGTCTATATATAACTTATATACATACATACACACACACTCAGTATGTAGACATAGAGACATGTGGACAGGTGCTGACTGGTTGGAACGGATGCTCATCTGTTCCACTCTAAGACACGCCAAGCTCCAGTGTGGTCTTTCTTCATTTTGAGTGCTTAATGATGAGTGCATGCTTGTGCTCGACTGTAACAGGGATGGCTCAGCTGTGGAGATCGTGGGTTTGTGTAAATCAGCTGTGCGCTGGCTGGTGGAGCTCCATAAGTGGGGACTGTTCCCTTACAGCACCATGACCATCCAGAGAGATGGTGAGAACACATCACACTCTGAAATCCTGTCATGTGGTGCAAAGTGTAGCATCATTAATAAACGTACACTTCATTCACTCGTCCAGGTAAACCACTCACCGTGTCCTATGAAGACTGGAACAGAAAGATCCAGGTCAGCTTTGAGAAAATGTTCTATGTGTCTCATGACTCCAACGACCCCAATGAGAAACATCCTGAGCTGGTTCATAAGAGGGGGATTTATAAGGACAGCTGTGGCGCCTCTAGCCCATGGTGCGACTACCAGCTCAGACCCAACTTCACCATTGCCATGGTGGTGGTAAGAACTGAGCCTTGACTTATTTGTGTTGTTTTATGTCTTCTGTATTTTGCCCTTAATGGTGTTACTGAGGTAAACTGTCAGGTGAACTATTGTCAGCACCAAATTATTGTTTCATTCCCCACAGGCCCCAGAGTTGTTCACAGTGGAGAGGGCCTGGGAGGCTCTGAGTATCGCTGAAGAAAAGCTGCTTGGACCACTGGGAATGAAGACACTGGATCCAGAGTAAGACTGACTTACTGTCACAAATAGTGAAGCTTTGTTAACGTCCAATTGTTAAACCTTTATCGATCTCTTCTGTGTTAAACAGTGATATGGTTTACTGTGGTGTTTATGACAACTCGCTCGACAACGACAACTACAATCTGGCCAAAGGCTTCAACTATCACCAAGGCCCTGTAAGACCAATCAGTTCTGATTCCTGATAACTGATACCAAGTAATCTAATGAGACTAATAGTAATCTATGAGGTTTCTTATCATAACGACATGCCCTTATTCCTTTCTCAGGAATGGCTTTGGCCAGTCGGTTATTTCCTGCGCGCTAAGTTGTATTTCGCCAAGAAACTTGGAAAGGAAATGTATAACAAGACAGTGTTTCTGGTGAAGAATGTTCTCTCTCGCCATTATGTCCATTTGGAAAGGTAACCATGCTCCCACTTTCTTATCTTTTTAAATTCTTATTAAACAAAAGAATCCCTTGTTGAACCCGTAATGATTCTTCGGCTTGTTCCTCTGATGAACTTGTCAACGTGTGGTCACTTCAGACAGCTAGAATCTTCAGAGTGTTCTTGTTGAAGAGTGTGTAGGTTTAAAAGTAGAATTTAAAAGTATGACTCCATCATTTCTTACGTAATAAGTTAAACACTTTGCAAGCATGCTTTTCCAACAACAGCACATCGCAAAGTATTTTGTACCTCTCTTACCACGGTGGTTTACCAACAGTTACAGTTTTAATCTATCCCTGTATAACACTGCATACTTTTTATATGTTTATAGTCCCTCTCTGGTGATGAGACATAAGATCTGATGTACAGTAAGATGAGATGAGATTGAATGATCAGATATGTAAGACCCCTCCATGACCAAATCTTTCCTGTATTTCTGTAACAAAGCACTGAGGATTCTTAGAACTACTAGTTTCTTTGGGATTCTCTTGTCAAGGGGTCGTCACAAATGGAACAGGTTTTTACGCTGGATGCCCTTCCTGGCAGAATCCTCCCATTTTATCTACCCGGGCTTCAGACCGGCACTGCACCAATGGCAGGGCTCGAACCCCGATCCTCAGATCCTCAAATCAAAAACCTAGAGCATTAATTCTAAATAAGTTCTAATCCTAAATTAACTTTTCCTTTGTCAGTGGGGATTGAAAATAATAATAATGTCAGCCCTTTTCAGACATCTGTAGAATCTTGGTGACAAAGCATCTGTTCATTCTAACACACAGATTTACCTGCTGTTGGTGTTGACTTAGAGTATAGTGCATTTAAATAAAAGTTGGTCATTTTTTTTTCTTTTCGGATGAAAATGCTTACAGGGTAAATTCACATCACATGACAGGCTTTCCAATTCAGTGTCATCGATTAAAGAAAACTATTGTAAAGTAAATGGGAGATTTCTGATTCTAAGAATAAACCAGCTGGTTACTCAGGTTGACAAGTTATCTCTCTCTCATCATTTAGCAAATTCATCCATTTTTCTGGTGCCACAGAATTATTAGAAGTTTCAACTTTTTCTTTAGATGAATAAAAAAAAAATTCTAAGAAGTCTGTTTGCATATCTACCTTTACATTAGCATTAGCTCTGAAACAAACCTTCATAGATTTAGTTTTACTGAGAAACAGCTGATTGACTAATTAAAAACATGGAAATGTTAACTTCTAAAGCTCAGAACACGACAGGAGTGAGCATGTCACATGACATCATTTTGAATCTGTGATTTGAAACGGGGCCACATTTTAATGCATCAGTCATTCTGTTCTGCACTATGAAAATGCACTTCTGGTTGATGCTAACTGTATTTTGTTGTACCTACATGTGCAGCGACCAATAAAGTTGAATCTAATCTAATCTAATTACTTTCACTTCATTCTCTGTATTTTGCTCATATTTCTGCTTTGTTTTTTGTTTTCAGGTCCTCATGGAGGGGCCTGCCAGAGCTGACGAATGAAAACGGTCAGTACTGCAAGTTCAGCTGCGAGACTCAGGCCTGGTCCATCGCCACTGTTCTGGAGGTCCTTCATGACCTTTAATCCTTTAGAGGCTTTTCAAAGGTCTACGTCTTCCTGAATATGTAGATAGTTTCATGGAGCCAGTAGAAATGTTATACAGCCGTGAATGTGCAATGTGTGGTACGAAAACGAGCTACTCTGTTCTCTGTCAGGATTTCTAACGTGTCTGATCCTCATTTTAAACTCCCATCTCATTTTCCCAAATAACGCAATATCCCTCGACACTTAGAATCCATTTAATATCGAATTACAATGAGGCTTTCTCCAACGGGATTGACTTCAAGCCTGTCGGTGCTACTGTTGTGTCTGTACCTGTATGTTACTATGTGTTAGCATGCTAGTGTCCACTGTAGTCTGTTAACTGCTGTGTTTTAGCATTATATTTGAAAAGAAAAGAGAGTATTTAGATTTAGTTTACATGTTATAGACTAATGTTTTGGTTCAGGTTTACAGCATAAGGATAAATGGATTATAAGAACTAGTAAAAGAAATAAATCTATAAGAGACCCAGAGTGTGATGGATTTTCATTGATTTCATTCTTGTTTTTTTTCAGTAAACACGATGGAAAATGTGGGGAAAATTTCGCTGTGGTGAGGGGAAAAAAGTTGGTTGTTTTTAGTCATTTCTTCTTTTCTTTAATGTTAGCCAGTGTTTAAACAAGCCAATTAGATTTTCTCCTAATGTGACCTCATATTAGGAGATACATTGGAACCTTGGATTACGAACATAAATTGTTCTGGAAGCGCGCTCGTATTTCAAAACACTCATAAATCAAAGCGAATCTCCACATAAATAATGGAAACTCAAATTATTTGTTCCACAGCCCCAAAAAATAAATACATAAAAAGAATTAATACAAAATATAAAGTAAATATTAAACAAAGGGGTGTGTGTGTGTGTGTGTGTGTGGCACGGTGTCCAATGACGCGTGCGCGCACAGACACAAAGTGCAGGCTGATACAGAGAGAGAGAAAATGGATCTTTAACCTCTCTAATTCAATTCAATTCAATTTTATTTGTATAGCGCTTTTAGCAATTGTCATTGCCGCAAAGCAGCTTTACACAATC
>JAOVVA010000052.1:21612293-21631973 GCA_028565275.1 Leiocassis micropogon | reverse complement strand
GTGCAAATATGCATAAAAAGTGTCTTATTAAAGTGTCTTGTGCAATGATCCAGAAATGAAAATATAAATATGTAAGTCTACATGAATGTGTCCATAAGTGTCCATGAATGTCTTTTGGCAGTTAAACAAGAGATGAACATTAAACCATTTATTTATCTTCAGTAACTGCTTTATCCTGGTATGTGCCATTGTGGATAAAGAACACTGAATGAAAATTCACCCTGGACGGGACACCAATCCATCTCCTTGCACACGCTTAATCACATCCATGGGCATTTTAGTGTAAGCACTTCACACCTACATGCATGTGTTTGTGAGGTTTAAGTATATGTTCATACTTTATTAGGTCTTTAACAGATAGATTGAATGTGAGAATTGTCAAACAAAAGCCTGATATCATCCGTGCTGAAGAGCACTTGAGTGTGGCTCAACTCAGTGAAGTTACCTGAGACCAGGAGGTGGTGAACCATTTGGAGCAAGGCCTCTCGAAGCATGGTGCTCTCTCCTCGGGTTTGGGTGAGTGAGCACATGCATGATCAAGAAACTCCTTAAACACTCCAGCTTCAAGCCCGGCACACACCACCTGCCTGCTCTTTACCCCACGCCCACATGTCGCATTACACTGCAACACATTTGAAGAGAGATGCTAGAAACCAAATGCCACTCACACACACAAACACATTTACTGGCAGAACTAACACACTGTTGCGCTTTGACTATCTTAGTACACTATTGCACTTTCAGGGCCTTAAAATTCTGTGTGTGGCATAAGTATGTGAACTTTTCCTGCCAGTATCTGGTTTGACACACTTATGCAGAAATTACTGCAAGTGAAGGGTTTAAGACTGCTGATCAGTCCTGTACACTGGCTTGGAGGAATTTTAGCCCATTTAAACACTACATTCCAAGAGCATTAAGGTCAGACATTTGACCCTCCATTCCAAATCCCTAAATTTATTCTTATTTTACCATTTTTTGATAGAACAACTTGTGTGGTTAGAGTAATGGTCTTGCTGATCTTTTGAGATTCAGTTCACTGCTACTACCACCACCATGTTTCACAGATGAGTTAAGGTTCTTATGCTAAAATAACACGTATTATTTATGCCAGGATGTTCTATTTCAGTCTCATCAGCCGACAAAATCTTTTTCCGTCTGGGTTGTCCACATGATCTTTAGCGAACTGTAGACCGGTGTTTTTAGACAGCAGTGGCTTTCTCCTTACAACTCTGCCATGCACACCATTTAGGTTAGGGTTCTCCTGACGGTGGACTCAAACATTAAAATTAGCCATTGTGTAGATGTTTATAAGTTACCCTGGGTTCCTTTGTTACTTCCTTTGTTACCTATACTCTTTTGGAGTGATCTTTGTTAGTTGCCCACTGGGGAGGGTAACAATAGTCTTGAATTTCTTCCATTTATGCACAATCTATGTAGATTGGCAAAGTCAAAACTCTTTATAGGTGAAACCTTTTCCAGCCTAATGAGCATCAAAACAACCCTTTGTGAGGTTGTCTGAAACATCCTTCACATCGAGGGACAGATACTCCCTAGCCTGGGTGAATACTGTATGCGTCGTTACTTATAAAGTTGGGTTGCCAGCTCAACACCTGATTGTCATTTCAGCACTCACACCTCTTTCTCAATCCCATCGTTCGAAACCTTTTAATTTCACCTTCAAACTGGTAATTCTGGAGGTTGACATAATTTTGCCACACAAAGATATGTTATTGGACTACAGCAGGAGCAGTTGTAGCTTAGTGGTTAAAATGTTGGAAAACTAATTAGATGGTCATGGGTTCAAACCCCAACACCCTAAGGTTGAGCAAAGATGTATAGTAAGGTACAAAAGTTGCTCTAAATAAGGGCATCTGAAAATGCCATAAATGTAAAATGCAAACCGATAAATTTCCTCAATATTGTAAATAAATGATCAGGTATAATATTTTTGTCTCATTTGTTTAACTTGTTCTACATCTGATTTAGGGCTTGTGTGAAAACCTGATCATGATTAAAGTGACAAAATTCAAAAATTTATAAACTTTCAATCTCCACTTATAATGAGCACAAGATTCCAAAGACATTTTGAGGGTGGTGCAGTATGATTGTTAATCCTCGTTATAAAATTTAGGTCTAAGATCCTTCTAGCAGATTTTTTTTTTTTAATGATATCGGAATACAAAAAATATCTTCAGGACTCCAGTTTTACAAGTTTTACCAGAATTTTTACATGGATGATGTGAAATTTGCTTTACTGTGATGAACCAGAATTTTTCCCCCACAAATAAATAAAAATTATGGAAATTGATGAAGAATCTATTGTACATCTATTGTATCTATTTTACTACATCATACTAATGTGTAACTCCACCACATTAAACAATATCCAAAGTTTCTTTAAAATCACAATATGTAGCTATAGCTATATAGCATCAGAATAATTTGCCTGCATCAAAGTGGAATGGCATGAAGAGATGCAAATTAAATCCCGAATATTATATAACCACTGATATTCATTTACCCGTTCCCACTCCTGCTCTACCCAGTGTGCGAGGCAGTTTGGGGCTCCACACGGCTGCACGGTGAGGGGCTTCAGCTCCCGATCACAGTGGCCATCAGAGATGACCTTTCCATTCCCGCTCTTACACACCACGTAACGCATCATGCGGCCTTCTCCACATGGCCCTGAGCACTTAGACAGAGAGATCAAACACGACCATACGGAGCCAGAGAAGGGATTACGGATTAGAAAAAATGTTAGTGAGCAAACTCTACTGAGCTGTTAAATATCTCAGAACTACTCATGTTGTTTCAGAGCTAAAAACAATAGACGCAACCATCTTATATTTGCAATCACTTTTCTCCTCAATGTATAATTAGCTAGGAGTTGCAGCCCAAAGAATGGAGTGACTGCGGTGATCATTTTAGGCTTTATTCTAGATTCATATGTCTGTTCTTCTGTCAAAATTTCATTTGCAAATAATGGTTATTTATTTTTTTTTTTTATAACGCAAAGAGATGCTTATCTCTTCAGTAAAAGCTGGTGCAAAGCGTCATGCCTCATGTAGACACTCACCGGTCCCCAGTCCGAGACAGTCCACCTGCGGTCACATGGAGGTCCGTCACACTCCCTTTGATTGGGGGGGCGTGTGGACTCGTTACACATGCGAGTATCCATGGAACAGCGCACCTCCCTGCTCCTCACACCACGGCGCCCACACCGTGCTGAGCACTTTGCACATACACACACACATCCAAACTAAAGACCATATTCTCGTTCCATTCAAGCCCTAAACACATGGATCTATTTATGGATTTATTCAAAGTCCAATACCGGTTACCTGGAGTGTTAAAAAAGTCACTCAAAATTTGTGCTGAAAATCAAAAATACTACAGAAATCCAGATTCTCTTGCCGTTCTATGCTGAATATGCTTCGAGACAATCACAACAAATAAGTGACAAATGAGCACCTTGTACATACTGACCTCAGACCAGTCCGACACCTCCCACTGAGGGCCGCAGGATTTGGTCCTGCAGGATTTGCGTGCCATGGGCTTGTGCAGTTCAGCGCCATGGCACAGATCATCATACACAGAGCTGTCGAAACCTGGTGCCATCATCTTCCAGCAGCGCACAGTCCGAAACTGAAAGCCCTCACCGCATGTCCGTGAGCACTCGCTCCAACGGCTCGTCTCCCACCTGACACACAGAAACCCACAAACATATAAAGAGACAGAAACATACACACCATGTTGCCATAGCTGTGATCTCCTGGACCCTACGGTATGTAATCGATCGTGAATGTCTATGTGCGCAAATTTTAAGACGGTCCTCCTTAAAATGTACATACTTGTGTGCGAGCAAATATTTGAAAGGAGAACCATCACTGCACATTTCCTGCAGGTTTCTGAGGTTTCTGACCTGGGCAGACACTCTCGGCCTGTGCAGAACTCGTATGTGGGCTCAGGTCGCGTCAAAGCACCACAGTAACTCTCATCAACTTCAGAACCATCGTATCTTACACACAAAGCATATGCTGTGGTGATACCTACAAAAAGAGAGACAGAGAGAGAGAGAGAGAAACAGAAAGAGGTAAAGAGGTAGGACAAATTAAAAAATCCTTCTATTAGTTATTTTCTATCTAGAAAAGAGAAGAATATTTATCCTATAAGACTGTTTACCATTTGATATTAGAGATACCACTTTGTGCAACGCATGGCTATAATACCTGCATCCAGAGCTAGCTAGCTAAAGAATACACTGATCAGACATAACATTATGATCACCTGCCTAATATCGAGTAGGTCCCCACGTTCTGACACCTTTCCATCTCAACCAGCATTAATCTTTTTATCAATTTGATCTACACTAGCGCTATTCACTATCACTATTGGATTCACTCCCCATGTGCATCAGTAAACCTTGGCCACCCATGACCCTGTCGCCAGTTTACCGGTTTTCTGTCCTTGGATTACTTTTCGTAGACCAGAAATATTCCACAAGACCTGCAGTATGTGAGTTGCTCTGACCCAGTCGTCTACCCATCACAATTTGGCCTTTGTCAAAGTCACTCAAATCCTTGTGCTTGCCCATTTTTTCTGTGGGTGCAATAGGAAGGTATTGTACTATGATAAGAATTTGCATGTAAACAGTATACAGATGAAGAGTTACTGTATACACAAACAGTGCAATGATTTTGATGTATGCAGTGAGAAGATATTGTGAACTATAATGAATAGTTTGCATATGTATACTGTATGCATACATAACACAGAAAGGGTTATATACAGAAGGGGTTATATAGACTGACTGCAATGAAGAAAGATATATGGCATGATAAAAGTATACGCATATGAATATATACACAAAGAAAAGTTAAGTGCAATGGTTATAGATGAGGAAACATTGTCTAATACTCAATATTGGACGGGTGGTCATAATGTTGTGGCTTACAGTAAGTGTTATATATTTTTTAACATCAGTTAAATAACATATCACTAAGAGAATAGAGTGTGAAATCCCACTTGTGTCCTGTACAGATTTATTTTATTTTTATTTATTTTGCATGGTTTAGCAAACTTTATAACTACCTGCGGGCACTGGAAATTCAGAGTTAGTCTCCTTTTATGTCTTTTGTTATTATACCAGTTTTCCATAGTATAAGGTTTACAAATGGGGCCTTTAAAAATTTGCTTAATCGCAGAATGTCTTGACGTGAGAAATGGCATTGGTTTAAGAAAACTTGTCTTTGGTGTTGAAGCAGTGGCTTCGTGTGCATGTTTGTGTATTGGTTCATAATTGCACCTGTGGTACAAGATGAACTGCAGGGTGCGTACGCAGATACCTTCCATCTGTACACTCCTGCCGGACTGACGTCATGGTCAAGAGACACCACCTCAAACTCATTACTACAGAGAGAGAGAGGGGAATCAAAATAATATAGACAGACATGAAGTATAAGGCTGACTGGCCCCGAGGTTAGATGTTTTCTCTCTCCCTCTGTCTTACTCTGTACCAAACCTCACTCATCCATCCCGAACCTCCCCACCTGCACTGCACCTTCTTTCCTGATCCTTCCCTCCTTCCCCTTCTCAATCCCTCTGGCTGACCTGTCAGTGAGTGGGAGGTGCTCTGGTGCCCCCTGCTGGAGTTGGAGAAGTTGAGCTCTGCTCTGCGAGGTGCTGTTCAACCCAGGCTTGAACTTGTGCTCTCTCTGGCTCGTCGTATGAATCTGCAGAGCCAAGTTCTTCTTCACGGGGGAGCTGGAGTTCAGCTTTAGTGTGGAACAGTCAGAGATGGATGTACTCTCTGCACAAGACAGCAGCTTATACAGTTTGTTCCTCACACTCTTCACCATGGGCTGGGTCTCATTGTTCACAATAGAGGAGTCGCCTTCAATCAGTTTAAGTTTGGACCCTGGAAAGGTTCAAAGGTATTCTGGTCATATTTTAACACCACAGGTTTTAGTATACCTAACTAATTAAACATAATGGACTGAAAAGTGGACTAAGTTGTATTACAAGCAATTATTTACACAGTCATCCATCCATACATCTATACATCCATCCGTGTGTGTGTTTGTGTATTTCCAAGACTTCACTGTCGCTATATGGCAAAAGAAACACACTACTCATTTTGTGCTCACCAAAGCTATCCTGCTTTCCAGACTCTCTAAGGCGTAATGCCTCAGGATTTTCACTGAGGTTACAAGGAGCCTGGTGCTCCCACCGAACATCTCCACGTGCCTCCATGGTCCCCTTATGATCCAGGGATGTACCCTGGCTCTTCTCTCTGCGAGCTTCCACCTCATTCCCGGTAATCGGGAGCTGCGGATAGGAGGTGTTGGCCATCATGCTGCCGATTGGGTGCTGGTCCTGGGTGAAGGATGCCGGGGTGGAGGACACGCGAGGCACCGTGTACTCATATGTGATGTGTGGCATCTTTCCATTGAGGTTATAATACTTTATACAGAGGCAAAAAAATAAAAATAAACTTTCAGCACTACACTGGGTCAAATGAGTCAAAGTAAACAATTTTAAAAAAGTGAAAACTAAAAAAACTATGTGCAGGAGTGCATATGTGAAATAAAAATCGTTTAGTGTGTACACATATTACATTTGGAATACTATAACAACATTCATGCACTACATGTTAAATTAATCATACCGTCAGGTTCAATAATTAACCATTAGATTGATCTTTTATATTATATTGATTTGAGTCCAATCAAAAACTTTAAAGGATGGTTGCCAAACATAATGAATACCGTTTGTAACTTCTGGTATTTTGGTGATGGTGTCCCAACTCAAGTCAAATCTTACCAGCAGACACTTACAAGTTCAACTAAGATGACATTTTTGGAAAGAAACTTGCGGTTTTTACCATAATTGTAATGACATGAACGTAGTCCTGTATCTAAGAGCAGGCTGACAATTTTGCAGATAAAAGTAAAATCACACGAATGTGAGAAAATGGGGGGAAAAAAGCAAAATCTTCAAAGAAATTAAAAAAAGAAAGAAGTAGTGGTTCTATTAGGATCAGTACATACCTATATACCTACCATGACGTTCAGGCCCTGCTGGGTAGGACCCTGGGCCATGATGTACTCAAAACCATCTGAGAACAGGGTAACTGGCCTCCGGTACTTAAACACTGTTCCTGCTATGGGGAAGTTGCGTGGGTTGTCGATTACAGTGTTGCCATTAAAGAAGAAGTGGCCGGCTTCATCAGACAGAGCTAAATGGGAGAGGATGACCAAAAATTAGCCCTATGAACACTCATCTGCTAATCATACATTATTTTCTTAATTGATCATTTGTTCTTGCCGTCTTATCAGATGCCAACACTTACACACCAAAGCCGAAGTGTATTATGTCTCAACTGCATTTCACATTGTAACCTATCCATCCATTATTACATGCCTATTTTGCACCATGTGCTTGTTAATATGGCTCAGTGGTCCGCAATGTGGGAACCTGGAGGTTCTCGGTTCAGTTCCCACATTGGGTCTGTTTTGCATGTTCTCCCTGTGCTTGGTGGGTTTCCTCCGGGTTCTCCGATTTCCTCCGACAGTCTTGGCATTTCCAAATTGCCCGTAGTGTGTGAATGCGTGTGAGAATATTGACTGGCCGTGGTCGTACAAACGGGAATAAATACAAACGTCACCATTGGCCTCTATTGATCACCATTGGCCTTCACTGTCACTCGTTGGACTACAGAGGTTCCTAGATGGATGGATGGCTTGTTAATATGGCTTCTGTACTGTGTGTATGTGTGTGTGTGTTTTCTTTTGTTCGAACATTCTGGAGCAATGGAGATTTTACCCAAGATGTTTTCAGTCTTTCTGCGCTCGACGATCTGGATGTCTGTTGCTCCAACAGGTATGTTAGTTATAAAGGCATATCCTGAGGAGTTATAGAAAAAAAAAACAATTATTACAGATTAGTTCTAGCATTTTAGTGCCCCTACAAAATCAGCTTCATGGTAAAAAGTAAACACCATTAATCCAATCTACAACGTAAAAGTAATGATTTGAGAAATGAGAAATGTTGTAAAAGGTTCCTGACGTTTATAAAGTTATTTTAAAGGATAATTACAGCGCAGTTGGATGGAAAACGAGGGCCCTTAAAAAGAAAAAAGAAAGAAAGGAAAAAAAAAAAGGACCCGTAACCCTGAACTGCTCAGGTCTGAGCTTAGATTGTATTCTGTCCAGCATTGGATAGTAGTGCCAGCCAAATGAATAGATGTTCGTGTAAAAACAGGGCCTTACATTGAAGCTGAAAAGACTTCACATAACAAATTCAATCATATAATAAAACCCCCAAACTAAACTTATTAAAAAATGTTTCACATTGTGCCTTGTTTTTTTTTCCCATGTGAAAAATCTTGTGTTCTAAGTAACCAGATGGTGACCTCTTAGTGGTATTATAAGATATACCTAACTGTGTGATCCCTTTCCGGTAAGATCCTGAGATCCGGTAACAGGTGTCACCGCTTCCACCGCAGACGCCACATCTGTCTACAGATTTACTGGAGTACAGTTTCCCATCACAACCCACCACCTGGATGTGGAGACAGAGACAAGAGAAGCTAGTAGACTTGGAGTCAAGCTAGTTATTTTTAATAAACAATGGCTAATATACAGTACAACCCTATGCACAGGAAAGCATCATTACCATTTTTTAGGTCTACTGTGTATTGGTAGTTGACAAAATGAGTAACCCACTTAACATAAATCAATCAGAGGCATCATAATATGATATTTAGTTCTGCTTCTGTTCATTGTTATTCTTGACTCCATGTGATGAGTTTTTATTCAAATTGTTACAACATTCAAATAGTATATAACAGATAATTCCATTCCAATGGCCATAATTTCCAGAGATTTGCCATCCAGTTATTAGCATTAGTCTAATTTCGCAAATATACTGCACAAAATAAATATTTACTCAAAAACTTCTGCTCACACACCAATTAGGATGCTTGTGGCATCACCCAGGAATCGAACTTGCTATCTCTGGACAATAGGGTGAGACCCAAAACTTTACTTATTTGAATAATCATATGGAAAGAAACATCATCTCATCTTAAACTCCATCTAAGGAGGTGATTTAAAAACAGTGTAGCCTTCTGGAAATAAGGGAAGTATGTAACCTGGCAGTGGCCCTCAATGCAGATGCCCTTGAAGACACCATTCCTGCAAAAGGTCCCGTCGTGTGCCGGAACCAATAGCTGTCTCTCTCCCGTAGTGGTGGTGCACTGCAGATCACACGGCTTACTGGAAATGCTGATGTAATCATCTGGACAGGATATGACATAATTAATACTGTTAAATCTCTAGACTCTTGAGTGTTCTGCTGGAGATTAAAGTTAGTCATTGTGTCATAGAAAGGCCTCTTTTGTTGCTTAGAGGCCACAGAATTCGGAAATAAACCCAAACACCCATCTATGTGAGAGCATCTATGGAACAGCTGTCCCAAAGCCAAGAAGGGAAGATCAGAGAGATGTTTTGTGCCTACAAACAAAGTGAAATAGGCGCAGAGTTTTAAAAAGGACCATAAGAGAGAAATGGGAAGAGAAGGCCTGACGTGCACTTTCATCTGAATAGGATTCTGGTGACTTTGGATTGTCAGGAAGGCAAAGGTGAGGAGAGGCAACAGGTGGCAGGAACTGGATAAAACTCCAACGTGTGGGACACCATCAAGAAATTTAAGAGCTAAGGTGTTCTGTTAGCTCGCCATCTCCCCAACACCTCACTAAGTCATTGCATGTTCGACTCTCATTCAGTTAATGTAATGTTTGTAGTTCTATTTAGACTACTAAACCAATTTTCTGTACAATCCAGGCACTTTGGGGTATACTTTCTCCGAAGTGACTTATGATTGAGTTGCTGTATCATATGAATGAGATGGTTATAAATATTGCCATAACTATTACGGCTATATGGCTATAATGTAGGGCTAGAACTATAAATGTATACAGTAAATGGACTTTAATAGCATGGCATTCTTTATCTATAAATGGTAATACTGATCCCTGTGTCCAGTGATTAAACGATCCTGGCTAATTACAAATTGTGTACATCTTTTGTTTTGGCTGAACAGTTACAATAATAACTGTGTTCTAAGGCCCGGCTAATTGTGAAATTTACATTATGTTCCTTCATTATAGCAATAAAAACTAAGACAATAAAATGAGCATACTTCCATTTTAACTTTGAAATGAAAAGAGTGTTTTTACCTGGATAGAGAGGAACCCATTCATAATGTTTCCTGCTAAAGGCTTTGGAGTTGAACTGGGAGCACTGGTGTTGTTTGAAGCTGATTCTGCTGTTCGGGCATGGCTAGGCAATAGTTACATTAATGATTAGACAGCGCACATACAGTACTGTAGCAAGGCAGCATAGCAAACTGCTTGCACAGATTACAGCATGAAAACGAACATGTCAGAATGCATGTGTATTCCAGGCAGCTTTGGCAGAACCCAGTTCACACAGTTTCTCTTTATCCCTTAATTATGTTCAGCCCTACTTCAGGGATTCCAAATCGCATAAAACACGCACATAAAATGCGCCCTACCTGGTTTGTGCACAGTTGATACCGCTTAGGCGATCCAACACAGAAGGAACTGTTAATGTTGTGTGTGCTAGTGAGCCTAGAAAGAGGGGGGAAAAAACAACACCTATTACACCAGAAGCAGTCGAATAAAGTGCAATAAAAGTGTCATGTCTGCATGTCTAACTGATGAGGGTAATATATGGATTATGATATATGGCTATTTCAGTGTGTTAATAAAGATTATAAAAAAAAATAATTAACATGTTAGTCCTGAAGTAGCCCATTGTGCTTTTATAAAGGTAAAAAGTCTTTTTTGTCTCTTTATTTACTTTTATTTGCAACCAGCCAGCATGCTGCCATGAGACAAATATTTTCCTGATGCTTTGGCACATGTTAATTCTAACATAAAAAAATAAAAAAAATATCCCACTACTATCTAAACTTTAGAGACGGGGAAAAGATCGACTCGGTTACGCATTGCGTTTCTGGCAATTGTGTGGCAATTCATGTACAGTACCATCATTCTACTGTAGAATCGATTTAGTTATTAAGTTTTTGTTTATTTATATGGTCATGTGAAAAAGTTAGTACCATTATCACTTATTAAACCAAAATTTATAAAAAAATTAATATAAAAAAAAAAAAAAAAAACATATGGCCAATACGAAGTACCATGATTCTACAGTTTGTAGATCCGCCTTTAGGAGCAATAAGTTAATCATTTCTTTTTTTACTTTATCAGTCTCTCACATCATTGTGGAGGAATTTTGGCCCATTCTTCTTTACATCATTGCTTCAGTTTATTGAGGATTTTGGGCATATGCTTATACACAGCTCTTTTAAGGTCCCACAACGGCATTTGAATTGGGTTAAGGTCTGGACTTTTGGGCAATTCCAAAACCTTGATACTTTTATTTTTTTTTATTCTAATGTGCTAGGCATTAAAGCCAAACAACTCCACTTTGGTCTCAACAGGTTTCTTCTAGCAACCCATCCAAACAAACCAAACTTGTTCAGTCCTCTTCTAATTGTGCTGACTTTAACATTTACCATGCTGAGGCAACCTGGTAGGGTGTGAGAGTTAGGCCTTGTTTTTTTTGTATGTCTCTGAGCATTGCATGGTCTGAAGATTGGCAACTTCGGTCTTGAATGCTTTCCTCCTGTGAATTATCTTTCATACTGTAGAAAGTTGAACTCCAAAATTGTTTGGAAATGGTTTTCCAGATTGATGTGCAGCAATAATTGAATGCTTCAGACCAGCAAACTGCCAAAACCTCTGCTTTTACAAAAGGTCTGCACACCTGCTGATGATCAATTAATCAAGGGCTGATAATTAGCAGCTGGCTACAACACTTACACTCTTCATTCCCGTGGAAGCATTAAAGAAGGTACTTTGTATCACCCACTTTTAAATAAATAGTGAAAAAAGTTAAATGTTATATTAATTAAGTTATATGTTGTTCATCTGAGGTTGTATTTGCCCCAATCCAGGGTATAAATGAAGACTTGATTTTTTTTTCACTGAAAGCATTTTTTTTTTTTTCAGGAACATCAGATATTCATGGCAGGATTATTATTTTTTATTTATTTTTATTTTTTTGGAATTGAACACAACGGTTTGCAATCATGTTCCACATTATTTTGCAATATGTAGTATTAAATCATTTTAATACTTTGCTCCAAAACTGAATCCATTCTTAACTTATTTGCTAACCCCAATGCCATCTTGCATCAGACAATCTGGATCTGATGCATGCTATGCTGCTTCTCTCACGAGATACTACCTGGCTTACATATGTGCAACTTTCCCAGGCTTGTTCGCCCCTTTCGGCCCACTCCAGATGGGCCTCCTCCTCATCTTTCTGTTTCACCACTGAGATCCCCCTCCCCAGCATGTACACACACTCACTCTCACACAAGGGAGTGCTAATGGGGGCCAGCTGGCCTAGCTCAACATGAGCCCTTATCGGCAGAGGAATCTTCCTAAAGCGGCCGCTCATTTATTCTAAAAGGCATTTATAAGTATGTTTGTCTGGACAGAATTGCTGGTGTCATGTGAGTGGTGATTGGGTTAATTAATGGCACATAGGCGTACCATTTCTCTCATCCTGGGGGTTATAAGAGGGGAAATCACACTATAAGCAATTTGAAAATGCCAATTAATGTAATCTGCATATCTTGTGAGAGGAAACCGGAATACATGGTGGAAGCCCAACAAGCACAAGGAGAACATCTAAACTCTACAAACAGTCTCAAAGGTGGGACTCAAACCCCTTAACCCTGGAGGTGTGAAGCCATAGTGATAACTACTATGCCACCATGCCACCAATAAACAAATATAATTAAATAAAATAACTACTAGCACATACTTGCATATTAACATCAAGATATTAACAAAATATACTGGCAGGGAAGATAGAAGATCTATTCGCTGCGAGTCCTGCAAACAAGCTGGATTAAAAAAAAATAAAAATAAAAAAATCGCTATAAGCTATAATCACTATATAATTGCTAATTACACATCATTACAAATATTTCCTGTGTGTTCCACTGTGCAGAATCTGTACTAAAAGGAAATGAGAGAGAAAATGTACCGATTATATATTGCAGAAGCACTCAACCACATCACCGTAAACACAATCTGCACCATGTCGGACCTGACTGAAACCCATCCATCCTCATTTCTGATAGGGAATACTGACAAACAATAAATAATTTGTACTGGAGGACATGGTGGTTTTATATTTTTTATATTAGTTATGTACTTATATACTTCATATTAGTTATGTCTGCATCTTACCAATAAACTTCAATATCATTTTCTTCAGGGTCGTGTTTCAACTTTACATATGTGTTGAATATAAAGCCATATTCAGCATTGAGTGCTACTGTATATTCATGGCAGGAGGAAGGTAATGAATAATACATTTATGAAAATTGAAAGACCAGCCACACAAAACTAACTAACTAAGCAAACACAACTGAACAGAAAATATGGAAAATATGTGTAAAATATTTCGTAATGTGAAATAAGGAACTTTATTGATCATTTTGAATTAATTTTGGATAAAATTCTAAAACTCTTTCTGACGTTAGCTTCATTTAAAGACTTTACTGAGTAATTTGGGAACTCGCTTATGACGTAAAACCAGAACAGTCCAATAAAAAATGATGTGAGTCAGAGTTGTTCTACATGACTGACACGATGGCGCGTCTTCACCCAGGATTTTAAAAGAAGGGGTTCGTCTTCTGCCAACAGCAGAACTGATTTCATGAAGTTTGTTAGTATTCCAACTTTAACGAGCGTTCAGAGCGGTAAACTGCGGAAAGCTCTGGAAGAGAAAACAGATTGTAAGAGTTATGAAGCCTGAGCTTAACAAAGTGTAATTGCATTGAGATTTCTGCGCCATTTCATCCAAAAGGACGTGCGGTTTTACCCTACAGCCTGTGGTGGGTGACGCTAGCCAGGTTAAGGAGTAGGTTCACAATAGGGTCAGACAGATGGAGGCGTAACGAGCCTTGCACAGCTAATTACCAAGCCAGGTCTAAGAGGAGTTTATTTCAGACGGTACTTTTTCCAAAAGGTCCAACCTTTTATCTTAAGTGTTAATGGATAAAACATTGTCTCTGTCCTCATGGAGAGCAGCGTTTTATCAATTTCACAATATTCATGTAAGATAACTTCACCCAGAAACTGGCAGAAATTTAAACAAAGGGTAAAACACGGCCAACATCGGACCTGCGTTTCATTGTGACGTTTCAATGTACTTTCCAGGACGTCTAACCTCTGCTGCAGACAGTGGCGCTCCTGCGAGCGAACTCCTCCTCCGCATGTCCAGCTACAGGTCGACCAGCTGCTCCATTCACCCCACCACTGAGCCACTTCTTCCAGGTGGAGCTCCTCCGTCCCCTCCCTGCTGTCCTAGCCCAGGGATACAGAGAGAAAGAGAGGGAGAGACGAGGAAGGAGGATAAGAGGGACAGATACAGTAGCATTTTCACTCTTTAAACCCAGGACACTATGAAGACCTTGAAGACTGCAACTGATACAAACTGTTTTGACTTACAGTATGACTGCAGTCACTATGATCGTTCGTTTACTCACTCATCGTCTGTACCGCTTTATCCTGTATACAGGGTCGCGGGGGGCCTGGAGCCAATCCCAGGAGACTTGGAGCATGATGGGGGTGCCAACCAATTCACAAACTATGGGCAATTTGGGAACGCCAATTAGACTAATCTGCATGACAATGGACTGTGGGAGGAAACCCACCAAGCACGGGGAGAACATGCAAAGTCGCACAGCGCCTGAGTGGGAATCGAACCTGGAACCTGGAGGTGCAAGGCGACAGTGTTACCCACTAAGCCGCCTGCTAGGATAGTTTTAGGACCGAAATTGCAATAAACAGTCTCCATCAATAACCAGTTACCTCAACAAAAAAGACTAAAATTAATTTAGCACTTTTCACCATTTAGGACACAAACTTTGAACAGTATTTTATTAAAATGGACACAAACAAACTTGCCACAGAGGTCAAGTTACAGAGGAGGTACAAGCATTTTTTTTTAAAGATGTTTTCTAATTATAATGAACTCTGAGTCTGCAGAATGATTTAACCAGATCACATTCTGCTATAATAAACAGTGCATGTAACTCAGACTTTAATGTGTATGTACCAATGCCATGTATTCCAGTCCTCAGTTATTAGTTAATAATTAATTAATGGATGAAAAATACAGTATGTTGCAGGACTTTTACGCTCTGAAGCCGGGTTGTCCAGCTCTGCACAAAAATGCCTAAAACTATGGAATTCTCAAGTGAATTGTGAACTTAATCTCCAGATCTCCAGGAAGCAATCAAGGAGGCGTGGATTGAGCGAGTGACACCAGAATGCTGTAGACGTCGTTTTGACTCTTTGGATCCAGTAGGTAGAATAAATGACTTCATACGAAATATTGATTGTTGTATAGCAATTTCACTGCATAAAGTAGAATATTTTTATTATATATTTAAAATTCGAGAACATCATTAAAAGCACTGAATCTCACTTTTGTCTCACAGCT
Source organism: Leiocassis micropogon (assembly GCA_028565275.1). NCBI lineage: Eukaryota > Metazoa > Chordata > Actinopteri > Siluriformes > Bagridae > Leiocassis > Leiocassis micropogon. The sequence goes on along the minus strand of JAOVVA010000052.1, from coordinate 21,616,353 downwards.
TTTGGCCACCGCTATATACTAAGATTTTTTTTAACTAGCCAATTATAAAAAGTCTTCACTTAGAACAAGTTTTAAATGCCGTTCAAAAGCCGGAAAAGCACTTTAGATGGGGTGGTGTACAGCAGCTTAGGAAGTTTTTCCCAGAATCCAATGTCCAAACTGCTCGCACACGGATTTAATCAAGCTCTAAAGGAGAAAAAAAACGGTGTGAAAGCCGTGAAATCATATTTTCAAGTTAACAGTTTCCAACAGATAATACATTCCTATACAGTAGATGCACACACTGAAAATCAATAAAAAACATTTTTTATTGTTTAAATGTAAAAAAGGCCATGGGAAAAGGCACCTACTGTAGCCACCACTAAAGAACATTTCATTGCTGTAACTACCTTGTGTATTATGTTATAAAGATCAAATAAAACATATTGTATTAATCTTCAGAATTTCCTGACCTCATGTTGAATGTTTTATCTATAGAGAGCTTAAAAACCACATAAATATATCTATGATTCTGACATTATAGTGTGATTTCATGCCTCGGTCATGCTGTAGTGCGCGCGCACACACACACACACACACACACACACACACACACACACACACACACACACACACGAGTTACAGGAGGATGGCTGAAATGTAAACTCAATCACAGGGTTTCAAAACAACACCTCTCCTTTAGAGCTCAGTAAAGCTGTGGGAGACAAACACCAGAGCCATGCAGAGGCAAACACACTCCTCCTGCACTTGTCCTGCGACACCCCGGGGCAAAACTCAACAATTACCAGCTGGATTCTAGGAAGTGGGGCTTAAAGAGGTGGCCTCAGGTGAGCTCTGTGGATTTAGTCACTCAGACGTGACGAGAGCTTGTCCAGGGCAATGCAACAAACATGAGATGAGAATCTATAGAGTCAACTTATTAGTGAGAGGTGTGTGTGTGTGTGTGTGTGTGTGTGTGTGTGTGTGTGTACACATGTATCATAATGGTAGAAGCCATTTTTACACTCAAAACTAACACTATTATAAATAAAGCTTTACAAGAACATAGTGGCATTGCTCATATTAGACTTGCAGGCTTGTTTTTTTTTTTTTTTTTTTCACGAGAGCCCAGTTACTCAGGACGTGTCGTTACACCCAATGCATTTGGCAGGATTTTCATGCGGAGTTTATCATCGGTGTGTCCTCTCTGCTCACGGCGTCTCAGGAACTGTGCGACTGTAAACTTCCAGAAAGTGTAGATAAATGTTTGAAAGAATTGTCTTCTCAGCACAAATAATCCACAGCTCTCTAATTTTACAACCAGCCATAACTTCCTCAGTTTAATCTTCTTCACTGAGGCTTCGTGTCTTCTGTTAAACACATTTTCAAACTTCTGTTCTTCAAAAAGCTTCAGTCTCCGGGGACTTTAACTCAGACTTCCACGGACACAACCCTTTCCTAATGAATTGCCTTCACGTTTCCGTCCGGTTCTGCTTGGATGCTCCGACGATCTATAACCATCATATGTTTTCCCCCTCTTTACACAAGACAGAGTAAACAAGTACAAGGGGGAAAAAAAAGAGATAGATGGAGGGAAAAGCTGGGACCTTTGAGCTCAAACTGATAGAGAGAGACAGGCAGAGAAGAGTAAAGCAGATGAATAATGAGTCGGACAGACAAAGAAAGAGTGACAGAAGAGCTCAGTCCATCTCTCTTCAGAGGCCCTGAATGACTCAAACACATGAAAGGACCAAAGGCTGCAGGCAAATTATACCGACTCCTGTCTGTCGTCTAGACGGAGAGATAATCACTCTTCCTAATGCCTGAACGTGCACTTTACTGACACTCGGGCCCGACGCTCAGCAAATCTCTCTTGAATGATGGGAAAGGGTCTGTTTTAGTGCTGAGTGAACAGCAGATTTGTGGTTTTCTCCGAGTCTAAAGTGTGGGAGTACGGTCCAGTTCTGTTCACAACCAAGTGGGACAGCTTTCTTATACTGTATATGGAAAGATAAAGGATGAGGCGAAGAACATCCTTTGCTGTTATCTTGTAAATAAGGAACAGCTGAGAGCAGCAAAGGCACAGCGTGTAAACTTGTTTATTCTTATTATATTCAGGAATGTTTGTGTGATTTTACTCTCCATCTGTATTACTACAAACGTAGTTGGAAATTGGAAAAAATGTGTAATTCAAAATAAATCCGAAAAAACTGAAAAGATTGGAACAGATTATGGCTTTGGGTAACATTTCCCCTCACGTTAGCACCCATCACAAGCATGCGTTTTAATTTTATTTGAACATTAAAACAGACAACTATACAGTACATATGTATTAAATTCAGAAGGATTAGAAAGTTTAGCACCAGTGCAATGTGAGATGAGCCGTTTTTTTGGCCTTTAAGCGAGACCTTAACGCCTCCATTGGGTATATTTATTCTCTCCCTTCTTTCCCTCTAATTCTTTTACCCTCCCTCTATCATTTTCTCCCTTTGTGTCTGTCTGGCTCCCTACTGTTTCTCAGTATCTTTGTCTCACAAATATTACATTTACAAGATAACAGCAAAGAACTTGCATATAATGTGTTACAAAGTACAAGGACACATCTGCCCCAAGTCTATGAATCACACACACACAACAGAAAGACACCCCTCATACCCTCACAAGCCCCCCCCCCCCCCTTCCTTCAGCCTCAGGACCTTAATGCATGTCCAAACAAGAATTTGCATGCCCATATGTTTTGTGTCTCAATAGCCTTTGGATGTTTATATCCTAAATAGGCGGAAAGCCCTTAGAAAGGTCTTGTCTGCAGATATGTTTGTGTGTGTGTGTGTGTGTGTGTGAGGGTTCTGAAGCAGGAGCGCCCCTAAAAGGTAACAGGACTTGTAGAATAATCTTCAAGCTCAAAGACTTTATCAGTTTAGTCTTGATGCATTCATGATAAATCCAATCAATTTAAATATGTTCAAGTCAAACTGGGACTCTTAATTGTGCAGAACTACTGAACACAGGTATGAAAGTAAAATCTCCCTTTATTTCTCTATATAATCCCCTTCTACATTACTGAACTTATCCCAGTGTTTAATTAGTCCTTGGAAACCATCAAGGTAGAAGGTTTCCTCAGTACGCCAGAGCCATGTCCGGACTGTCTGCTTCCGGCACGTCTGAAACACACAATGGCCTCCCAGGAACGGCCTTAATGGACAAAACATGTGGCTTAGAGCGAGGTCAGGACTGTAGAGGGGATGTGGCAATAACTCCCGACGTCCCTGTAATGTGCAAGTGGTGTTTTTGAATAAAAATGCACAGACAGATGCGTCTCTTCCACAAATTGGAGACAAGTTATCCATCGATTTTCAAGGGTCACTAAATGTTCACCGGAACGACCGCAGTGGGCTCTGTGCCACCTCAGCTGGGATCGTCATTCATGGACTTACAGCCTTCTTTAATATGTTTGCTCCATGTTAGATGTTTTACTGCTGTGAAGAGTCTCATCACCATACTGTACTTGAAGTCTTCTGTTAATGTCAACTGGTTTTATTCACCACAAATTTCAACTCCAAGTCCCAGTTTGACTTGAACAGTCTCTCCTGAAACACAGCACCAGACTGCAAAAATGTCATTAAAAAAAGTACAAATACAACATGTATTTGTTGGTTGGTGCTGTATTTCTGTTTCTCATTCAAGATGTTATGGGTTGTAGCTTTAACGTTACATGGACATGTCTAGTGGAGTGAAAGAACCATTTAATAGAGGAAAAGAATTATCACAAACATAAGAGATGATGATATGGTTTATCTTTAGATCTTGAAAATAAAAGTTCAACAAGTTCAAAGCCAATCATAGGCACCTATGAGATCATACATACAGAAGCAAACTTTCCTTAAAGTGGTTACGCCTCTCCAAGATGCAACATCAAAACATTTTCACACCAGTCTCAGAGAAGGAAATACTGCCAGTACAACTCTTCCACCATTACATCCACCCCACCAACGATTTTTAGCTCAAACTCAACACAGACAAACAGCCTTTCTTCTAGGCTTTTACATTGAAATAGTCTTTGCCCTATTCACTATTGCAATCT
>JAOVVA010000052.1:21595903-21610547 GCA_028565275.1 Leiocassis micropogon | reverse complement strand
GTATAAAACTAAAAAGTTGTAAAGATTTCTGGCAAATGCTTCAGTCATCAGGTATTGAACTGCACACACACACACACACACACACCTTAGAAGCTTAGGGAGAACCCTAAAAAGGCGTCCTCTTTAAAAGCCTCATTAGTCTTAAACCCAATGCACCAAAAGGAGTCTGTAACAGCATTCAGCCTGAACTACTTCGGAAATTCCTCAGAGAGCTGAAGACTCCAGCTGGGCTTTGATCTCAGAGCGCACAGCCGCACAAAACCAACAGTAGAGTTTGGTCAAACTTGTGCACTTTTTTTTTTTTTAAACTGCACCAAGCCGCTTCTTCTTGCCCTGATCCCCGGCAAACTCCCCGGCTTTCTGCGCGCATCTGCAGAGTTCATGGTCCTGAACTTACCTTAATGCTGAACGCTGCGGCTTTGTCAAATGTCCATATGTTGAAGAAAAGGCAGTGAATGAGCGTGTGTGCGAGTGCTGAGGTCCAGAGGCAGTGCATGGTTCATGTGAGAGAGGGGAGTCCTCGCCCCCTGAACTTAAAACACCGCCAGGAACAGAGGGAGAGCCAGTGATGGGCATCGCGAGTCACTTCACTGAACCGACTCTGTGTGAATCGAACTGCGCGACACATGATTCGTTTGTTTCAAACGACTCGTTTGTCACAAGTGTAGCTATTTTGCCCTGAAAGAATTGCAGTGTTTTACATGTTTAGTCAGTTTATAGCCTAAATGTTTAAACATGAGAAATTCTTCCAAAAAAAAGAGAGAAATTAATTTGGGTCAGTCAGGGTACAGGACCACTGGAGTAGATAGGGTTAAGGGCCTTGATCAAGGGCTCAACAGTGGAAACTTGGCAGTGCTGGGGGGCTCGAACCCTCAACGCTCTGATCAGTAAAACTACGTAGTAACCCACAGCCTTAACCGTTTGAGCCTCCACTGCCATAAATTAATGCCCTAAAATAAAATAAAAATGTTTAAGGTCTAGGGTCTAGGGTTCGATTCCCGCCTCGGGTCTACAGTATGCATGAAGTTTCCGTGTTCTCCTCGTGCTTGGTGAGTTTCCTCCGGGTACTCCGGTTTCCTCCCACAGTCATGCAAAGACATACAGATTAGTCTGATTTATGTTCCCAGAATTGCCTGTATTGTACTGTATGTATGTATGCACGCATCTAGGATACACAACGCTTTGTGCCCTACTGTAAGTCTTCTAAGGAAGGATCCAGGTGTGTACAGGATTGTGAGTGAGTATTTTATTTAGGAAAATTTCTGAACGTTTCTAAAAGGCGTTACTCACGTGACTAGGGTGATTCTAATTTTTCTTACTAAAATCACATGACTAAAGTACACACCTAGTATCAAGTTGAAAAGAAAGAGACATAAAGTATCATACCAAACTTGCTTTTTTCCAAATAAGAATTTACACAGGACAGGACAGCCATGTGATTTGTATGCACTTTTTATAAATTATGCTTTGGAAATGCCTGCATTATATTTATTTTGTGGCCACGTCATGCACAAGGGAGAGCAAAAAAGTCAAAAATTTTAAAAGCTTTTATTTTAGTCGTGTTTAGTCTTCGGGTACACAATAATGAGATGTTTTTATGTAAAACACTAAAACAGCAAGATCAAAATGTTAACTGGATTCAGGTCAAATTCGAAACACAAACCTAACTAACAAGCATTAATCATTCAAAAGTTCTTTGCACATAGTGCTCTAGTGCTCAACAGAGTGCCTCGATGGTATATCACATATGCGCACTATCTGTGTTACGCTATAATGGACAGGTAAACTCTGTTAAACATGATTATTTAATTGATTAATTATTATTGTTATTACAAATACATAGGCGCAATGTAGCTTAGAGGTCAGCACTGCTGTCTTGCACCACCAGCGTTTACGTTTGATTCCCACCTCGGGTCTGTGTGCATGGAGTTCGCATGTTCTCCCCGTGCTTGGTGGGTTTCCTCAGGGTACTCCTGTTTCCTCCCACAATGTAAGTGCAGACCAGATGGTACACTGTGTAATAATAATAATAATAATAATAATAATAATACCTGCAATGTATTGGCACCCTGTCCAGGGTGTACCCAACCCATGCCCTTAGTCTCCTGGGATAGGATCCAGGCCCCCTGTGACCCTGAATAAACCCAGGATGGGTATAGATGATGAGTTAGTGAGTAATAATAATAATAGAGTGAAAATGTTAATGGTCAGATATAGAGACACAGTCAACCCAAACAGCAATGGAATGGTCCTTAAGTCAAGAAAAAATTATTTTTGTGTTGTGTTGGTGAAAAATAGCACACACATTTGTAAACCTTTTTTTAAATGGTACGACACCTCAAATTTATGTGTAAATTAAGGAGAATCAGATTACACTTGTGAACAAATTAATATATTAATATTTTAAGCCTTCATAATATCTGTAAGTTGTAATTATGAACAACGGTTATGCAGCTGTTTATAATACAACATGGTAAGCATAATGTGGTAAACTGCCAGACATGGGAGGAAACTAGAGAAAACCTGGAGAAAACTCAGACAAGGGGGGGACATGCTCAGAAATTGTGCAGAGATAGTTCAGGATTTACTAAGAAACATTTAGTACTAATTATTAAAATAAAATAAAAAATCATTTTTTTTCAGATATCAGACTGATTGAACACAAAATTACATTTACAACTGCTGAATGAAAAGTTTTCATTTTTCCTACTAGCAACAGGTTACCATATATTTCTTGTGCCCCAAAAATGTATACATTTATAGTAAAAATTACAAATACAAAGAACTTGCAACATTAAATTATTTGGAGCAATCCTGTGATATCAGTTCACCAGTATTTAGTGCACAATGATGAAAGAATGATGAAGAATTTCTGAACATCAGTTATTTGTTTTCAGGGTCTCTTTTGCAAGATCATTGCAATTCTAGAGAAATGTCACAATAACCTCCTTGCAATTTCAAGTATTTTTTTGTTACACAATTTCATGAATCTATGTAACAATTTGAAAGTACACAGTCATATCAAATAATATTTAGACCATTTCTTTATGATTACTATCTATTTTTTATTGTATTGTGTTGCACTGTTTGTGTACCAATGTGAACAGCATATGGAATCTGCATGTAAATTAAATAATTTAAAGTTGATTCAAAGTAGTTTGTGTGATGTACTATATAGCAAACGTTCCATAAAAAAAACATTTTTAAAAAAACCGCTTTTAGCTTTGAGGATGGGATGCCATTTATAATTTACTGGGACTGACAGGCACAGAAGCTACAACTCCTTGATTGAGAATGACATACAGAGGTCATGCCCTGTTTCAGTGAGATTAACAGATACAGAGGCCACACCTCCTCTACTAGTATTGACAGTGACAGGGGCCACATCTCCATTCACACATAGTCCTTTGGGAAATGGCAGAAATGACATGCCATGGCTGCTTCATTGAAACTGACAGGCACAGAGGCCACGACTTATTTACAGGAGCTGATGGAGGAGCAGTGGGACTGACCGGCACAGGAGCCACACCTCCTTCTCTGTGACCGGGATAGACCATGCCTTCTTCACTGGGAACTGGCGCTAAAATACAGAAAGACAAGTCACAGTTACAAAGAAAGTTATGTTCTGCATGCATCAAACATACAATATTTACCTTTTTGTGGCTTCAGCCACTGTTTTTTACTTGTTTTAAAAGACATTTTTATCAGATCGCAATGCATTATGGGTGCATTCTGCTTTAGGAGTCTACACTTCAGCCCTTTGAGGGATCATCTAATGCTGTGGTTCTCAAAAGTGTAGTGTATTGTGACCTCCACTGGGCCCATTAAGCATGTCAGGTAGTGTTATTTCTTTATTATTATTATTATTATTATTATTATTATTATTGTTGTTGTTGTTGTTGTTGTTATTGTTATTATTTTGGTATGTCAATGGTCATCGTCCTTCAATTTATTTATTATACAATTATTGAACTTATTGGCTCAAATGACTGGACAACTGAATTAAAATGTTTTAAACCAAACATTATTTACAACCATTGTAATATTAGTCTTAGAATTGTGATCAGTCATATCTTTCATGAACCTAATATGTTTTGTCAATGTAAAGGAATAAAATGAATTTGTTTAGAAATGAAAACTATTCAGACTAATACATATACTGTATAGGCAAAAGTGACAAGTAGACAACATCCAGTTTAAATTAAAAAAATATATACATTTGCACTGTTTTACTATAAACAGAGCAGTAAAATACAAAGAATATAACAAACATTCACTTACATTTAAAGAGGTCCCTGAATGCAAAAAGGTTGAGAACACCTGATCTAATAAATATCCCTTGAGCTTAAGTGTTAGAATATATCTAATGATGCCCCGACAAATTTTAAAAAAGAAATAATTTTTAAAAAAGTTTTGAAGCACCCTTTCTGTGATTTAAGCTCCAGACAATTTCATCAGACTCTCTTTCCACCAAGGTGCAGTGTGTAGTCACTCAAGAGGATGTTACTATGCATACATTCGGTATGCAGATAATAGTTACAGTATAAGCAACGCAATGCAGTGTTTGTCTAGCAAAAGAGTACAATGAGTATTATTGAACGGAACAAGTTTGTACTGCCAATTTGTGCAAGACGGCTATATGTCAGGCTCATAAAGGGGTTAGAAAAAAGCCCAAGCAATGCACATTAGGAAGCCAATCATGCACCTTGCACTGAGAGAATGTGATCTTAAATTATATGAACAAGTTATACAAATTATGAGAAGATCCAAAATTAATGATACTGAAACAGAAAAACATAGAAAAAAAAAACAAGGCAGTCAGGACAAGAAAGGCCCAAAACATAATTCTAATTAATTTGGAGCCCAAGAAGTGAACCTGCTGAGTGACATGAGCTGAAGCTTATCCACAATGACTGCAGGTAGATGGCGCTAATAGTCCAAACATGGAACACTACCTGTCCCTGCATCTGTCTAATGACAGGATGTTTTAACAGCACCGTAGATGGCACACATGGTTTAAATCAGTCCGTCTGGCGAGTCTATAATTGTCAGTTATGTAAGAGAAAATGAAATACCAAACCAATGGCAGGCAGCTTTAAAAAGTCTTAAATGTGGTCTTGTACATACAAATGAAACACACTAGGGCTTATTGACTTTGGGTGTTGAATATTTTTCCCTATATTTAGCATAACAGAATAAATGAATCCTGTTTTAAACCCTAAAAGCAGTACATTAGATTACATTATCGCCATTAGATTATTATTGTTATTAGATTTGTACTATAAGCTGAAAACGTTGTACTGTAAATGACCGGTGATGCTTTTGATACAAACTGATATCAAACTATTGTCTGCAAACAGTGTGGGCCTTGTATTTAGCTTCGGGTAGTGAAATGAAATCATTCATGTGTTCTGTTCTGTTAACATCTTAACAGCTTTTAACATCTATCCAATGATAACAAAAAAGTAGCCTTTTAGTAATAACTGTCTCATTGATGTATGATTAATGGGCTCTCTAATAAAAAATATGCTGAAATAAAAAACAGCCCTGGCTCAGCTGATCAGCTGATAACAATCCCTTTAAGAGATTTAATGTGTGTTAAAGCAGGAAACACTAAAATGTGCAGTGCAGTGGGAATAAAAATGTGTTCTAGTCTGTAATCCTCTGACTCCTCCCTGTCTGCAGTGATGGAGTCAAGTCCTTCCCACTTTCCTTCTTCCTAGCCGGCTGACCTTTCAGGATCCATTCATCAGAGAAAATCCAAGGCTACAGCACAACCTGCACAGCCTGGAAAACAACGTCAAAAAAAATTACGTCATTGAAGCTCTACAAATCTTGAAGGGAGTAGTAAACTATTAATTTAAGTTCTAAATTAGTTTAAATATTTAATGCAAAGCTTTTTGGACTGTGAATAAAGAAGATATCAAATTAGGACCCTTTAAGGGTTATTCGTGGATTTTCGGATAAGCAGCATGATGATGCTCTCATTAAGGTTGTTATTGTTGGCTTGGAGTGGTGCATTTTGCTTCGTACCATTGGCGTGGACCAGTGTGATGGAGAGCGCATCCCAACAAAACCAGGTTTTAGCAGAGGAATTTGAAGATGCATTGATGGAGGATGAACTGGACAATCAGGAGAACATTTTAACCCAGGTAAAGTTGCTGAGGAAAGTGATTATAATGGCATCAGTGGGTCAAATAAGTTACCAACTGATTGGTCAAGACTTTTTCAGTGTATTGAAGAAAAAGAAAAAACAAGTTCAATATGCCATATTTTTTTTCCTTTGGGTGCAGAAATTGCTGTGTTTAAATGAGAAATTGTTGGTTGTCTAGTGTGATTTTCCAATAGAGTTGGTGTAGTGTGCACACTTTGGTGTTTTATTGCACACACCTGAGCTCAAGCTATTTATAAATCTTAAACCCTGTTAGAAAAATGCCACACAAATTCAGTTAATGCTGTCATTTTAGGTAAATTTTAGTATATATAAATTTTAGTATTTTAGTATTGTGTATATACAGTATATACACAAAGATAATATAAAGATTCAAACCAGCCAGTTCATAGTGACTTAAATCTGCACTGGACATCTTAATCTAACAGTGTTGATCTAAAACTTCAGCTCATAGGTGACTATGACAAAGTAAAGACTCTCTCAGAGGGTCCAGATTGCCGCTGCAAATGTCTGGTCAGACCGTTGAGCAGGAGCGCATGCAAGCGTATTGAAGAAGGGACGGGAAAGCTTGAGGATTTCTACACAGTCGAGACAGTCACCTCAGGACCCAACTGTAAGAAGTGTGCCTGCATTGCCCCCCCATCTGCTCTCAATCCCTGCGAAGGAGACTTCAGATTTAGGAAACTCCAAAAGGCTGGGAAAGATGATATCAAGGTAAAAAGGAGAAAATAAATGTGTATTTCTGCAGATTTAATTGCTTCTTGTATGGTCTTTTTAGGTTGTATTTATTCCAATTTCGTGGTTAAAAATGTAAAAATATATACTTTCTGCTCAACACAAATGTGGCTAAGGCATAATTGTATCTATAGTTTTGCACTAGAAGCTCAAGGATAATTAAAGTCTATTTCACCTAAAATGTTTTCAGAATACCATGTCGTCATATGCTTGTGTTAAATCACATTGTTAAGCAGTGTAGTCTGGTTTTACTGTATAATATAAACTATATTACTGTTATATGTATAACCTAGTACTAATTTTGGCTTTAACATCTGTAGATAGAATAATATAATTTGTGCACCACAGCATAGTGATCAGCTATACAGTAAGGTTTGTCCATGTTTATACAGTACAGTAGATTACATTACGTCATACTGTGCCTTAAACCACGTCCACACATAAATACTGTATGTACAGAAAGGTCTTTGAATGAGTCTGACTTCCTATTAAGCAAACTTTAGACATCAAATATGAGCACCAGAGATAGCTGATCAGGTAGGATACTGTATATATTTAATGTCTAAATTCTTCGGATGAGACTAACTTCCCACTAAGCAAACGTTTGACATTAACTGATCTGATCAGCTATCCCCGGTTTTAGGGGGAGAACTGTGCGAACCGCAAATAGTTTTTCTGTTAATCTATTATTTTAAAATCAGCTAGGAAGGTTGATGGGTTTCTTTTGACTAGAGTATCTTCCTTTAACAGCTTTCCACCATCATGGATTTACTTGAGGGAGCTTTGTATGGGATGGATCTGCTAAAGTTGCACTCAGTCACCACTAAACTCCTGACACGTGTGGAAAACATAGAAAAGGTAAATGATTTCCAATCTTCTCCATTATGAGAACTCTCACCAGAGATTACAAACACTTTCTTTTAGTTTACTGAGTCCTTGTAGTAGATGGCATGAAAATAAAAATAGGAAAAAAGAAATCGAAATAACATGCAGGTTAAATACCCCAAATAGAATTACAGATAAAATATACAGATAAATTGAGTATCACGAACAGTATGCATTAAGCTATATGTACAGATTTACTGATAAATTATAAAGACATGATGAAAATAGAAGGCTATAACTATGTACTGTATATGTGCAGAATATACACTGATCAGACATAACAACAACACCACCACCAGGTGAACTGAACAACACTGATCACCAACAATACACCAGCAAACTGGTAACAGGATCATGGGCATCCAAGACTCACCCATGCCTGTGGGGACCAAAAGCTAACCTGTCCAGTCCAATCCCACAAAAAAGCCAATGCAGCATAAATTGCTTAAAAAATAAATAAATAAAAGGTGACCATGATAGAAAGGCACCAGAACACCCAGTGCACCACAGCCTGCTGTGCACTGGTCCTGGTTGACAAGGAGCCCCGAGCCGCTGACCAGACCTCCAAACTCAAACCCCAGATCCCAACCCAATTGAACATGCATAGGATGTGTAGGACAAACAAGTCTGATCCTTGCAACCTACAGCACCCAAGGGATCCAGGACCAACATCCTTGTGCCCTGCAGAGCCATGCCCAAAGCGGCCAGAGCCACTCCACCGGCAATGAGCGAAAACATATTAGCTATCTAATGGTTTTTACTGTTAACACCAAACTAATCATACTCAATTCAAATTCACCAGTACAAATAATGGTGAGAAACTGAATAATACTGCATGTCCTGGTTTACTGACTGTGTTCTGAACTGAAAAGAACAGTGCATGCTAAGACATCGGCAGCATCAGACAAAAGGCATTCAAATTTAGTATGTTTTCACCCTGGACCACTGCTGAGCAAATCTTTTCCCTCCAGTCATTTTCTGGAAATGGGACAAAGGAGCAAGAAAGCGTGAAAGAACAGAAAGGACAATGGAACAACTCGCTCGACAACCATCATCTGGAGAAGAAAAGACGTTTGAGCGAGCTGGAGCCCTCACTGCAGAATAAAGTGGCTGCAGCTTTCTCGCACACAGAGGTGAGTGAGATACACCAGTCACAAGTCATCTCTCTCTCTCATACACACACCTACACAAAACACAACACAACACACAACAGTGTACAGTTCCCATAATAAAATGCATTTTTTTGAAAGCCCAAATAATACCATAAACCACAAAAACAGGACAATAATGCTGTGTAGAACCCAAAAGACTGTATGTTTGACTCACATTCTGCAGCTGGGTTAAATCAGGAATGAGTCAGACTGCTATAAACTGTGCCAGAGTTTGAATTGGATTCAGACTGAGATCTCCTTACTCAAATGATTGTTGTCCATGCATGAGTCAAATTGCTGTGTTCTCACCTGTACATACAGTCATCCCAGGAGTGCATCATTAGCACTATTGTCCCTGCTCTCTGAGTGAGAATGTTAACTTATACATAATAGGAAGTTGGAAGTTATCACGCTTCTTTAAGCATGTTCAATCCTGCAGCATTGAGAAAGTCTGATGAGAAAAGTGGGAGGAACCCGAAAGAAAAAAGAAAAAAAAACGACCTCTCACACAATTACATTAAACTCTTCAGAGATTGCAAAGTAAAGCAGAATCTGATCCAAGCACATAACTAAGCAGTTAAGTACCTTTCCTCAAGGGACCACAGTGGTTCTGTTTTAGTCTTGAAAATAAGAGTGAGTGCAATCACACACCAGGAACCCCTTTCATGCACTGTGGTACATCCCATACACTATCACACCAGGGTCAGATGTCTGATAAGGACGTGGGAGACCCCAGACTTGCAAGTCAGACTTCTAGCATTCACTAGAGCTTCTGGTAACAACAAACACAACCAAGACCCACATACTTTCAGAAAAAAAAGACAATTTGACTGACCAACCACAGACAGTTTCCTGCAGGCCATTGGTGGACATCATTTTACACACTAATATAAAGAAATCCTAAAATATAACTATCTGCAATTAAAAAAAAATGCTGAAATCCACTTTTTTTCCTACTTGTAATCTATCGTTTGGTAATGTGAGTATGGTGTGCATTTAAAAGCATTTAAGATGCATAATATATAAGGCTTTACATCATCAAAGCCGCAGGTCCAGACAGAATACAAGGGCGTTTCCACTGGAACACATTCCTGGTTTGGTCTATTGTTCCAACATGCTTTAAAAATCCAACATTGTTCCAGTACTAAGCCAACAACTCAAGTGTGTCTGAATGTGAACCACATGATAGTTCTAAATTCACTTATCATGACTACGCTGCCTTGTTTGTCTCTACAGTACTTTAAAACTAAACTCTACATACTAAAGGTACAAATGATGACCAGGTGAACCTGTGACCAGGAAGGTTTTGTACCTTTTTGCCTTAACATCCCAGGAAAATTCTAACTACATCGAGACACATAGTGTGTAACATCTTTTCAGCTTACCAAAACAATATTAAAATTAAAATTGTGTTAACAACACCACCAAACACTGATTATATATTTAATTCAAATGCAAAACAGGTAGTCTAATTTATAATTACACACAAATTCTGCACGGGGATACTGGGCTAACCAAGCATCACACTAAGTCCCAGCTCTGTGGAAAGCATTAGCCGACTTTGCTGTGTCAGCCTGGCCGAGTCTAATCCAGTATTATTAGATCAAAGCCAGCTTGACCAAAGCCTGTCACAAGCATTAATATATGCCACAAATTCCTCCTTATTTCACAGTGTAGCTTTTTTATTAAAGGACCAGCAAAATTTGGCAAAAAAAGCACAGTTTTCCCATGACTCCAAATGTAGTCAATCAGCCAGGATGTATGGTCTCTGATGGTTGTGTTCTCAGAGGTGTCCTGACGTTTTCCAGTCCACATTAGCATCAGAGCTTTGGGGCAAAACTAAAGTAAAGCATGCAATCATGTTTGGTTTTGGTCATGTGTATTTTAGTCAAGGCCAATTCTAATCTGTCTAGACAGCTCTTGCCTATCAAATGATAACTACCAACCAGGGTAAGCAAAGGCTGTTACTTGCTTTCTCTGTGATATGTGAAGCCAGATAGGCATCTTTTTAAACTGTTGCTGACACAAGGAGGTTTCTAACACATTCAAGCACTACCTGCCCACTTCTACAAGCTCACAGAGGCCCATGTTTAGCTACTCTTGCTATGACTGCCACCGCTCCCCACCTGGGAGAAAGCCAGTTTGCTCCTTGGAACTCCTGGCCATGAATGCTGCAGCACCATCAGGACTCGTATTTGTAACCTTCAGATGATACTGCAGGGTGAATACTTTTTGCTGGAGGCCCACTGGTCCTTTTAATACGATGAGGATGGGATAACTGGGGAAATATAGACCAGATGCATTTACAGCGTCCATTCATCTTCAGTAATTGCTTTTGCTATTTTGCAACAAGTTTGTTCAGACTTTTGGAAATAGAACCAACAAATTCTGATACAAAATTTAATGGGCAGTTAGCTAGATGATAACAGTTTCGGATTCAAGTGATTAGCAGAGGAATCCATGGTTGAACTGTCAGCTTTACTATTCACAGATTGTTGTTTTCAAGTGCGTCTCTGGACATAGTGGTAGGCAGTGTTGGGGGATGTTACTTTTTAAAGTAACTAATTACATTACAAAATGAAAACTCCTTTGTGATTCCTCATGCATGTTGTTTTGGTCAAGACCTTTATAATTATTCTACCATCATCACTCAGCGAAGTTTGGCCCATAATCTGTTAACTACTATGTAATACCCCTATCCAGTGTTGGGTGTAACGCGTTACAAAGTAGAGTACTTTTTTGATGTAACAAGTATTCTAATGCATTAGGTCCGCCATTTAAGTACTCAGTTATTTTTTAAAAAATGTAATCCGTTATTCAGACAATTTATGTAATCCATGAGCCAGACAGCAGTCATTCCCAATCCATTAGTGTGAGACATTAGGCCCGATAACCCGCCCTCCTCTGTTATTCCTGCTTTTATACCCCTATCTCACCTATGCGGTTTGACTATGCGAGGACCGATGCGTGGAAAGATGGAAACCTAATCACAGTTATCGGGGGCGGGGCTTGTAGGATGACACACACACACACACACACACACACACACACACACTCTAACAGATTGGGAATGACTGCTGTCTGGCTCATTGATTACATAAATTGTCTGAATAACAGATTACATTTTTGAAAAAGTAACTAAATAACTGAGTACTTAAATGGAATACATCAAAAAAGTAATCCAAGTACTCTAACGCGTTACTTTGTAATGTGTTTCACCCAACACTGATGGTAGGGTTCATATTTAGACAATAAAAGAAAACCATTCCAGGTTAGAACACACCAGCTTCAGGTTTAAATCCAGATACAGCAAAATGGATATTTGGAGTATTATACAGATGCAGAGACAAATTGTGGGTCAAAGTATACAATTTACCCAATATAATTTAATTGCAGAAGAAGTATGAAGAAAAGTTTGTAGGAAGCCAGGACTCCAGCAGGCTCCTGAAGAGGAGTCATGTTGAAGACTCTGAGGAGCAGAAATCAGTAAAGAAAAAAATGGGACCAAATGGGATGAACATCAGAAGCATGACCTTCTACAAGGTTGATACTGAAGAGGACGACGACGGAGAGCAGAACGGTGAGTTTCCCCCATATGGCTTGTGGTTCATTTGACATGGTGACTTGCTCTTGGTGTACTGCTGCTAAAGGAAAACGGAACACCGAAAACTTTTCCAATCTAGTCTCCAGTGTCTGCTGATAAGGCTGATAGTAGGCTGACAAGGTTAAACCAACTTCTCTATCCTAGTCACAGATTCTTCCTATGGGAAAGCCAGACATTCCCAAGTCAAACTTTAGATTCTAAAACGGGTGGTAGGTCTGCCCTAGGATCTCTGTCCAGTAGGTCCAGTTTTTTCCATGTTCCTGAAGCAAAGGCACTTCTGTTTGCCAATTGCTTTTAACCATGATTTTCTGTGTTGTTGTTCTGAAGATTGCATAATGTATTAGTTGGAATTCCATTATCCAATGGAATATTTTCCATATTACAGTGTAATTACAAAAATATTTTTTTCAAAAACCTTGCAAGTTTACTGGTTAAGGTCATTGTCTACTCTATCATAAAATTATGGCCTTATTTTTTTTAATAATGTTGCACATTAAAAAAAGTTTATTTAGAATTTTCATCCTGGCTTTCAGAATTGTAAACACTGGGTGATTGAAAACCTTTACTAATGTTTTACTAAGCTCTTCTTCTCGCAACTGTGAATCCTCCTTCGCAGGAACAGATGATGTGTTGAGTGGTGATGGCTCAGTGGATTTAATAATAGAAGACCAGATCCCCAAACAACAGGAGACTCGGTCCTCAGACTCTCAAACTACAGCCACCACGGCACCAGATCTGAATGGAGAAACCACCACAAAGGTGCTGACTATCACAAATCAGCCGAAACAGGAGTCTTGGGAAACTGAAAGGATGATTTCAACCAACACAGCTACGGTGCTTTCCTCAACAGCCCCCTCCACCACCACCACTACCACCACCACCACCACACATTTAGCGACCACCAACACATCAACCACTGTCTCTGCTCCTCCTAAAGCTCCAAAACCACAGAGCAACTCTACATCTGTAGCAAAAAACCACATAGTGAAATCTCGACTCAGCTGGGACGAAGAATCTGTAGTCGCTACAGACGCACCCAAGAATTCTGGTAGGGTCAAGTTGTTTTATATCATGGTGCATATTTGGACATGTTCATGTGGTGGTTTTCATATAAAACCAGCAATCTGATAATGCTGTAGATCATTATAACCTTTAGCATGTGGTTAGATTTCATTGAACAAATCATGAAATGATTACAATATGATTTTAACACAAACAAAATCAGTAAACCTGTTAGTGACCCATAAAGGAATATGTTAAACAAAACTCAAATGTAATTAATTCCAGAGTTTACAGTCATGTCTGACTTTTGCTTCTCTAGTTTTGCACACTAGATATGAGGCCAAAAGGTAAAAGAGGAATATCACATCCACACATCTTTCCCATAAATACATGGCCACATGTTTATATACCGTTATCAGGTACCTTGTTCTTGTGCTCAGAAGAAATGTACTCTAAGACCACAACACTAGTAAGAAAAAAGTGACCCAGGTTGTCTAAAATAGATTAAGAATACAGTAATATACAATGTTCTACATCACAGCCTTTTAAATCAGACAGACTATCAGTACTGTAAAAATAAAAATAGAAAGAAAATGTTGCTGAACAAATGAACAGGATGATATGTTTGCATTCTTTAACCCTTAAAACCCCAGTGGCACAGATTTACAGTATGCCAACCAGGACTCCAGCATGATAAAGGATAAATGATAATGGTCAATGATAAAAAAAATAAAATAATGTATGCTTCAAACCGTGTACAGTATTTGGGTTTCCAGATGTCATGGGATGTTTGGGTAGGGATGTCATGTAGAACAAAAGTTATCATTACTTTCATAGAGAATGTATTTTACCACTACCAGAATATGGGAATGTTATAAAAATGTAGAACTCTCAAAATGAGGTTTGTTTTTTTTTGGTCATAGAAACAATTGAAAACAACAATAAAAACACATTATCCTTTGTATCTTTGCTATTTCTTTGCTCATGTGATCCATTTTTTTTATTTTTTACTCAGTCATTGTAAGGTTCCGCCACTAGAGGTCACTGTTTTTATTTTGTAGTTTTTTGTTGGCTGACTCAGTTTCCCAGCAGGCA
>JAOVVA010000052.1:21558470-21575754 GCA_028565275.1 Leiocassis micropogon | reverse complement strand
TCTTTTGTTTGTTGAGTTTTATTTATACTTTTGTGTTTATTGTTCATTAAAGACTCTTTTTTGATTACACAACCCCTGCCTTGACTTTATAAAGCATTTGTAACTAATAAACTAGAAGAGTTTGAACACTGTAGAAAGAACATTGTAGAAAGGGAACCTGCAAGGAGCCTTTCCCATATTTGATCTTGATCTACTAAAATCTCAAGATTGTAGGAAATTATAAGATTTTCATATGAATTAATAAATATATTATAATAATGAGAAATAATTTTAGCAGTTTCTAAATTATGCGTAGGTAGATCATAGAGTCTGTGCTTTTATTTTCTCTATTTTTTTCGCTATTTTCTTCTACAGTATATGCCTTCAATACTCTGAGTAGGATGTCTGTATTCTTTATTCATTCAATTATGCAGTATGTCTAAATAGTGAAGATGAAGTGATTTCTTGTTTGATGTTTGGGCCTAGTGGTTTCAGTAAGTCTTTTTTTTTTTTGTTAACTATGCTGACATATTGTATGATGTACACCATCTGGATTGAGAAGATTTTTTTTTTTTTTTAATGACAAAGGTTGGAAACCGATGTCTCCGGGCCTTTAGTAACAGGTGAGCTAACTGGACATAAATATAAAATAAAAAACCCATTCATATGGTCCATAACCAAACAACATAGCAAGTGCTGATATATTGTACAAGGTTGGAGAGAAATTGTAGCAGGTCTTGGGAATTCACATCAAATTGTGAGGCATGCAGGTAAATTTTCAGGGTATTTTTGTCAGGGTTTGATCGGAGCCATAAACGAGGCGTACGTACATCCTAACATTTCATAGCTAATGTGTAGCAATTCAGAGGATATTATGGCATGTGCTGCCACAGAGTTAAGGAACCAAGAACCATCAAGAATTTGAACTCGGGACAATTTGGGTGCTCTCATGAACAGCATGGAAAGGACGTTTAAGCAAGTTGTATGTATGAGTCCAGACTGTGATTTCCCATCTGTGAGTAAGAATTAATACCCTACAGCTCCTTAAGAAGCTTTATTTCCCTAATAAGAAACAGATGCTACCTGAGAAGCAAGCAAAGCAAACCCCTCTCCCGTGTCTTATGTAATGCCTTTGATTGATTTACAGTACATTAATGTTTTATAAGTAGGGTACTTCCATACGATCTTAGTTAAAAACCAATTAAATTGATTTGTAAATGAGATGCTGAGATTGAATAATAAAGTTAGGTTAGGTTTATTGTCATTCAGCATGTTAGACATGTTACCCAGAACCAGCATTAAGCCAATAAAACTTAAGCATGTTTAGAAAAATATGACCCTAATTTCATCAGTCGTTAAATAATCAATGTGTTAAAAACACTATGTTTAATTCAGGCTTTTTATAGGCATTGCATTTGATGCAGAGTGAATAATAGAGAAAGACTAAAATGAATGCAGTACCATGCCCTCGATCATAAAGTGACAGAGATCAAGCATTAAGCCAAGCCTGGCGTACCATGTATAAACTTATAGTAAGTATTTCCACAGCTTAAAGGGTACGCCAACAAGTTGGCACAAGTGGCAGCCATGACCGATGTAGCCTTTTGTGATTCTTGATATGATGTGCAAAAAGTTCCACCTTGTATACACACAAGATTAAGGATAAGATGCTTTCAGTGCCTGCTTTACTAAATCTGTAAATACTGTAAAGGCTCATAAAAAGGTGTATGAGAACATGAAGTATTTAATACAGCCGAAGATCCCATTAAGGAAATAAAAGAGTGGCAAAAAAAATCATGAACCACCATCTTTGTTTTTAGGATCGTCACCTTACAGTAGATGTGAGCTAGAGGATCAAAGAGGGAGCAAGCAATTTCCCTCCGGGATTAATAAAGTTCTTTGAATCTTGAATCTTGAAACAAATCAGTGACCTAATGACCTGTCTGTGGATGAGACATGATGGTATTCAGGGCAGAGAAATCATCTTCCATAGAGCAGGCATGGTGCAAACAAACACATGCATATGCTTCTAACATACGGAAACTTAATTTTACTTTGCAGACAAGTTGAAGAAGAAGAATTGTTGTTGTTCACAGTGGACCTTCATTTTAGAAGGCTGCAATGTAATGTATGTACCTTAAAGAAAAATTAGTTACAACTACAATGCAATGCAAGTGTGAAGTAAAAAGATGTAAAGTAAAATATTATGACACATGCTAACATGCAAGCTTCAAGAATTTCTTATGTAACTATCTACTGTCTTCCAGTTCCTTGAGGTACTATATCATATTTCACATAAGCAAAATAACAGTGATTTCTAGCAGCAGGTTGTCATTTCAATTCTGTGTCTAAATACATCTAAAGGGCAGGCGTTATATTTGCTTACACCATTTTTTCTCTTTGAAAACAAAACATTATTTTATTAAAAGTTATTAAACCTAAGTAAAGATTTTTAAAATGAGAACTCAAGATCTCAAAAGAAAGGTTTTCCTTATTATAAAATGCATATGTAGCAGGATTGCATAACAGGAACTGCACTAAGTCTATCAAGTAGAGTATGTGATGTCTTTTTAAAAATTACTCTATGAAAAACACCTGCAGCACTAACGACGTCTTCATAATACATTCATAAGCCATAATATTATTATTTATATTATGGCTTATTAATTTATTATGAAGACTTTATAGTATGCTTCTACACGTATCTGCTCAATTTTTAGCAATGAAGGAGCAAGTTAGTGTTGACTTTAGAGAGTGAGAGGCCACTACAGTATATGAAATCAAAAAAGAAAAGTCAAGATATAATTCAAGATGAGCATAAACCTTAAAATGCCTAAGGCCATTTAAGAAATACTTGATGTGATAGTTTGAAAGTGATTATACCAATTATATATAGAGAAGATTCAGAGAGCTGGGTCATAACTCACTGGAAACGAGAAATAACTCACAGTGGGTTACATACTGTAAGCTCACCCGTCTGCTGTTAATGGATTCACCATAGCGTGTGAATGCTCCCAGCCATGGAGAGACACACACAAAAGGGGGAGAGAGAGAGTATGGCTGCTTAGACTGTAATTTCATGCTTTCATGCTTTTTATACCACGTGGATTCACTTCATCACCGCAGTGTGTAACTGAATATAAAGTGATGGGCCTTCTATTACTTAAATGCTGATTGATTTTTAGATTACGTCTTTACTTTGACTTTAATAGGAGGCACAAATATACAGTATTAATGTGTTACAAGAAAGGGGAAAAAACATTGACATAAACAAACATTTAAACTTATGGCAAGAGCTAACAATTTGCATTCAAAAGCAAGTGAAAAAATACATTGCTAAATGCTTTAATTTCATGGTACAGTATGAGTATTGTATAGATTTTTTTTATTACTAAATTGGGATCCCTTTACTAGGATACCTTTGGTGAGGATGCTGTTCACTTCAGTATCCTGATTGCATCATGGTGACCAAGATACTATAACTCAGACGTAATGGCAACATCCTATTTTGCTTTAGCAACTACTGTAGGCATCCCCTAACATCTGAAACTAATGTTACAACATAGACCCATATTCATTAGGATGCATGCCCAGCATGTGTTTATAATATTTAAACATTATAAGCTATGCGCACCAGGGATCTGATTTTAAGCATGTGTCATGGGGGAGCTGAAACGGGAGTGAACCCAATAGCAGACAACTGTGATGTTTAGAGCTTGTTAAAAAAAACACAGAAATCTAGGAAGGCAGGTGAAGCAGGAGCAGAGGAGAGAAGCAGTGCGTGTGTGCTTAGTGACTGAGAGAGTGGGGTTGCCTCTAGTGACGAGAGAGGAGGCGGGGCTATGACGCGAGGATATCTCCACAATTCTGGAAGTAGAACCAGGGAATCCTCTCGGGGTTTGTGAGCGTTTCTTGCTGTTAAACCGCTTAGTGGATGGAAGGCGGAATGCAGCAGTATGATTTCCTTGATGAGAACAGAGGTCGCGCGCAGGGCTCTCCCGAGGTCCGCGAACACGGAAGTGCTCGAACACGGAAGTGCTCGTATCGCAGGATGAAAGCCAACTTGCGGAGAAGGAGCAGCAAAGGATGAGAAGAGTCATTTTTACCAGGCGGGGGTCAGTAGCAAGGGCGAACAAATCCAAATCGTAAGTACTTAATCTGAAGTCCTGAGAGCTTGCCAGGTCATACACATTAGTCAGTCCGATAGGAGCAGAAGTACCAGAGGGCAACGACGAGAGAGAAATCCAGGGAACAGGCAGGGTCGATAACAGGCTGGAGTAAACTGAAAAATACTTGATTGAACAGATGCGAGGCACATGAGTGAGATACCGCGGTGCTGAATGGTTCTCTCGGCGTGCTTATAAAGCCGGGGGAATAATTAGTTGACTCGTGACAGTACCCCCCCTCCTACGGACGCCACCTGGAAGGAATCCAGCTTCTCTCCTCTGGACTGTAGCCTTCCCAATCTACTAGGTACGAGAGAGACCTCGGCCTCGCCGTCGCGCCTTCAAGAGTCTGTGTACGGTGAACGCCTCACCACCATTGACAATTTGGGGAGGTGGAGCTGGGTGGATTCAGTGGGCAAGAAACCAGAGGTTTGATCTGGGAGACGTGAAAGGAGGGGTTTATCCGGCGCATGGTGGAAGGAAGATGAACTCTGACGGTGCAGGGGTTGATGATTGCGAATGGGCCAAGGAACCTGAGGGATAGTTTGTGGGAGACGGTCTTGAGGGGGATATTCGGAGCGGATAACATGACCCTTTGGCCTACTCGATAGGGTGGTGCCCTGGAGCGGCGCTGGTCGGCTGTGGGTAAAGAGTTGTGGGCGTATTCAATCCACGGAAGCATCTGGCTCCAGGAATGGGGCTCCTTTGAGGTCATACACCGAATGGCCGTCTCCAGGTCCTGGTTGGCCACCTCCGTCTGCCCGTTAGTCTGGGGATGATAACCCAAAGATAGGCTGGGCATTGTGGCGATCAATTTACAGAAGCCTGTCCAGAATCGCGCAGCAAACTTGGGTCCGCGTCCGACACGATGTCTGTTGGGAGCCCGTGGAGCCAAAAAACTTTGGTGATTAGCAGCTCTGCGGTCTCCTTGGCAGTGGGGAGACTAGGCAGGGGAACAAAGTGAGCCGCCTTGGAAAAGCGGTCTACTCCGGCGAGGACGCAGGTGTGACCCCCGGAATCAGGAAGCCCAAAGACGAAATCAAGGGCTATATGGGACCAGGGTCTGTGTGGAACAGGAAGAGGTCTAAGGTGACCAGCAGGCGGCTTATTGCTGGTCTTATTCCTGGCGCAGACATCGCAGGCACTCACAAAGTGGCGGGTGTCGTCCCTCATGGTGGGCCACCAGAAACGCTGCTGGACAAGGGTTAATGTGCGTGACACCCGAGCCTCGAGCCATGCCCCTATTCCAGGATGTAGGATCATTATGTCTCTGAGACAAAGAGTTTGCCTGTAGGCATCTCTGGGGGGCCAGGTTCCTGGTTGAGTGCCGTTCTGACTTGTAATTCGACATCCAGCAGTGCTGCCTCCACAAGGCATTGAACAGGCAGGATGGTGGCCTCAAGCGCTTGATCCTGGGCTGGGGAGAACTGGCGAAAAAGCGTGTCTGGTTTGGTGTTCTTGGAGCCCGGGCAATAGGACAGGGAGAAATTAAAACGTGAAAAGAATAGGGACCACCTTGCTTGTCGGGAATTGAGACGCTTAGCTGTCCTGAGATACTCCAGGTTCTTATGGTCTATCCAGACCAGGAATGGGACCTCTGTCCCCTCTAGCCAGTGCCTTCACTCCTCCAGCGCAAACTTCACTGCCAATAGCTCCCGATCGCCGATGTTCTAATTCCTTTCCGCGGACGAGAGTCGGTGAGAAAGAAAGTAGCACGGGTGCAGCTTGTTGTCCTTCAGTGACCTCTGTGGCAGTATCGCCCCTAATCCAGAGTCTAAAGCATCCACCTCGACAACGAACTGGAGGGAATGGTCAGGCTGTTGGAGAACTGCGGCCGATGTAAACCGTTTCTTTAGTTCGCAAAATGCCCTGGCTGCCTTATCAATCCAGAAAAATGGAGTCTTAACTGAGGTCAAGGAGGTGAGTGGAGCAGCTACCGACCTATAGTCATGGATGAACCATCTGTAGAATTTAAAGAAAGTCGCTGAAGTACATGGCGGACATGTATTGTATGCTCTTCTAAGGAACGGTAGAAGATGAGTATGTCGTCCAGGTAAACAAAGGCAAAGATGTTGATGAAGTCTCTGAGGACGTCATTGACCAGAGCCTGGAAGACTGCCGAGGCGTTACCTAGCTCAAAGGGCATGACTAGATACTCATAGTGTCCAGCGGGTGTGTTGAAGGCGTTTCTCCACTCGTCTCCCTCTCTGATCCTAACTAGGTGGTAGGCGCTCCGGAGGTCCAATTTCGTGAAGATTTGGGCCTCCTGCAAGAGCCCGTAGCCCGGCACTTACTGAGCACAGTCCTGATATCAGCATAATCCTCAGAAACCGTAGAAAGATCAGGAAATTCCTCAGAGGAGGTTACTACTGGAGAGGGGCAGAGTGCTGAAGCAAGAAGCCAGACAGAGGGGGCTCCATCCGAAAATTGCATTGTTCCACAGTCAATCTGTGGGTTATGGCGGATGAGCCATAGATGTCCAAGAACCAGCTGGGATTGAGCTCTCTGCATGACCAAGAAAGATATCTCCTCCGAATGGTTCCCAGAAGTGCGCAGGGTGACTGGAGCAGTTCGCCTTGCAATTGGAGGAAGAAGCGTTCCATCGAGGGTTCGGACTGACAATGGTGGTTCCAGGGGATGGGTTGGTGCATGCAGTTACTTAACCTTTGTGGCACAAATTAAATTCTGATCCGAACCAGAATTGACGAGTTATCCCAGAGAAGTATGACAGGAATAAGTGAGCGGTCTCTAGGCGGCTGCTCTTGGGACGCCCCCTCCAGTGTGCCTAGGTTCACTGGGGGGGCCTTGCTTTTAATGGGCACTGAAGGCGCAGATGCCCAATCTGCCCAAAGTAGAGGCACGCACCAGCCTGAACCCAACGTTGTCGATCCTCCAGCGAGATCCGGGTTCGCCCAATCTGCATGGGTTCAGCCAGGGAGTTCACGGAAGGTTGGAGTTGAAGAGGTGCTAGCTCTGAGCCAGGGTTGTCTGAGGTGCGCATCTACTCGCCCTGCCAGATCCATCAAGGCGTATAAGTCCTCAGGGAACTGCTGGGAAACTAGCTGGTCCATGACCGACTCCGAAAGTCCATTCAGGAAGGTGTTATACAGGGCCTGGGTATCCCACTGGGAAGCGTCCGCCAAGGTTCTGACCTCAATGGCTTAATCATGAGTAGATCTAGGACCCTGACAAAGCTCCAGTAGTTGTCTCGAGGCCTCCCTTCCTGCGTGGAAGCGATCAAAGACCCTCCTCATCTCCTCTGTGAAAGCGCTCAAGGTGGGACAGCACAGGTCATTGGCTTCCCAGACGGCGGTTCCTCATTCACGGGCCCTAATAAAAACTGGACTACAAAGGATTGCTGGTGTTTTTGTAATTGTAAGACGACTACCCTTAAATTATCTTTGAGACGGAAGATTGGAACTAGATCTGTAATTACACAGAAGGCTTTTTTTCATGATGGAATTATAATTGTTTTCTCCGTCAATTGGAGCAAATGTAGGGTGAATGAAAATGTCAGGGTAATGGAGGACAAGAAGTACACTCGTAATGGAGATTTTGATTTGGAAAAACTGAAGCAAAATACTGTATGTATTGCAAAAGATTATTGAAATTTTGGTTCTGAATTGTCAGAAATGTTGCTTTATGTTCTATGGAAGAACAGTTCTGACAGTTGTTCTAGTTGTATTTCTAATATATGATCATTTCTATCACAATAGTTCATCCATACGGAGTACTGTTAATTGAAATAATTCCACCTCTATTTTCATACCAAGCCATATCATACAATAGCCCATCATAGATTATTTGGTTCATCCTGTTTCATTAGAAATGCAATGAATAATGTCATATTACACATTTCTTGAATGTACAGTAAACAATTACTATCCATCCATCCATCCATTTACAAACCTCTGTAGTCCAATAGGTACCGTGGAGGCCAACGGTGACCATTGTATTTATTCCCATTTGTAAAAAAAAGGATGACTATTTAATCCCAATAATTTTGTTCTTTTATTTATAAAGCTTTGTGACACAACCAGTGTGAAGAACTTTGTTTTAGAGACCACTGCTATACATGTGCCATCTTATGAGTTCCTGGTATACACTGCAGGAGACGCCCCACAGGAAGTGATACAATTGCTTTCAACTCCTGCAAATTAAAAACAGAGTGCTGCTTGGTCAAAACTTTGTTTACTGTCTAAGAATTAGTAATGGGAATTCCAGCTCTATTGCATGAATCCGAGAATTTGACTCAGCTTACTAACAACACAATAAAAAAGCAGCATATATACTGTTAATGTTCACCATAAGATCTAGTTTGTTTTCATTTCCTAAAAGGATTTCTTTATGAGCATAAGCAGGCTAATACATATCCGAATGACACATCATTACAAATTCTAATGAGCAGTTCTAAGAATTTGCAGTGTTTTTTAACCAGCCATGTGTTTCATTTGTACACCAGGATATTGCGAACTAATCACATTCACACTAAATTTTCTCAGAGAAATCCCATCAGATCCAGATGTGTTTTCAAACCTCAAGACAGCTGGAGACCAATGAATTTCGAGGCTGGGTTGAGTCTGTAAATAATCCCAAGGAACCAAAGTGGCTGTCTGCATTTTGAGCATAACGGTCATGGCAAGATTAGCAAAACGACAAGCTCAGTCAGGAGCATCCTGATCTAGAGTTTGCTGAGGTGTACCGAAGGCAAGGCAATAGATTATGGAGACCTGGGGAAAGATATATTGTAAATAAAAGCAATTAATGAAGTTTCAAGATAGTTAAAGATATATACATTGAATATATATGTGTTGACATGTTGAATCTTAATGCACATCTAATTCTGGAAAATCTGAAGCAAGTAATGTATAATGTTGCAATGTGCAATGAGGGGCAAGGTGCAAAGCCATGATTTTAGTGTATCCATCATCTCCATAGCAGGGGCCAATACACATGCAGGTGAATTTAAACAAGGATAATCCGTACACAACATGTACAGAATTAGATGAAGCCCAAAACCAGGAATAAAACAATTAAACAGAAATTTGAGGACATTTCTGGGACTTAAGGATAATAATACTTGATTAGATTTTACAAAAAACAGCAGGGTGTACAGAGACAAACCAATCAAATACAATACCAATCAATACAATAGCCCCCCAATGATAAGAGGGACTTTTACAGAAGGTTGATAAGACTTATAAGATAAGAAGTTGTAAATTTTACATTTCAAACTTTAAAATTGATTGACTTTTAAATACATTTATCTTCATTTTAGGTTAAATCAGATTTTTAAATGATAGAACTTAAAGATGCAGAACTAAAATAAATATTTCTTTTGGAAAAATCTGTAGTTTTAAGAGTAATGTATATTGTATAGGCTCGAAAATGTCAAAATTGCCCATGTGGAGGGTTTTCACACAATGTATCAGCTGTCTGGCTATAACTGTAACATCTAAGCAAATTTAGCAACTTACATCATAATTTGTGAAAGTGGAAGCTGTTAGCGCTTAAGCCGAAGCCAAGTATGCAGCATGTCTTGAACTCGTACAAGAATGATGTCTGTCATCATTCCCCATAATTTGTTCTTATATGGTATGAATCAGTCTTCACAGAAATGCCATCCTACAAGGAGTCCTAAAAGTCTCCATATAAATGGTGCATGTGTATGTTTATGCTTGTAAGTGTTAATTTTCCCAGTGATTTCAACAGACTTTTTTTTTTGAGGACTTTTTCAAAGTCCCAAGTCAGACAAAACAAGTTCTACTGACCAAATGAAAGATTCAAGATTCAAAGAACTTTATTAATCCCAGAGGGAAATTGGGAATACAAAGCTTTATAAAGACCATATCAATTTACAAGCCTGGATTCAGACAAAAAAAAAAAAAAACAATAGTTGGATTTTTTTTTTTTGATTGTATTATGTTATATATTGTTTCGCAAACTGGATGTTAGTAGGTAACTTAACTTGCCATCTGTACCATTTATGTTATTCATCTTTCTATGTTACTAGAGCTGAATAAAACCCAGAAGTAAAGGCAAACACTAAACTCAGATGGCTTTTGTTAATAAGCAAATTCTTGTCAGAGGATAATGAGAACAAACAAAAGCCTAATCACTTCAGCATCAAAGCTCTGACATACTTATAGCTCATTCCATTCCCCCATCACAATTTATTGAACATATATTCCAGATGGATTTGTGGAATGTGGACAGTTGTGGTCACTTGGGCCTGATACAATGCAATCATTCTAAAAATAAATGGGAGATGAACTCCAGGCCAATGCTTTGGCATTCCAGGTTTTGAGAATCTTGAGCACATGGAAAAGTCAGAGTGGCCCAGAGTTCCAGCACAGCCAACTTTCCAGAGCATCCATCAAAAAGTGTCCATGGAAAAGGCACAGGTTTGTGCAACATGGAAGGAAAAAGAGGGACAGCATCCACTGGAATGTCAACCAGCATGATGGGGAAGCTGCATGTGGTCCAAGGCTGATGCAATGTGACTACATGGACTCGTTCATTCACTTTCACTGCACCATTGAGCTAAAATGCTTTTTAAATTGTGCATTTTACAGTCAGGTGTTTAAATATGATTGAAAACTGCTGTATGATCATATTTCGTCAGAATGTGTATAAGTGGTGAAAGAGACTGGTGATGAAACACAGCCTTTTCATGTGGTTCCAGTTACATTCTGTGGTCTGGTTTTCCATTCTGAAACCTCACAGACCCGCAGAGCATTAAAGGAAAAGTAATAAAGTGGCATTAAGCTACATCAAAATTATCATAAATCAGTCACTGGGGGTGTGCAGAACTGACAGGAGGTTCTTGCACGCACAATGACATCAGACCTTCTACCTGGTAGCTGCAGGCTAAAACCCCAAATCAGAAAAAGTTGGGACAGTATGGAAAATGCAAAAAAAAAAAAAAAAAGTAGTGATTTCTAAATTTACTTTTACTTGTATTTCATTGCAGACAATATAAACACAAAATATTTCATGTTGCGTCTGGTCAACTTCATTTCATTTATAAATATACGTCCTTTCCTGTCATTCAGACCTGCAACACATTCCAAAAAAGGTTGGGACAGGAGCAATTTAGGGCTAGTAATCAGGTAAATTGGTTAAATAATGATGTGATTTCAAACAGGTGATGTCAACAGGTGATTGTAATTATGATTTGTTACAAAAGCAGCATCCAAGAAAGGTCTAGTTCTTTAGGAGTAAAGATGGGCTGAGGATCGCCATTTTGCCAACAAATACGTGACAAAATTATTGAAATGTTTAAAAACAATGTTCCTCAAAGAAAGATAGGAAGACATTTGGATATTTCACCTTCAACAGTGCATAACAGAATTAAAAGATTCAAGAAATCTGGAGGAATTTCAGTGCGTAAAGGACAAGGGTGCAAGCCCAAACTGAACAACCGCGATCTCTGATCCCTCAGACGGCACTGCATGAAGAATCGTCATTCATCTATAAGTGATATCACCACATGGGCTCAGGACTACTGTGGCAAACCTTTGTCAGGTACCACAATATGTAGTTACATCCACAAATGCCAGTTAAAACTGTACTGTGCCAAAAGGAAGCCCTATGTTAATAGTGTCCAGAAGCGCCATCGACTTCTCTGCGCTCAGAGGTATCTGGAATGGACCATCACACAGTGGAAACGTGTACTGTGGTCAGATGAATCAGTATTTCAGGTATTTTTTTGGGGAGAAATGGACGCTGTGTGCTCCGGACCAAAGAAGAAAAGGATCATCCAGAAAGCGGAGAAAGAGGATACAGGTACTTGACTGGCCTGCCTGCAGTCCCGACCTGTCTCGAATAGAGAATGTATGGCGCATTTTGAAGCACAAAATGCGACAACAAAGACGTACTGTTGCCCACCTTAAGACTTGTTGCAGGAAGAATGGGACAAAATTACACGTGAAACACTTCATCACTTGGTGTCTCCAATCCCTAAACATTTCTTAAGTGTTGTGAAAAGGAATGGCAACATTACAAAGTGGTAAATGCTTTACTGTTCCAACTTTTTTTGAAATGTGTTGCAAGAACCAAAATTGGAATATGTGTTTATTTTGAAAAAAAAATCAAAATAACACATTAAATAATGTGCTGTTGTATTGTCTGCAAATGAAATACAAGTCAAAGTCAATTTAGAAATCACTACTTTCTTTTTTTATTTGCATTTTCCATATGGTCCCACCATATTCCACCTGGTATGGTTACCAGATTTTAAGGTGAATTATGACTACCGGATGTCTCTAGATGTCTCTAAGTAGGTCTTATTACCAAAACTTTCCAACATGCTTCTTCCTAAAACAGCTTAGCACATCATTCAGTACTCACTCTTGCTTCGGTGGATAATCTCACCAAAGACCTAAGGGGTGCAGCTGTAACCATGGTAACTGTCCTGTGCTCATCCCATAACTATTATTCTCAAAAAACTCAAATCGAATATCATTTCAAAACAGTCCGCATCCAAACCGTCATCGCAGACAATGGTTGGAAGAGGAAGATATGTTGCTGAGGACCCCAACCTTCTTGCAACCTACAGGCACACACACTCTCACAAACCACATGCAATCTGGAAACACCAATTGGTCATAGTATTTGGAGAAAACCAACCAAGCGCAGTGAGGACATGCAAACTTTATACACACAGACCAGAGGCAAGATATGAGCCCCTAAACCTGGAGGTTTGATGTGACAGTGCTAAACACTAAGCCACCGTGCTGCCTGTAGAAGAGTAATGAATTATAATCTCACTATCCAGAGTCACCCATGTTCCCTTTTGAGTCTGTTCCTTCTAAAGGTTTCTTCCTTGTGTTGTATTGAAGAGTTTTTGGTTGCCATTATTAGTGCTGGGTTGCCCAACACAGATTGAAATCTATATCTAGATTTTAACAAAGCTATTTTTTTTTTTTTTTTTTTTAATCAGTGTAAAAATACACGTATTGCCTTGACAAAACCATCCATCTGGCCTCACAATATTGGTGACTTAAACCTTAAGGCTTAAGACCTACATGAGTCACAGGACACACTCAGTGGAATGGTTCTGTGCCAGTGAGAAAAGGTTTAAAAATCAGGACCAAAAGAAATACACAAAACCATTGCCATGTCAAAGATGGAAATGCCAACTCATAAGCTACTGACCGCTAAAAACAAAACAAACATTTTCACAATGCTTAGATGCTCAGTAACTGCACACACATTACAGAACATACAGTACATAATACAAGGTAATAGAAAAAAAGTAGCTCTGACTTATGTGCATGGGTCACGTCAGGACAGAGAAAAGAACTGTGGTTTAATTCTTTCACAGAGCCACAAATTTAGAAATTAAATCAGCACTACAACCACAGATCCATATTTTGTAAGATTGAAACTCAGTTTCTTGTCTCATGTCTTCAGCTGTCGCCTCTCTTTTGTCCACAGATGGCTTGCCGTATCTTAGCATTTTCCCCAGCACTGCAGTCTGTCTCATATTCTAAGATTGAAGGCAATTTAATCCCCAGCCACAATGTTTAACTTGGTTTCCTAAGAAACCATTTTTAGATCTGGGATCACAGCCATCTTTGAAAGGGGGGAAAAAAATGTCTGGATTCGGAAAAGAGGATTGATACACCAGCCACAAAGTGGGGGAAGCAGTGTTAGCAAAACTCCATCCACTCCACATATGCAGTTTTCCTGAAGTCAGCAGTTCGTACTGCAATAACACGTCTGTGAACTTGCCAATCTACTAAACGCAGAGCACTAAAATTACAACATTTTCACTGCTTTGTTATTGCTAGTTTGGGATTATTGATGTTTATTGAAAAAGATCAGTGCAAAAGGCCGCACAAACCTCTCAACTTTTGGGGGTTTCGATGAAACCACAAAAGCTGCTGTTTTTTTTTTTTTTTTGTTTTTTCATGTGGTGGACTGTGAAAAAGTTTGGTGAAATTTTTGAAATTTTTTTTTTTTATTACATTTTAAAAACTGGCCAAAAAAGCAGGGCAGTAAAGTGATATAAAAGATAGAGTGCTGCCTCACATCTCCATAATGCAGGGTTTAATCTTGAGGTTGCTGTCTTTGGGTACTTTTGTAAGCTTTCTGTGTGTCAACATGTCTGCTTTTCTATCTGCCAAAATGTGTTGGTAGGTTGGTGGATTACAAAGATGACTACCCCGGGGTGTATTTCATTCATGCACCCACTGTTGTACGCATTGACTCAGAAGGAACCAGGATGAAGTGCCTACTCAATATAAATAAGTAAAAATAAATGGAAGTGGTGAAATATGTTTTTTTTTTCTTTGAGTGTTCCCAATGAAGATGAAGATTTAAGAAATGTATAATTAAATATCGAGAGAAAAAAAATCTTAAACATTTTGAAGCACAAAGATCAAGATTAAGACAAGAACAAGATAAAAGATTCAATTCATAGTTTTTCTGGTCAATTATAAGCAAGTGCTCAGTATTTCTCTGAATTTATTTCTGCCATTTTATTCATTAAGAGCTAAAATGGTGGATTTATACATGTGGAATTTATATTAATTTGTATTAAATTCTATTCCACTTCAGACTATAACAGTAACAGTGAGACTGCAGGCTTCTTCCTCACTAAGTTAATTCCCATAATATTACCACAGATCTGACCTCACTCACCACAAATCTGCTTGGATGCCAAAATAAACAGGAGGGAGAACACAAACTCCACTGTTCTCACATTTATCTTTTAACAACTAAAGATGGCCAACACCCACACACTGTTTTACATCGGTTTTGTACATCTATTAGAATTCCATCAAGTCAGTCTGAATAATAACTCTATATTCTTAAAGAAATAACACAAACATTATACATACTGTATATGTTTATATGTACTGTATAGCTATATAGAGTATAAAAAAGAAACATTCCTATAAGAAACATTATTAAAAGTTAACTTTGAGAACAGACTGGTTTGTATATGTTACTTATTAATATCTCAAAAAATGCTATAGAGTTAAAAGATCAGATATAATGCGTTCATATAGATGTTTTATTGATGTTAAATGATATATGTTAATAGTAGCTGTAAAACAGAAATCTGTTAAACAGCCAATGGGAACCTTTAAATGCCAACAAACTGTTTTTTTTATTTTTTTTATGTTAAGCGCTAATTTTGAGAAGTAATTCATAATTATACACTTATACATAATTGCACATATATAACATATTTAAAGGTTTATGTTAGTTGATTGTCTATCACGTCATTCTCTATTAAAATGGATCTAAGTTAATTAATTAAATGTAATTTACGACCACACATTTTGAATCAGCGCTCACAAAGTCCAAACTTCAGATATTCTGTACTGTATATAAAAAGAAAATGTACAAGAGGTAAAACTGTGTTTGTGTGTAGCTAACATTACAGTTGTCTACATAGAACACTTAGTTCCAGATTAAGTCACATTAACAGAGAAATATCCATTTTGGCAGTTGTGAGAAACACTTTTTCAAAAAAAAAAAAAAAAAAAAGCAAGAAGTATAACAAGCTGTTACAAGTATTTTGTTTATTGTTTCTTTGATTCACAAAAGTACAAGTGGCAAAAATCTGTTCAAAATTTTCTTTTTTTATTTGTTTGCGTAATATTATAATAGTTTTGGATGATTTTTTCAAAACGCTACGACGTCACCTGACACAATTTAGTCCCAATGGATAAATTGGCCTGCAGTTGTGTTTAGT
Source organism: Leiocassis micropogon (assembly GCA_028565275.1). Taxonomy (NCBI): domain Eukaryota; kingdom Metazoa; phylum Chordata; class Actinopteri; order Siluriformes; family Bagridae; genus Leiocassis; species Leiocassis micropogon. Next base: position 21,559,896 of record JAOVVA010000052.1, on the reverse strand, counting down.
GGACATGTAAATATGTCATTTTGTGTTAGTTAGGTTTTAACTTATGCTTTGATTGTGTTTTTGTAGTGAGTCACGGCAGCAACATGAAATGAAAAAGGGTTGAGTTTTGTTGCACACAAAACCTTTTAACTTACAAATCAATACAAAAACTGCAGTTTACAGCATCATTAGCCTCTTTCCCCTACTATTCAGTTTCAGTTTCACTTTAGTTTATGATGACAATGGCGTATCAAAGCACAGCGATGTGCCATATATTGTTAAAATGAGCAACAACCAGCCGTATATACAGTACATTGTGGTCCTGTTATAATAGAGTTCTGATTCCTGGCTGAAGACATAACCAGATGTACAAAAAACAACTGCTTCTCAGTTAAACAACACATTTTTCAAGCCTCAAGAGAGTTGTAGCATTATCTCACTGCTTAATTTCCTTTAGTCAGTAAGGTAGTTCTGAGCTGTGTTTATTGCAAAGTGAGATTTTGTTTGATGTTCCCTTGTTTTATCCTTTGCATGACGCTGTGGTGTTCATTTTTTGTTTTCTTATTTGAATTCATTTGATTTGATTTAAGTTAATAGTGATTCTGTTTTAGATCTGCCTGCTTTATTAGTGGCTTTTGATAATGACTTGAATTTTTGCCCTTTTTCTTAGATAATGATTTTGTTAATAAATAACCTTTGATGGATAACCACCCACTAATGGATGCTTATTCTGCTTCTGTGAGTCCAGAACCAGTAAAACCTTTTATTTGCAGACCTCAAAAATGTAATCAAGTAATCTGTATTAAGTAATGACATAATCAAATTACACCACTTGGATTTCTGTAACCAGACGACACTTAGTCTATTACTACCTAATCCTGCCAAATGCAAAATAACAGTGTAAGGACAGTCATTTTAAAATGCACATTTGTGTTCAAAACAAGTGAGTCAAAGTTAAAAGGTATTTCCACGTTATACAAAAGATCACATTAGTGTTTTCGATATGAAGTAAGACGTCAAACTCTGGTCCTTACTGTTGTTTCCTTGCCTTCAGAGGTGAGCCAAAAGAAAAGCATTCACTGTAAACATTTATAAGAAACTGCCTTTCTGTTACCACAAAACAGTGCTGTAATGCCTCTGACCTCCTGTTTTTCTCATTTGAGGTAATCTACTTGACATTTTCCTATACACACTAAATCAAATCATTGTTAGACCACAATGAAGAGGTGGGAGCGTTTATGCCTAGTCCTCAGAGAATAATTTCTCCAGTGGAAACCTTATTGTTCGGCTTACTGTCCACGTCCATGATGCTCGCCTACAACCTAGACAGTGAAATTTTACTGTACCTCCTATACAGAGTCACAAGTATTGACATACAGTGGTGTGAAAAACTATTTGCCCCCTTCCTGATTTCTTATTCTTTTGCATGTTTGTCACACAAAATGTT
>JAOVVA010000052.1:21534402-21549623 GCA_028565275.1 Leiocassis micropogon | reverse complement strand
TTTTGTGTAACAAACTATTAAGTTACCATTAAGTTACCAGGGTACCATCATTTTTGTCTAGGCCTGTTCCATGAGGGTTTTTTTTTTATTCCGTTGAAGCATGGTTGAAAAGCAATGTCTGACTTTCATTGGTTAACATTCATAGAATTTTTATTCATTATTACTTTTGTCAAATTAAAGTTATTTCTGTGACCATTGTGAGTTTTTCTTTCATTGACCAAAGGGTACCAACCATTTTGTCCACGAGTGTACTTGCCCTACTTTACAATCCCTTTATGTACACTACACTGCACATACTCAGGATCCTCTCGCCTTATTTAATCTAATTTAATCACAAGCTAAATGTTGAGTAATTACTGTGCAATTACTTGTACAGTGTTTTATGTTTGTCCCGATTCTGATTCTGATGACACAAGGTGATGACACTTCCATGATGAAACAAGCTGATGATAGCTCATTACACTTTCTTTACTGAGAAATGGTTGTATCAGCCTTGTGATGCACAGTTCAAGTAAAGAGTTAATATAATAATAACAACAACAACAATAATAATAATAATAATAAATTATTGTTATTATGTTTTCCCAGCCAGTGCCCAAACCCCTGCCACTGGATGCAGTGCCGGTCCCAAGCCCGGATAAAAATGGGAGGGTTGCGTCAGGAAGGGCATCCGGCGTAAAACCTGTGCCAAGTTGTTGTGCGGACTGGATATTCCGCTGTGGCGACCCCTTGGCGGGAGCAGCCGAAAGACTAACAACAACATGTTTTTTTTTTTAATGATAATTTTATCTGTTAATTAAAAAATTCCCAAGCTTTGAACATCTTACAGAGCACTGTTCAATCCATCATCCAAAAATTGAAAAAAGCATGGCAAAATTGCAAACCTACCACCTAAACTAACAGGCCAGGCAAGGAGAGCATTTATCAGAGAACAAGCTAAGAGGCCCATGGTAACTCTGGAGAATCTGCACAGATCCAAAGCCCAGGTGGGAGAATCTGTCCGCAGGACCACTATTAGTCGTGCACTCCACAAATCTGGCCTATATGGAAGAGTGACAAGAAGAACACCATTGTTAAAAGAAAGCCATAGTCCTGTTTGCACTTTGCAACAAGTCATGTAGTGGGGACAGCATACATGTGGAAGAAGGTGCTCTGTTCAGATGCAGCCAAAATGTAACTTTTTGACCTACATGCAAAATCACATGCACATCACCCTGAATACACCACCCATGAAACATGGTGGTGGCAGCATCATGTTGTGGGAATGATTTTCTTCAGCGGAGACAGGGAAGCTGGTCAGAGTTGCTGGGAAGATGGTTGAAGCCAAATACAGGGCAATCTTAGAAGAAAACCTTTTAGAGTTGGGGCAGAGATTCACCTTCCAGCATGTCAACCCTAAGCATACAGCCGGCGCTACAATGGAACTGTTTAGATCATAGCATATTTATGTTTTATAATGGCCCAGTCAAATTCCAGACCTAATTGAAAATCTGTGGCATGACAGATGCTCTCCATCCAATCTGAATGGGCAAAAATTACACTGTCTATATGTGAAAAGCTGGCAGAGACATAGCCCAAAAGACTTACAAGTGTAATTGCAGCGAATGGTGGTCCTACAAAGTATTGACTCAGGAGGCCTAAATACAAATGCCTGCCACACTTTTCAGATATTTATCGTGTAAAACATTTTGAAAACTATTTATAATTTTCCTTCCACTTCACAGTCATTCACATAAACTTATAGCATGACACCTAACCACAGTGTATGACATTTGCCGTGATGTCAGACTAACATCGGTATTGCTTTACCTATAATAATAATAATAATAATAATAATAATACTATTATTATGAGAGTGATAGAAAGCATCAGTTTACCTGTCCATCCATGACCCCGAGTAGTGCCTCCTCCATCCACTGCACTGGCTCTATGAAGTACGACGTGCACTGGCTCTGATTACCCGCAACTTGTCCTCCGCTTGCCCTCTTATGTGTGAAAGCAGCCGCTCCACTGCCTACACAGTGAGTGAGGATGCTGGAGTGGCGGAACAGTGTGCGTCTGGAAAGGAAAACGCAGAGACACATTCCAGACGGACGCTGTAAGAACAACTATGGCAAAGGGAAGTGAAATGTAATTAAAGTGCAGATTTCACCTGCACTTTCTGCATCTGTAGATGGCCTCAGTGCTGTGGCTTTGTGCAGGGTCGACTGCGAATACATCTCTGGGAAGATTCTGAAGCTCTGAAATAATAGTGAGAATTTATTATTGTGAATATGTTACATGATACATGCTTATATTCCTCAGCAATAAGTGCTCTAACAAAAGTACTACTTTATTCAGAAACTTATAACCAACAACAAATTATTTAAATAAAGAAAACAGTATTTAATCTGGATGTCTAACCTGCTACTTGGTATCCTGGTACCAGTGTATAACTGTAAAACAATTTTCCAAAACATAGTACTATGTAAAAGATTTGAGCCAGCCCTCATTTCTTCATATAAAATTACATTTTACTTAAATAATGTAGATTAAAGGCTCAAGCCCTATTTGACCGAGTGTTATCAGTTTACACATGTAAATGGTGACGATTCTATTCTACATGTACTAAAGTGAAGTTTGGTCTTCCACAGGGTTCTGTTTTAGGCCCACTGCTTTTTTTCTATCTGGATGGATGAATTGATGAATTGATCGCACAGGAAATTCCAAATACTGTATGCTGTCCCTGAATAGCATAATTCTCAAGCATTGTATTAGTTTCCACTGTTATGCTGGTGACACATAGTTATATGTCTCAGCAAAACCAGATGTGATAAAACAGTTTATTAAAGTTGAGAAATTTGTAGAGAACATTAGACACCGGATGTTTATTAATTTCCTTCCACTTAATCTTTAAAAGAGAAAAGTACTGGCACTAGGACTATATGCAGCTAAAAGTAAGCTTTCTGATCATACAGTAACTCTGGATGCTGTTTCTGTTTCATTGTGTGCAGCAGTAAAAGACCTTGGTGTGACTCCACCAGTCTTTCATTTAAAGCTCATGTGGATAATATTACAAGGATCATAGTTTTGTCATTGGCTCCCAGTGAAATTTCACATTGATTTTAAAATACTACTATTTACCAATGAAGCTCTAAATGGTCTCGCACCACAGTAGGCCTCATATGGTCTGCTTGGGATGCATGTGGTGACTGAAGACGGGTCCATTTGATGACCATGAAAATGGCCTTTGACAAGTCTAATAAATATGTTTTTTTGTTGTTGTTTTTTGCACATGTCAAAAGTTTGGACACAAGTTTGGGTTCATTTTCTACATTCTAGAACAATACTGGATGTTTTCAAAAATAAAAATCAGGAAAGACCATGGAATTAAAAGGTGTGTCCAAACATTGGGCTGGTAGTGTAAACAAATTAGGTCAAATACTCAAAAGCTATGTTTTACTGATTCTAATAAATGACAGATTTATAAATGGCTCAGTTTTGGTACAAACGAAAAAGCAATGCGATTATTGTTAACAGATTTCAAGCTCCCTTTCACCTTCAAAATACCCCTTTCCAATGTAGTCCAATGCCAAAAACTCGGACACCAGCAACGGCTTACACATCTGGAATATTCTTCTGCCTCCATCTAACCCTATCCTCTGCATCCTCTTCTCTTACACCAAATAATGTCATATCAGCTCCCACTAGATCAATAAATCTCCTCTTTGATCTTCCTCTAGACCTCCTGCCTGGCAGTTCCATCCGCAGCACCCTTCTACCGATATATTTACAATCGTCCCTCATGTCCAAACCACCTCAATCTGGCCTCTCTGACTTTATCTCCAAAGCATCCAACATGGGTTGTCCCTCTGATGGACTGATTCTTGATCCTATCCATCCTTGTCACTCCCAAAAAGAATCTGAACATCTTCATCTCTGCTCTTTTCTTTAGTGCTACTATCTGAAATAAAGCTTTATTTAAAAATTACTTTATGGTGATGTTTTTCATTCTAAAAGATTTATTTTTTTACAACTCAGCACTTGCACCCTTGTTATGCTATTTCATTGCAAATGTTCATTTACAAGAACACACGATTTAAAGAGTTTAAAGATGGCCAATACCTGGATATTTCTCAGTAACCTTCTTCAGTCTGAACTGCTTGTATAAGACACTGCTGGTGTCTACCTGACAGTTCATAGCTTCATAAAGCGTCAACTGATTAAGAAACTCCTCATTCATCCTGAAAACACACAAAGCCAGTTGTTCAAAATGTTACTATCACAAAAGATTTGATTGTAAGAACGTGATGAACAGCTTTCCTTTCTTACTTGACATCTGGTTTGACGTGCTGGAGTTTGGAATATGCCTCCTGTACACTCAGCTTCTGTGTCTTCATTAAATAAGCAGTGATGATTGCAGCACTCCGACTCTGACCTGCATGACTAACAAGAAGGAGGAATTTCATGGTAGAAAAAAATATAGATTTTCTTAACCGATCTATTATTTAACACATATTTAGTGTGTCCACATAAAAAAAACTGTAATTCACTTCTCCCACAAGATGTTGTGCTGCCTGCCAACGTGTGAATAGTAGGATGTATAAGGGAAGTGGATGATAAGGGAAGTGCAACATATTATTAATACAGAATATCCCAATTCTGTATTAATTTCTTCTTGATTCTTGATTTTGTTACAATTCTAAAATAGCTGAGCAAAAAATTTTATATCTTTCCACACACACAGACAAATTTAAAAATGCATTTTAAAAATGTGAATTATTTAGCAAAAATTATTTGCTAAGTTAGTTTACAATTATAACAAAATCGAAAGAAAACAAAAGGTATTCAGAAAATTGCAATAGGTATCACGATAATATTATATATTTCCTAAATAACATTCTGGTCCATATTAAACCCAAAGAACCCAAAGAAAAACACCAAGTACTAAAGTTGCTTAAACCTACCAGTGAACAAGAACAGACGATGTGGATGCTGGTGGTTCTAATGAAGAGGAGCAAGATGCATTCAGGGCATCGCTGATAAATTCAGTGCAGCTGTCTAGCTTGCTAAGGAGGTCTGTGGATGAGTCGTCCAGCGCATGGACAAATTTGGCGTGAAACCCAGACAGCTCTGGTTGTTCAGAGTCTACACTGAGGATGTGAGTGATTCCTTTGAGGGTTAGAGCTTCAGGATCCTTAAGATCTGACACAGAGCCAATGTAGAGACCAGCTTCAACAGGGATCATGATGGTGTTTAGAAAGTGATTGTTAAAAAAACAACCTGTATTAGAACAGAGATTAAAGAAGGTATGGTTAAAAACAGAATTTGTTTTATTTATAATAAAAAGAAATTATGTGACAAAAAAAAACAATCACATGTATGATGTAGTAAAATTTTTTGAATTGTTTAAATTAGTTTGAAAATACTGAGATTTGTTACATGCATATATTAGGTATACATAGAAAATATTAACTCAAACTGTATCCATTCAGCTTACAGTGTACAAATATCTGTTTTCTTGTGTTTTTCTATTTAAAATAGACATAAAAAGCAAATTACTTATCAAATATCTAGATATATGTCTAGATATATTGTCAGCATTTTTGATAGTTTTACACTGTTCAATTAGCAAATAATTTAAATTCTGTAAAACAAATGTGTTACATTCTTAATAGTTACAACGCGTTACCTGTTCATGCCAGTCCTTTTCAAAAATAGGTTCGATGAGAAACTAAAAAGAAAAATACTCAGTTCCGGACCTTTCAGTTCCGGGATTAATGTAATAGCAAAGTTGAATCACTAGAGGGCACCAAGTACTAAGTCATGTCAAAATCTTTATAAAAAAAAATTCTAATAAATATATAGCAAGTATGATATCAAAATAATAATACCATATAATAATAATAGTAATAATAATAATAATTATTATTACTATTATTATTATTATTATTATTATTATTATAATTATTATAATAATTATTATTATTATTATAAAAAAAATAACTTAGCGCACAAGGCAGGGAACACCCTGGACAAGGTGCCAATTCTGCCACTATTAATAGTAATAATAAAAGATAATGTCAGTACGGTGGTTTAGTGGTTAGCACCTTGCCCCTCCAGGGTCCTGGTTCGATTACCGTTTGCATGTTCTCCCTGTGCTTGTTGGGTTTCCTCCAGGTGCTCTGGTTTTCTCCCACAGTCCAAAGACATACAGATCAGGCTAATTGGTGTTCCCAAATTGCTCGTAGTGCGTGAATGTGTGTGTGAATGTTGTCCGGGGGTCTACCACAGTCGTAAAAATGGGAATGGGAATTAGGAAAAATGGGACTTCACGGTCGCTAGTTGGACTACAGAGGTGCTTAGATGGATGGATGAAATAATAATAATTATCACTGTCAGAGGTTAAATTAGCACTTAGGAGATTTGTGAGGCCTGTTCTTGGGTTAGTCTAGTGCCTTTGCATTTGTAACTATTTTACCATGCAACAGTTTGAAAATTAAATGCCATTACCTCTGTGAATGCTATTTCCCATTGTATTATTATGCTGTGTGGCATTTACATCATATTTTCCCCTTTCATTCTTAATTTTCTGTTCGACTTTTACAGCTAGCCAAATATCATAGATATAAACATGCTTAAAACATTTTAAACTCAATTTAACCAACTTAAACTCTAAAACATTTTTATTGTTATTTTAATCTTGACAATTATAGTTTCAATTATGTTTAAAACTATTTACAACTGAACTCCCACTTCTTATAAGTTCAGATTATTCTCATGTCTTTCTAATATTAGGTCCAGACACAACACAAATTATTTTTTACAGTTTGGTTCTACTTGACTGAAATATTTCAGCTGGCCTGCTCGTTTATTGTAATAGATATGATGCAATGTATCCCAAACCCTAAAGTCTGGAGCATTGCCTTTTACTGCTGCTTTAAATCTCTTGTGCTATCAAGTGTGCCTGATGTGCTGCTATAAGTGTAATACTGCCCTTTTGGCCTGGTTTTGGTCATCTCAAATGCTGTTGGAGAAAGCAGGTGCATTTAGCAGTGACATTTAAGTGATGACCCAGTCCCTCAAGAGGAGGAGTAATAATAAAGTAAAAAGTAAGACAGAATATAATTAGAAAGGGGCAGTAAGATGCTGGCTATGAGTGGGAATCTGGTCCATCTTGTAAGTATACTGTAAGTCAATTTTTAGGGCTACACAGTACATCAAATGTTAAGAAGGACTGTGTAGTGCAATCTTCAAATAATTTCAGTGCCGTAAAACAAATATATCAGATAAAAGAGAAAAATCTTTAGTTCTGGATTTTTTTTTTTCACCCTTTATGGGGTTTTTTTGTTGTTGTTGTTTTTTTTTGCGTTCTTTACATTTTTTAATTTGGCCACACCAGCAGTTAGATCTTTAGAGCTGCATAGTAGACCTATACCCTTTCTCAATGTTTGGCTTTGGCAAGATATGTGCTGTAGTTCTTCTTTCCAACATAATATCAATAATTTATCATCATGGTGCATCAACAGCTCCAAACATTTATACTACTATCACTAACCAAAGCCAATAGTCCTGCTAGCCTTACTACAGCCTTTAGTAGGACTAAACGATGCTTATTCTCTAACTTAACTCTGAAATAGACAAATTATTCCTACATAAGAGTAAGACTATTTGTACATATGTATTTTTTTTAAATAAAATGTCCATAAACAGAAAAAAATGTTCCCGTGTCCTGTTTATTAATTGCCATCATCGACCATTACTGTCACATCCACATGAATAAACAGATTAATAAAGAATTCCTGCAAGCATGATGAGCCGTATCAACAGTTAGTTAAGTAATATGTTAATAGGTCATTTGATTCAGGACTGAAATGTGTGACAAATAATCCCATGCTATTTATTGATTAATGTGAGAGACACCATGCATCAGTGAACTGCCAGCTTTGTTTAAATTAAAGGAGTAGCTAAATGCAAAATCATAATCAATATAAATCAATATGAATATTGATTGATAATCCTACTATAGGATGCTTTCAGGACTACAATTTGTTTTTATCATTACTGGATCAATTGTGCTTTGTCAGTAGCACATTAACCAGATTGTTTTTCCATCTTTCCAGACATGTTTTTGGGTCTCAGTTACATTTTCTTGGGAATACATGTCCAAATATTTAAGTTATTTGAAGGCTGAGGTGGCATTGTGATGCCAGCTGTGTTAAGGGAGAGCACTTTCGGGCGGTCCAAGTTCCTAAGTTGTGAGTCAATAATACACTTTCTGTAAACAAATTGCAATGCTAGTAAACTTTCCATGAACCTCTCAGCACTCTTTGTGCAAGTGGTACACTCTGCCCTTTATTGTTTTCTTTTTTTAATAATGGAGATGTTATGTCCTTTCCCATAAGCCTCATTGCCCTTTTGTCTATATTTTAAGCTCAAAGCACACGATTCCCTGAGCCTGAGGATGGATATTGGCTAATTGCTCTTTCTAAAAGTATTCTCCATGAATGTCTGAGTGATTGCCTACGTCCTGGCAACGCGAAAGCACTTTTCCTCTAAGGGGTGGTGAGGGGCCACGGCATGTACCTTCCTATTGTACAATTGCCTCTACCCTGATTACTTCCTTTCCAACATACGTCCAAGAGAGTTTGGATCCAGTTTCTATTTTAATGGCTTTAAAGATGAGAGCTTCCGTGTATATTTATATCTTTGATCGATTAGAGGTCTTTCAGAATGTTATTTACATTGCTTTGTGCTCCTTTGTGAGCTAATGTACTTACATTATGTTTCTCTCCTTTTGTTATTGTGTGAGAGGTTGGTTTTCTTATGCTGCTTATATTAGGCATATTTCTTAAAGCTAAATTAGGGTTATTTAAAAAAAGATCAGGTTTATTGAGAATGACATTTATTTTTATACATCTGTGTAAAGAAGTGAAAGGCCTTGGCTCAAGGGCCCAACAGTGGCAATTTGCTGGTGGGGTTTGAACCTGGGACCTTCTGATCATTAGTCCAATTCCTTAACCACTGAGCTATCCCTGCCCTAAAGCTGCTTTGTGACACTGGTCACTGCTAAAAGCTATATACAGTACAGGGTCCTCCAGAGTCTGGGTTCGATTCCCACCTCAGGTCTGTGTGCATGGAGTTTGCATGTTCTCCCAGTGCTTGGTGGGTTTCCTCCGGCTACTCCAGTTTCCTCCCACAGTCCAAAGACATGCAGATTAGTCTAATTGGCGTTCCCAAATTGTCCGTAGTGTGTACAGTAAATGAGCATGTGAGTGTGTGTATGTGTGTGCTCAGCGATGGATTGGCACCTCATCCAGGGTGCACCTCACCTCATGCCTTAAGTCTCCTGGGATAGGTGTCATGCCCCTGCCATCCTGTATACCAGGTAACGCGGTATAGATGTCGAGTACAGCATAAGTCATAAAAAGAACAAGCTTGTTTCCATAACATAATGGTTTAAACGCATTATCAAAAAGATTCAAATAGTGCCATTTGTTAATACATTTTTAATCATAGACTATTCAGTGTGCTAGATGAACAGCGAAGGATTTTAAGACATGATGTGACATGAAAATATTCCACTTTGGGGTGGAAACAGTAATTCTTCTTCATGTTACTCTTCATCACACCCTAACCCTGTCACTGATTATTTTACTGTAACTGCAGTAAAATGTTTATTCCTTACTGAAGCAACACGTTCTGCCCAATCAAGCATTCAAGAGCGGTGCGGAAAAAAATAACCCTTATTACATCACATTGTAGAAATGGTTTGTGTAACATTCTAGAAGCATTCCTCAGTGTTCCTACAGCTCGAAATGTCACAGCAGCGTTATACAGTAAGAACATTATTAACTCATACTCACACTCTTTCAGATGTTCTCCGAACATCCAGGAAACGTTCCTGGAAACCAAACTTTCCTAGAATTGCAATGTTTTGATAATGTTCTACAAACCTTAAAGATACCGTAATAATGTTATGGCCGTTGCAGATCACTTTGACCCGATGCATTCTACATTTTCTGCGCTGTAACTACATCATCAAAAAAATCTCTTAACATTGACACTGTGCGTTACTATGAGACAAACCAAATCCTCTTAATCTTGTGTAATTGTGTCTTGAGTAATAGCTTAATCTCATAAGACATGATGATAAAAAGCATATTTAATTAAATTGAATGATTTCAGGTTATGAAGTTAGTAAGAAATTCTTCCAAGCTGCTGTGTGTCGTAACCTTTATCTGTACAGCATGGTTCTCTCTTTTCATTATTGCATAAAAGAAAGAGAGACAGTATGTGTGTGTGCGCGCGCGTGTGTGTGTGTGTGTGTGTGTGTGTGTGTGTGTGTGTAGTATCACAAGCTTCCTTCTGCTTCACACTTTCGCTTATTTCCATGTCATGTTACTGCATGATTTTATTATCAGTGGTAATTTGAAACTTTTTAGGTCTGGAACACTCGAATCTTCTATTCAGATCACAATTAAAGAACACATATTGTCCTTTCGCATGTGAATGCTGAAATGATGAATTAATGTAACATCCTTTACATAAATCCCATATCACATACTGTTTCGTTGAAATTTAATTTTTTTTTATTAAAATAGTTCTAGACTCTTTGTGTATGGATATCGGCTCTAAAAGAAGAAGTCTTCCTTTTTTTACGTTAAAGAAAGTGAGTGTGAAAGTGAGTTACAGTCTCAGCATACCAGTTCAACCTTCCAGTCACTGTGTTAACCTTTTGACCGATAACAGTATATTAGCTAACTCTTCTTCCCGATACTGTCTCGTCACATTTCCTTTACTTTCAAATTCAGATTTTTTTTTCAGATTTTGCAACAAAATGTTTTTTCAATGCTGTAAACGTCAAACAGAAAAATATTGCATTATGAATAGTTAAGCAGTGAAACTACACTCAGACTGGGGATTGTTTTTCAATCTCTAATAAAAAGTATTGTACTTTTATAAATGTACAATATAAATCTAATAAATCATAAATATAAGTTTTATAAATCTAATACATTATCATTTCTATTACTTACAATGTCTTGTATACTGTACCTGAGTCTATTAATAGAGAATATGATTTAAAGGAAAATTTCAGTGGATGTTTTTTTGAGAAAAACAGCCTGATCATTAAAAAAAATATATATATATATATATATTTTTTGAGAGTTCTCATCACATTGTGCGTCTGGAATTGCATCCAACTCATCATTAAAACCTATAGTATGTTTAATAGTAAAAATAGAAAGAACATTTCCATGAGCACAAAGTGATGAGAACTTAAATTATTTAGTTTGAACCGCTGTGTGGTCATAAGAAAACCATGTGTTAGTGAAGCTGATTAGAAAAAAAAGTGTTTCAGTTTTCTGGGAAGCATAAATTTTGGACTTTGGAGCAATGGGAAAAGGTCATGTGGTCTTCCGAGTCCAGACTGACCCTATTCTAGAGCGACCAGGGAAAGAAGGGAAGAGCATGAAGCGATGCAGCCATCATGCATAGTGCCCTCTGTACTGTACGAGCCTCTGGAGGCAGTTTTATGATCTTCAGTTGGTCATCTGATGACTTTTTAGGCAGGCATGGTTTTTAACAGCTACCAAGATTCTCACGTGTTAGAATCTTGGTCAACAGTTAGTGATAAAGCGGTGACTAAAGCTGTTTTCTGACATGGCAAATTGTACAGGATGGATAGTATTCTCATTAAGAAGCAGTTTTTTTCTGTCTTATTAACTTTAAGAAAAAGTTACAGAGAAGCTCTTTCCTTTTTAGTGTTAGTGATAACAGGAACAGTTTAAATGAGCTAAAAGTACAAAATACGGAAAAGTAAAATGTTTTGCTCAAATGTTGAATTGTTGACGAATTGCAGTAATAAAACACTTTGTAGTGATAAAAGTAATTCACAGCATCACAGCACCCAGAATTTATTATTATCTCTTAACAGGTTATCTTGAAGTGTTTAATTTCTTAAATAAAACCCTGTAAAATATGTTTAATTATAGAACAGTAAAAACAACCTTCATTTTTTATAGTCAATCAGTAATAATACTACTATATTGACTTTTTGACCTACTGTATGTTCTTAAATACATTGCGTTAAATTCGCAAACTTTTTATGTCTCTTTATTTAAAACCAGTATAACGTTCAATACAAAATGGTATTATTTGTGATAGTATCTGATTTATACATTTTACTGTACTTAGAATTTTCGTTGGGGATAAATGTGGAAAACCATGCTCTCCATATGGCTGATGTTACAAAATAAAACTTGAACCTACATGCATACGTAGAAGAACAATATAGGATGCATATGGATTAGTTGAGAGTAATTTGGAAACAGTCCATGCTTTGTTTTGTGTGTGTTTATGTGTGTGTGTGTGTGTGTGTGTGTGAGAGAGAGAGAGAGAGAGAGAGAGAGAGAGAGTGGGAGAGAGAGAGAGAGAGAGAGAAATGTATGTCTGATGATCAGTGTGTCATGGGTCACATCCCCAGAGCCGCTCATTCTGAGGAAGATTTATGACGCACTTCCTGCAGAGAGGAGGTGAAGTAACACTCTCCGCCCTACATAGAGGTCAACATCGAGCAATCTTCTGTCACTGCAGTGTACAGCATGGTATCTTCCAATTTACTGATTTTTACACATTTCACATAGAGGACATCATTAAATAGCATGTAACCCTGCAGAAGTAATTATACCGTTTGGAATGCAAGACTGTGGACCAGTAGGCTGTGGACACCCCTAGTCTAAAAAAAGGACATTTAATAATAGGAAATGTTTTTAATGTCTATAAAGGGTAATTGAAAAACAATACTCAAGCTGCTAAATGCTAAAAGATCCATCCTCTGCCCTTAAACCTAGCACAGTTTTGGAAGAAAATCAGCTGATGGAGAACTTGCCACTATTTTTCTGCAGATGCTGACTCTCACGTGCTTCTGTTTCTGCATTTCTCAGAAAGACTATCTTTTTATTTTTCCTAGAAACTGCTACAGTTCTTAAAATGTTGCTTCCTTTTATTCTTCCGACATTAAAATGTAAATGTAAACGAGAAAATAGTTGATCAAACTGTGTAAAGGCACCGCTCATGATTTTCACCTATTAGTATATATAATTGATTTACTTACTTACAGAAAACTAAATTAATTGAATTAGTTAAGATACATTTCTGTTCAGTGTTCACTTCTTTACTTCAGTTTTTATTTCCACTTTCTTTTCTTTCCTGGCTTCCTTATTGGTTCTGACTAGTGTAGCTTAGACCTTAGCTTAGACCTAAGTCTCTTAGCCGTTTTAAGGCATGCCATTTACACAGGGCTACATTAGAACTGCGAAAGGGCGAGATAGAAACACGAGAAGCCCACTCACTGAGCTACTGATAGATGAGTTTGTACTGGCCACACACAAACACTTTAGTCTTATTGGCATTCTAAGGTAATTCATCTAACTTGTGCATTACTGCTACTACAGTACATTACCCGAATGATAACATCTGCCAATATTTGGGTTCTTTTAGATGTTTTTTTTTTATACAGCAATACTTAATTCATAAAAAATAAAAAATGTATTAATAAGAACAACAACAACGACAACAACAACAACAACAACAATAATAATAATAATAATAATAATAATAATAATAATAGAACATATGTATATTACAAGTGAGGAAACATGGCTCTGTCCTGGACAAAAAAAAATCCTCCTTAAAGATGCAGGCTGACATTAAAACACGCCCACACATGCTACAGGCTAATACCACCCCTCCTTCCATGCATGCACACACGCTCACGCACGCACACGCACGCACACACATCTTTTTTTCACACTGTGATCTAAATGTCATTGTTATGGCAGATGTAAGACATAATTTGTTGTTGTTTGTTTGTTTGTTTGTTTTTATCAGAATTACAGTATTATTGTATTGTAATACTTGATATGGTGTTTTTTTTTTTTTTATATCCTGAACCAGTCCTATCGAGCTGATGTGAGCTTGGTGAACGGTACAGGAGGTTTTTGGATTTAGATCTATACACTATAGTTATAGCACCATACAGAAGCAAGCTTAAATCATTTGAAATAGTGTTCTTTATGTATAATGTTCTAGGTATTGTTTTAAAGAATAGAGGATATCCTATACATTGTCTGTCGAAAAAACTGTTTTTTTTTAAACGTTTTTAAATGCAATTTGTAATATTCAGTCTTGTATTGATTGATTTTTCATTGTTCCCAAGGAGCAGTTATCCTCTACATTAATTTAGCCATATTAAATAAAACATGATGCTACATAATTTATGTTAAGCAGAAAGTGAGATTTGTACATTAGCACGCTGATTTACAGCTCTGTCATCACGACTGTTGAAGTTACTAGGCCACTTTCTCATTCGAACATTTGCCCTCCATTCTTTGTGTATGTGTGTGTGTGTGTCAGGGCTATTATCCTGAGGGTGAGGCATGGTAGCTGATGGTCATTTCTCCTGCCTGAGCTGTCTGTTAGATCTGTGTTGAGTTAAACGGAGGCCTGCAATGCTTTTAAGTGTTGAGAGATGGATAGGGAGTCTCTTTGACAATGTGCAGACACACACACACACAAACACACACACATACACACACACACACACACACACCAGCTACTATTGTAAACAAAAGCAAACCAGGACTTTTTTTTTTATCTCTAGTGATGTCAGTCTTTAAATAGTATAGTAGTTTATACTGTAAGAATTATTTACACATATCCAGGAGAGGATTCAGATGAAACACCGCAAACCACCAAACGTCTTTTCTTTAGCACTTAAGTATATACCAGCATTTCTCTAGCCATTATTCTAATATTCTCTTATAATAATGTTCTGTAGTCATTATAGACATATTTACTTGACTTTAACCCTTTTACACAGATTTATTTGGCAGAAGGGTTAATGCAAAATTATTATGTGAGGCAGACAGTCCGATTAAATCCAAGTTTAAAGTTGAACAGTTAATGGGCACAGTGGATTTATGACTTGCCTGTCCTGGGATTGAAACTCACAAGCATGTGGTTGAAATGTGCTTGCATCCTGAGACTTTTCTGGGAATCCTGGCTGTGAGCTGGAGATACAGCCTGGATGGGATGCCAGGTAATGCAGGGTATCATGGGAAAGAAACAAAAACAAACAAACAAAAACACACTGTATTTTTATTATTATTATTATTATTATTATTATTATTATAAGCAGCAGTGCTGGATGAAGTAGCATTAGTAGTATTGGTAGT
>JAOVVA010000052.1:21504542-21517017 GCA_028565275.1 Leiocassis micropogon | reverse complement strand
ATTGAAACTGAGAAAAAGCCAACACTTAGCATCTCTTGCCACAAGCCAAACACTTCACTCTTATTTATTTATTGATTGATTTTATTTATATATAGGGTTTTTTTTTCCTTTTTGGCCAACAAGTTCTACCCAATGGTAAAAGTGGTTTTAAATTCGTCCCGATACAACTACCACAATGCTTCACATTGTTCACTTCTTCATGCCTTTGTTTATCCTTAAAAAAAAAGTTCAATATTTTAATGCCTGTATGGAGTAGAAAGAAATAAGGGAATCCAAATAAGGATGTGTTCCCTGTAGAGTCTGGTTCCTTAAAAGGGTTCTTCCTATTGTCATCTCTTTGCCACCATCGCCCTCGGCTTGCTCATCAGAGACAAACTACTAGGTATAGTCTATACTTTGTTTTTGTATATGTTTCAATTCATTTACATATGTTTTAAATTTGCATCTGTGATGCAAATAGAAATAAAACTGTAATTAAAAACACTTGACATTGCGTGTAGCAGAAGATTAATTTTATTGGTTAATGCACAGCCTTTAACAGACTTACTGTACATGAAAATTGACAAAACTTTTAAAATCCTTATAGCTTTTTATAACAATAAATCAAATGCATGCTTTCACAGGTCCTGTGTTTAGGAAGAGAGGAAGGATGCACATGTACAGTCAAGTCCTGTTTACAGACCATCCCTGATCTTTGGCTGAGCTGCTGTCTGTGTTGTTAGAATAAAGCAGAATATCATAAACAATCACAATAAATTCTGCTATATATTATATTGGGTAGATTTTGCAACAAACATCTGCCTGCCATAACCCGTATTAATATACGATTGGACGATTAAAGTAAATTATAATGACTCAGAATCAATTACTAAGGAGACAAAGTGTGCTTTAAGATAACACAACTTTAGCAGATGTGTTTCCTTATTGAAAGTGCTACAACACATTTAAAACCAGTTTTCGCAGGCAGCATCTCTCCCCTCTTTTCGGTACTGTGGAACGACACTGAATCTTTTAGTATTGTAAAGTGGATGTATTTTTATATCTTTTTATGGCCTTCATCTGCTTTGTAGACATCAATTAGATTCTCAGTCAATTAGATAGATAGAAAAAAACTTTTAAAAGTTTCTTCTAATGTCTACCAAATCAAAAAAAAAATCTTGTCCTTTTGGTAGAGGGTTAAACAGACATCAAAAGAAAGGCTGTTGAAAAAAGGTTTTTGCTTTTTATTTTTATTTAGCCCAATTAGTTTAACATTTTGCATTGAAAACTGCTGTAGGTTCCTTCCTTTCTTTCTTTTTTCTTTCTTTTCTTTCTTTCCAGAAGGTTTGAAATTTGAAACAAAAACCTCCTAATTCATAAATGCAATGCCACAGAAGAACCAATAAAATTATTTTAACATAAACGTAAATAAACACATTAGAATAAACAGGCTTCATTCAGGCCGAAAGCATTCAGTCACCCCTAGACAGTGTGTACAGGACTGAAGCAAAGATGAAGGTCAGCGGAATAAGTTTGTAAAATACGATGATGAAATCCATGCTGACCACACAATGTGAGAATCCAGTCTGACTTTTGAAGGTCAGTTGAAATACTGGCTGGTAGTTGGAGTGCTGGCTGATTTGAAATGGAGACACTTATTAAACTGACCAGGACGCCGCAAAAGGCTTGTAATTCTTGTATAAACTCAACTTTACTGTCTTACTGATACTAATGACAGGAAAATGTGAAAGTTAACAGGTTGTGTGACATTTTGCTTATTGTCATGACATCAGATCATGTGCAAAATAGAAATGCTGGAAATACAAAGAGTTTACCTGCAACAGAGAGAATACATGCAATTCTGGAAAGTGCTACAGAAAACAATAGTGATAGCAATACGATGTGCGTGAGTGAGTGAGTGCATCTGGAATATTTAAGAGTTTTGACCTTGTGTGGACGATTCTCACAATAAAATTATTTAATAACTAGAAAAGAGCCAAAATGGCTGTTTGGCTTTTGGCTGTTGAGGTGAAGGTTATGATCAGATTTAGGTGTAGCAAAGCATTAATTGGCGACAATATTTATGTCAATGAAAGGTCCTCACATGGACAAAGTAATACAAAACGTGTGTGTGTAGGAGGCCAGGCTTTGCATCATTGTGGTTTAATTAGACTGTGGTGGTTAATTACACAATGTCCTGGTCCAGTCGAGAAATCCAGCTGCTCGGTGCTATATAAGAGCGAAAGTGCAGCACGAAGAAAGATTCAGAGTTCTACTACATCACCTGCAGGTAAATGCTTATTAGCACTTTAGTTTATGCTCTCATATGATATTGTAGGTGTCGTCTATTTTCCTTGGTAATTACAGTTTGCTTGGATTATTTTTAATTAATAAAAATTATAGTAACACGAATTGAGCTCAATATAAGATTTGTACAAATATAAGTTTAATTTGATAATGTATTTTTCTCAGGAAGAAACAAACAAACAAAAAAATAACTAAAAACCTGACCAGTTTTGGGGATTAAATAAGGTTATTTCAGTTTTCTTCAAGCATTTAACCATACTGTTAAAACTTTAATGCTGTTTTACTGGTCACATACATTTCCAGACAGAGTAAGATAAGAATATGAAAAGATTAAATACCAATTACAGGAGCTGTTAATGTTAATGTTGCATTATCTGCCCATGTATGAGGTTATGTGTATTACAACTTATGTGTAATACCCCCAAAAGAGGGGGAAAAGGGTTAAATCTTAACCTCTGTAAGATTCTTTAACTGCTCCTCTCATTAAATGCATAAATATTCCATATACAATGCTATAACACAGAAACAAAAAAAGTATTTAAAAAAATATTATATATAATATTATTTAATTATAAAAGAAATCAGAAACCATTAGGATTTTTTTATGTAAAATTTTTTGTAAAGTATTATTTTATATAAAATAAAAAAAAATAAAAAACAACATTTATTGTAAATGAATTTTTGAAAATTCAAAAAGCATTCAAAAAATGTATTTGAATTAGATGTCTCAGAGTGAAGCTTTCAGCAGCTGTACATGTAAATACATTTTTAATTTGCTTTAAAAATAAGGACTTTATGTACTTTTCTGTAAATATTTAATATTTAATTATGAAGTAGACAGAAGATGTAATTAAAGTATATTTACTCCCTTTCCTAGATTTTGCTGTTTGGATTCTTCAGTGCTGAAAGGTAACAGGCCGACCCTGAGTGTAAGGAGAGTTATGATGGCTGGATGGACGTTGGCTTCCTCTGTGCTGCTTATGGCCTGCACCCTGCTGCAGCTTTGTGCTGCTCAAAGTCAGTCATATTCTTCATATTTTACACCTCGTCACATTTTCACCTTTACATCTGTTTTTTTACCTACACTGGTCCATTTTTTTTATTATAATGTTAAATTATTAAACTGGAACCATTTTTTAGACTTTGAAATACAGACGAAACTGTAATTTTAATTTTAAACTCCTGTGATGCCATCTGCAATGCTTCATTCGAAACTTATACTCAGAGAAAAATGAGTAAAATCTAGACCCTTAAGGATTCTATGGTTTGTTTTCCTGGTCAAGGTTCTGTGTAGTAACCAAGCATTTAGAACCTTGGAAAATAGCTTTAGAAACCTGTTTTATCTATTCGAGGAATTCTCTTTTCCCTGATGTTGACTGTTCAGTACACTTCTCTACAGATGTCTATGTGCTGGTATTAGTGGAAGATTTCACTTTTTAAGAACTGTAACTTGACAGTATTTTGGTTCAAACTAATTTGGGGACAGTGGCATAGTGGCATAGTGGTTAGCACTGTTGCCTTGCACTTCCAGGGTTCGGGTTCGATTCCCGAATCAGGTCTGTGTGCATGGAGTCTGCATGTTCTCCCCATGATTGATGGGTTTCCTCTCACAGTCCAAAAGCATGCAGATTAGGCTAATTGGCGTTCCCAAGTTTGTGTGTGAATGAGAGTATGTGTGTGCCCTGCGATAGATTGGCACTCTGTCGAGGGTGTACCCTGCCTTGTGCCGAGTCTTCTGGTATATGCTCCAGGCCCCCTGTGCACAGGATAAAGCGATATATATGATGAGTGAGTGGTTTTTTGGACATCACTGTAAGACACGGATTCAGGATGTGTTTCGTGTTTTTATGTAGCAAGCTGCAGGGGTCGATGTGGGGAGCCGTTCTCCCGTGGGCAGATCTGTACCTGCGACGATGACTGTCTTACTCACAACGAATGCTGCAAGGACTACGAGGGAGTCTGTACCTCTCGTAAGAAAGATTAAATCTAATTGCATCTCATAAACATTTGTCCTTCATGGCTCTTTACATCTACTCTTTACTAAATGTTTAAAAAGCAACTGGGATCCAGTCGACCCACAGCTCACAGGCACTGACCTCTAGAAGATTAAGATTGTTGGTTAAAGGCAGCGCTCTTTATTTCATCAAAGCCCTGAGACTTGTGATGAAATAAAGGTAAACTTGTGTGCTGTCATTTCCAGGTGACTCATGCAGAGGGCGATGCCAAGAAGCGTTCAGGAGAGGGAGGGAGTGTGAGTGTGACCCTGACTGCACCCTCTATAACTCCTGCTGTCCTGACTACAGCACACACTGCGGTATGGCATGTCTTTAGGTTTTTTAGGTGAATTGAACCTCTGCCTATGCTCAGGGATACTCCTCATGGAGACTGGTACAAAAATCACCTATTTTAACACTAATTCTTAGTGTCTATGTGTCTTAGTGTCTTCATTAGTGTCTTACAATGCTTATGATGTTTTTGAATATGTAAAATATATATTAGCGTACATAGTTAAGTTTCTGAATGTGCATTCCTTCCTGTGCATTCATTGCATGTTGTCCTGCAAAAATGTGGCAAAATAGTTAGCTTTAATTGTTCTTATTATTTCAGATACAAATTACAGTGCACCAGATGTCAGAAGCAGCAAAAAGTCAGAAGGTATAGTATAACTCAGATTGTATTGTTGAATAGTTTTCATGAATTCAACGTACTACCTGGTTGAACAGATATTAATTCAGAAACAGCATTCATATGTATAGATTATCATTATTATTATTATTATTATTATTATTATTATTATGAGCAAAGGAGCATAAGAACTCATTTTAATTGCATTGTAATGTTTTACAAAAAACCTTGACTCTAAAGTAATAATAGGCTATATAATCTTAATCTATGATATGATATGATATGATATGATATGATATATGATATGATATGATATGATATGATATGATATACAAACATTACCAATGCACTGGTATAGAGAAAATATTTACACTTAATTAGATACCTGTATATAGAGACTATTAAATGACAACCCACTGCTGTAAAGTAATATAATTAATTATATTAAATGAGAAAAATTTTAAACTATCACAGAATCAGATAAAAAGCATAGTCGCAATAAAACGTCCTTACCATCTTGCACACATTCAAATTAAGATGATAGATGCAGATCCTAATACTGTATGTTGTGACATTCCCTCCATTTAATTCCACAATGATTTTAAATTTGTACACATGATCATGATTAAGGATTTTATTGTCTCAGGTGTGAATTCAGGTTGTGCTGATGCCGAGTTCAGATCAGCACTCCCTCACGGTCAACGCGCTCCAGATGCCGTTGTAGATGGTGAGTTGTACCTCCACAAAGACAATCAGAAACACTGCGCTGGATATATACAGTATGTGATAAAAGATTTGCATGTCTATTCAGTCGTAACCAGTTTTTGATAGTGCCTTAAATGCATAATGACCATTTTATCTGTTACATCCCACTGTGGGGTGATACACAACTCTATGTTAATGTTATCTTTTAAAAAAAAGTACAACCGGCTCAGTTACCGTTTTCCTTACGCACATACGCCTACGCCTTAAAACCTTTACAATATGGATATCCTGGTGAAGCTGTGACAAGAATCAGATCTGTTTATCAGAAGGTTATGTTTTCATGTTTTTTTTTTGTCTTGAAAGGAGGCAATGTTGTGGAACTAGTGCCACTGACTGAAGATTCAGCAGCACCTCCTCCTGCTGATGCTAATCTTTACCTCACTTCTCCTTCTGAAAACCCTGTGGAAAACACACCAGGTAGAGCTCTCAGCCAGGACCATCTCTTAATAGGCTTCTTCATTTATCCATTTTAAGCGTTAAGTTGAGCACCTTTTACCAAGATGATGGCTAAATTACCACAGAAGCAGGTAGTCATAAAGACGAGACAATGTTTTATGGAGCATCAAAAGCTTTACAGGCAATAGCTGAATAATGGCTTCTTGATAGTCTCTTAGTTTTAGATGACTGCATCTATTGTAAAGGAAAAAACTAAAGCAGACTGCACATCAATCAATTCATGCGCGTGTTATTTATCATAGACTACACATGCATTTTAAATACCACATATTTGAAGACCATATGCATAACCATTACCATTTGCTAAAATATTCTTAAAAACAATCTCAATCTGGGTCTTAATTGTTCTTCTCTTGCTGTATCTATTCGGATCTAGCTCTGATTTCATCTATTGGCTAGAGAGAATACATCCATATCAGCATTTCTGCCTCCTTCCAGTCAGAGCTGAAGTCTGAGGTGTTCACTAAAGTCTGATCTGAACTGTAGAATTTGTTCTGTTTTTTAACGTTAGGTCCACTCCAACCTGCAGAACCCCTTTCAGATGGACATGGACATGTCCAGGTTTCCGTGTTGATTAGCGATCAAGCAAGAACAGTTCCTACTCGACCTGTCGCTGAGCCTTCTGCTGGAAGACCAAGCACACTCACGGACATAGCTCAGGCCCTGGAGGCTGCCAGTACAGCAGGACAGCCCGGTAAGGAACGCACCTCACTCAGAGCTATGATGTGTGCCATCATCATGGGCTGATCATGGTTCTTATAAGCTCATTTAAAAGCACAGAAAGCAAAAATGTCTCCAGGTATCCTATGTTTAAGTACACTACCACTAGCTTGTTCTTCATTAATCAAAATCTGTATTTAAATTATACTTTAATTTTCTTCATTATAAGCCCAGAGCTCTAGCCCTGACCTTTGCAGTGGCCTCCCTATAAATGGCGTAACCTCAGCTTCCAATGGCTCCGTCATTGTTTTCCAAGGTAATTGACCCTGATTTTCATTCAAGGTAACACTTCCATCATTACTTAGCATTCCTTTCCTAAGCACTTAAAATTTTCTATCAACAGAATATTAACATTTAGCCCTTCACAATCTTTGGGTTTATTCCTGATTAAAGTTATGACTGTTAGAAAATAAGAGTGAAAAACCTTCCTCTTTCAGGTTATTAATTACTACATTAATTGCTTTTATTATTAACACCGTTTAACATTTTATTTTACTGAACCTAATTTCTGCATAAATTGCAATTTTATTTCCAAAATAACAAAAACTTAAAACATCGGTTAATCCTGTTCATGAAAAATATTGCTTTTTAATCCGTGTTTTGGCACGCTCCGTCATTCCCAGGTCATTTCTTCTGGATCCTGGACCCCAATACCAGAACAGCCGGTCCTGCTCTTAATATTACAGCAGAGCTGGGCATTCCCTCACCTGTTGACACAGCCTTCACTCGCTGCAACTGCGAGGGCAAGACCTATATCATCAAGGTCTGTGCTTTTATTTCAGAGCCACTGATCTGAAAATCAATGGTCACAAACATTGCTTATGTTAAAAGCACTTGATTCTGCTCATATGGTAATTACCAGATTAAATAGCTTTATTATTCATCATTAAGATGCACTAGAATATAGCCTTCCAACCCTAAAAAGAGGGGCATTCTAAAGTGACACTCATTACAGAAAAAAAGAAACACAATTCTGTGTTCTATTCTATTCTTCTGAACTAGAATACTTCTAAGTTCAGAAACTGTGCAATAGTATTAGGCAATTAGGATCCTATGAATGTTTTTATACTCTAACACTCAAATTTCTTACCTTTAGCACTTATCAGAATTAGATTAAACCTGACGCCTTGTTTTTCTACCCTCTGCACAGGGTGATAACTACTGGAGTTTTCAGAATGGAGTCATGGAGCCTGGATACCCCAGATCTGTGTCTAAGGACTTTGGAGGGCTCTCAGGAACAATTGTCGCTGTTCTCCCTGTCCCTGCTACCAGGAACAGGCCTGAGACTGTTTACTTTTTTAAGAAAGGTGATTTACTGCATTAACTTTCAGAGGAATAATTTCACTGTCACTTTGCCTCAGCCACATCCATGCCAAGGCGGACGGCTCATCTATTTCACTCATATTTCATCCTATTCATGAATCGCATTGCTATTTCTCCAGGTGGTATGGTGCAGAAACTTACCTACCCTGGAAGTGGGCTGACCTGCACTGGTAAAAAATCTAAGATGGCAGTGTCTGCCAAGAATCGTCAACCTGGTGAGCTCAACAGGACAACTTTAAATAAGGGCTGATAAGACAAAACTCATGATGATATGAAATAAAGACATATCTTTTCCCTAAAGGATAAAACTTTGTAGCAAGGAAAGTAAAAGGAAAGTATTTATGCTAAACTTAAAACAATAATTAAAAAAAAATGTCCAAGAATAATGCATAGTCAGTTGAATATTACCTTTAGATTTAGACTACCCACGAGGGAATTACAGACCATCGTAAGCATAAAAATAACAATGTATCAGAATTATTGAGTAACATACCTATTATCACAGCTTCTGCTGTGAATAAAATTAATCAACAACTGCTGACCAATCAGAATGGAAAATGCCACGTCACTGATATAAACACGAATGCATCAGTGGAGCAAGGTGTTATAGAATTAATATAACTCAAAAGTTAGTCACGCTGCTATGCACTCTATCTATTCATTTATTCTGCGGACCCAAAAAAGCGGCAGACTGATATATGAATTTATATCATAAAAACATCCGAAATCCTTGCTAAGCCACCAAATATTAACAATAATTTCAGCTACTGGTCACATGTTTATGATTACTCCAAGTAACCTGGATAGAACAGATGGCTTTTATTATTATTTCATTACAAAACGCATAAAAAGTCTAACAGATATATCGTCTTCAATTCAAGCTTGAACAAAGTAATTAATTGCTTTATAACCTTGTTCTCCTTAACAACTACGTTTCCCCTGACACAAGCCCGCCTCTCCGGAGAGATCAACATCACTCTGAAGTGGAAAGGATTCCCCACCCCAGTGACTTCTGCTCTCTCCATGCCCAACCCAAGGAAGCCTGATGGGTTTGAACACTTCGTCCTCTCCTGGCGTAAGCCTTAATTTTACAAGCTCAGCATACAAAAGCTGGACATTTCAGTCAGAGTGAACATTTCTTTAAAAAACTTTAATATGACCAATAAGGGTTTGTAGACATCAGAAGCCTTGTGTATTTAGTTATTAAAGTCATCGTAGTCAAAATTGTACAATGTTACAGAGTCAAATACCATCGAGGAAGATAGAAGGGGGGTTAGGGACAAACAAACAAAAACTATCTACACAACAGTCTCCTAATGTTTTAGTCTTTTTCCTCCCTCAATCCCTTTTCACCTTCATTTGAATATGAGATCTCTTCTGTAAATAACATTTTTTGTCTTCCTTCTTTACAGCTAAAGTCTTCAGCATTAAGATCAGTGGTGAGAATCCTGTTCTTGCATCTCCTGCAAAGCCATCTGCTGAGAACGACATCAGAACCTGGCTTGGCTGTCCTCAATAGATAAATCCAAAGCAAAGACAAACCTGAGCTTGGCATTTATCAGCAAGCCACCTTTTATTAGCAAAAAAAACACTGAACAGCTTTATTCATTATTAACAAAACATTATTCATAAAGTACAAAATAGCTATTTGAAATAAATCAGCAAACTGAACTGAACCACAGAAATTAAAAATGCATAATATGTACAAAAAGAAAACTGATGCACTGGAATTGTGGCTTTATTTCTTAAAACTGAAGGTGGGAAATTTTACAACAAGTACTGAGATGTGATCAGAATGGGGGCGTGCCTCTACTAAACCCTCGGCCACGGCCCCGAGGATAACCAATACCTGAGGGAGGAAAGAGGAAACAATTAGATGATAAAATTTTTTTAAAAACACACTAAAAACTGATTTTTTTTTTGCCATTGTGACCTAATAACCCTGTAATAAATGATGTCAAGCTACAAAGCTGCATTCTTTCTGCATTTATACTTTGCTTCAATAAATATTCAAATGGACTGTTTGAGCTTGTGTGTTTTTTGCTTTAGTTCATTTATTCAACTGGTATGAGGTGTGCACTGGCTCATGCAACCCCTCCAATGGTCCCATGTTTTCCTGACCAATGAAAGCGCCACATGCTAGCCACAAGTTCATTAAGGAACCCATCGTCTTATTTTGACATAACCAACTGCAACTATATTTTTGCACTTGCACTTTCATTATAAGCAGACCAAGAACCAATCCTAAATTTGGGGAACAAGAACACGCTGTATCATTGCTTCAAAATTACTATGCGTATGTAAATTTTGTGATTTTGCGTGTCTACAGTGGATATAGTGGTGTGATTGATTTTAGCCTCATGAAGTGTGAAATATATGAAAAGATGCAAGTCCTTGCATTGCAGTATGAACAGGCAGCAGTCTGGCTGAAAGACTGGATGTGAATATGGCTTTAAGAGTTTAAAAAAAAAAGAAAGAAAAAAAAAAGAAAAAGGTACCTCTCCTGATAAGCTGAGCTCTGCGTGGGGGCTGGACACATTCTCTGCGGGCTCTGTCTGCAAGTCTGGGCTGCTGGCTGCTGCTGGTATCTGCAAAAACAAGGTTATGAACTTACTGTAAGTGAGAAACAAAATTGAGGCTGTATTTTTCTGTTTTAAATGTGGCGATGAAGGCAAAAGACAGCAGATTTGTCATCGTGTGTGTAATTATTTGCACCTGGAGCAGAGCTGGAGGTTGGCTCCTGGCTGGTGGAAGGCAGGCTTGCATCATCAGAAGGCTGCGCAGGCTCCAGTTCAGACTGGCTCTCCAACGATGCCTCACCGCTCGTCCTGCTCAAACACACACAAAACATCTCATGAGGGATTGAGTTTAATTTGCTTCCTGAAAAAAACAAACAAACATATTTTAACATGTTAAATATCCCCCCGCCCAAAAAAAAAAAAAAAAACACAAACACAGATGTTGCCAATATCCAAATAAAGTTGTGACCCCTCACCCTTCACTTTCTGCTTCTGCCATAAAGACATCATCAGCATCATCTCCAGGAACAGCTTCTCCTGGTCCAGTCATGGCTGCGGTGGATGTGCTGACCATAGGGACAGACTGTGAAGCTGTCTCCGCCACATCGGAAGGCTGACTCTCAGCAAAAACACTCACTTTATACACACAACAACAGGAAATGTGTAAATGACAACAGTTCAATCAATCAGCTGATAAACTGACAAATGAACCGACTGCCCACCTGGAGCTGCGACCTGAAGAGGGGTGGTGGGAACACTCCTGCCTCCAGACTCTTCATCATGAGCAGCCAGAAAGAGTGGACTCTCATACATGCCCAGACCTGACACATACAGTAAATTATAGTTCATATTTATTAGTTTATGACCACTTTACATGTTGGGCAGCATTTGTGCACTCAAAATCATTTTTTGGATGCATTAAAGTTCTCTTACACATTTCAATTTAAATATTAAAACTTAACAAAATATATTATTTTTACAGAACTCAAGACGCCATATTCCTAAGTTTCCAGAAGTTTTTGCATGGAATTATACGTGTGCAGAAATATTTCATGTGACGTTTTGTGAAACTCACCACCCTGAGATGCCAGCTGACCAAGATCAGAGTGAGACGAACTTGTCTGAGGAATCATGTCCTCTGGTGGTCCGAAACGGAACCGAGGGACTCCAGCAACCTGAGGAGAACTGGGACAGGGACACAGAGTATGAGAGCAAGTGACAAACCTATATAATATGAATAAATAACCTATATAAAATATCCATCAAATTTATATTATAATGAAGGGATTTTCTTTCTTACTGTATAGCCTCAGCAAAGCCATCATTACGGTGAGGAACCACTAAAGTTGGAGTGCTGGGAACCATACGATCATCATCATCAAAGAAGTGTTGCTGCTAAAGAAAAAATAAGTTAAACACAGAAAAGGAAGTTTCACTGCATGAGATTTTTAAAAGAAAACAATACACAGACAGAAGGAGGGAGAAAGACATACCATGCTTACTATCCCAGGTGTGAGCTGGGGTACACGGCTCGTTGATGGGCGTCGAGTCTGACCTGACTGCCTCTGAAATATATAAAAAAATATATATAATAATAATAATAATAATTATACATACATACATATATACACACACACATATATATATATACACATACACACGTATGTGTGTATGTGTGTATATATATACACACACACACACATATACACACACACACACACACATACACACACACACACACATACACACACACACACACATACACACACACACACACATAC
>JAOVVA010000052.1:21458244-21485270 GCA_028565275.1 Leiocassis micropogon | reverse complement strand
CACACACACACCACACACACACCACACACACACCACACACACACCACACACACACACACCACACACACACCACACACACACCACACACACACCACACACACACACACACACACACCTTCGTGCTTTGCTCTAGTTTTAGGCTGAGGCTGTTCATGGACTTCTGTGTGTTCTCGTGGTCCTCCCGTTGCCTCTTCAATGCAGACGTCTTGCGCTCCACCTCTGATTTGACCTCATTTAGTGCCTTGTTAATACGTCGGTTCTCCAACTTCTCCAGTTGCAGGTGGTCCTGAGCCTCCACGAACGCATTATACAGCTAGCAGGGAGCAAACACAGTTAGTTAAATAATCATCCAGGCATGTTCTCTGACCAGAACAGCGGCTATTTTAGAGTGCCTAAAGGATGAAAAGATGACATTTGATTTTGACTGGCTTACTTTTTATTTTACAAAGTGCATCACTCAATTGATTCAACAGTGGAGAATTTTAAGAGCAGCTACTGAATATAAAAACTTTTTTCATACCTCCATAAGCTTCATGCCAGGTTTCACAATCTTGGCCACTACAGCTGCAGTTGGAGACATTTTGGTCAGATCCTCTTCAGTGAGAGCTGGAACTCCTGTGCAAAAACAAAAACTAATTTCAAAACCAAAAAATGCCTCAAACCACCGTTTAATTTCAGTTAATGACACAGCCCTTCAGGGTTTCTGACACTACTACTAAAAAAAAAAAAAAAAACATCAGTAGCAGCCATCTTGAGACTGCAACCACTTTTTCAGCAAATAGTTGGGTGCAAGCATCAGAATCAGGTAGGAGATCATAATTATACATTTCAATTACATTTCCATAATTGTTTTATTAAAACCTATCCAACTATAAGTAAAAGTGTTCACATACAAAAGGGTGTTGATTAGCTGAACATTTGCATCTTAGCTCCTGGGCAAATGTTAAGCAAAAGTCTTTGTCTCAGATTCAGCAACACTGCATACCTCTCCGCTTGAAGTCTGCAAGGTGTGTGTTGGCGTTCTCCACCTCTTTCTCCAAATTTTTTATCTTCTCCTGCAGCTCAGCCTCGACTTTACCCTGGGAGTTCTCCAACTCGGATAGTTTCTTCTCAGTAATTTTGTTAGCTGTGGAAAGGTAAACACGTCCATCTATACATACTGCTTACAACCATTTTTTTTTTAAACATTAAAAGCCGTCATATTGGCAACTGCAATCAAAATTCTCGTACATTCCTGTGCCTGCTTTAGCAGTTTGGTAAGCTCCTCCACACCTCTGTTGAGTTCTGCGTTCTTAGTTTCAGAGTCGCCCGCTGCGCTCTGTAGAAGAAGAGAGTTTCAGAACAAAAAGCACTGTACACTCCAACACACAACACCCAGCAGGATGAATTAGGAACAAGTATATGTTGAGTAATATTTAAACACAAGCGTCAGGATGGACAACTATATCGTTTAAGTGTTTGTTAGATCACAATGCAGTACTCTTGTTTCATGAAAAAAAAAATCTGTATTTCTGTCTTAAAATAATCTCAGAAAACTGGCCATCAGCCACAACCAACTCAGAAGCCCACATCCAAAGATGTATAATGAAACTCTTTGAGCTTCAGGTTGCTACACTGTAAAAATACCTTAAAGAGGCAAATTATGAGGACAGCTTTATACCAGCACAGTAGCTCTAATGACAAGCTTAATGGTAAAAAAAATATACAAATCTCGCCTCAGAATATAACCCGAGCTATGAACCTGCTATATGTTGCAAGTTAGTGTTTAATTGAAAATAAACACTGATTCACATCAATGATTTATCCATTAAATATGAAATCACTTCCATGAATAACTAGCTGTTTTTAGACTATCTGACCTTGTATAAATTGCAGAGTCTTGTGTTGGCATTCAGCTCGTTGCGATATTTTTCCTCCATGGCAATGCGCTGATCTTTCTCCTGAGTCGAGAGGAAAAAGAGGGAAAAGTTCAAGCATAAAAAAATAAATAAATAAAACAAGCACACCTACCTCGCAGGGAGATGGCAATAAAACAATATTCAAGCATCATGGCATGCAGAGGGAAGCAGAAAATTTATATATAAAGCAAAGTTTTTCAAACAGCATCTCAGAGAAAAGCTAGTTTAGTGCTGTGACAATAATAATATTGATAGCAATAACGTTGAACTTACTGTTACGCCTTCAAAATAAAAAAATAAATATGTTAAATTTATGCTGTATAATGGTAAGTGAGATTGACCAAACAGATGTAATAAATACTAGTCATTTTATGTTAATGGTTCCCCTTGAAACATGCTATGCATAAGACCGAAACATCTTAAATTGTTTTATTTCTCTTATGGTGATTTACCACTAAACCAATTTTTTATAAAAATATGCTATAGTTATCATCCCTTTATAATTTTATTTACCAGTGTGGGATACATCACACACAAACACATGAGAAACTCATTAATTCCTGTTACAGCAGGCATAAATAGTCTTTCCCTAACCAGCCTCTCAGTAACCAGTAATTACAGTTAATAAACAAGATATTTTGTCATTACAGAGAAACAAATGCATGTCCCTGTTTACTACAGACTATCACAAAGCAACACTAGAAATAATTCCAAAGATGGTAAATAAATGATTATAAATGATTGTAGAGATATGAAAGCTGTTTAATTTGCCTGCATAAAATTCTAAATTTTGTGACCAAAAAAAAAGTTTATTTTTGTGGTTTTTATAATAAGTTGTATAAGGTTGTATTATGTTTCGACACATGTCCAGAGCAGCTTTGTGGTACATTTCAACAGAACATTGACTCTACTGTCAGAGCCACCATAATAGAAGACCTTCAATCAGATTTGAGATATATTTGTGGTATAATTTACTTTTATTCCACACTTTTATGACTGAAACCTTGTGTGACCAAAACTCTTTTCAGCTACATCGACCAACCTCATTCAGTTTGCTCATCAAATCCTCCGTGGTCTTCTGCAGGTTTTCACTTGTTTTCTTGAGTGTCTGGACTTCATCCTGAAGCCTGGTTACCTGGATAAAATGGCATTTGCATGAGTTACAGTCAGATGATCACTGATGCGATAAAATGTGACGCAGAAATGTGATGGGTAAGGCAAAGGTAGTTTACCTCATCAGTCTTGCTCTCTAAAGAGCATCTAAGTTGGAGGATCTCTTTACCCTTCTCTTTTGTCACTGTGAGAAGCTCGTCCGTTTTGCTTTTCAACTCGGAGTTCAGCCATGTATTCTGGTTCTGAAGAAGCTCCTTTTCTTGCTCCATTCGCTTCTCCAGGTGCTGCATTGTGACAAAAACAGAGCTCAATATATTAAACACTCATCTCAAACAAACACCTTCACAACCTGTCCATTCGTCAAAGAGAAACTGAAAAGCTAAACAACCTCTGAAGTGAGCAGTACATTGTGGTATAGAATAACAAAAGAAAAATGATTAATCTCTGCAACCATTCTGTCAGAGAAATTTTACCTTCCCATTTTTATAAACTATTTAGCCTGCTCAAGCACTAACAACACATATGCTTTAAAAAAAATCTGTAACGATATCAAATGCTGAACATGCCTTTAATAGTGCAAAATACATGAGAGAACTGATCATGTTTACCTGAATAGAGAGTTCAGATGACTGAAGCTCATCCAGTTTCATCTGAAGCTCCATCTTCACTGTGCTGGTTTCCTCCAGTTTCTCACCGACACGCTTAAGATCCTCTGCAGATAAAGCAACTTATATGCTTAATAAATATAAAACAGTTTTATATACACCAGAAGAAAATGATTACATACAAAGTAAGCACATGCAGCAAAATAAACACAATACCTGTGAGATTTTCCATCTCTCGTGATTTCTTTTCGAGCAAGCGGGAGAACTCTCTGTTTTCTGCCTCAATCTCATATTTAGCTTTTGGAGGTTTATCCTGAAACAAGCAGATTTTTCATTGCAGGAGTTTGGCAGATATTTCTGTCTTTAACATAAATGTTTTTCGTTTATTGTAACAAAGCACATACATAGATCAACAACAACATTAACTTTAAACCCAAATCACATCAACAGTCAGGAATTATTCACAATCCCTTCAGGCATGTATCCTTTCCCATTAACCTGACTCTCGCACCCTTCACAAAGCAAGAACGCCCTTAAGATTTTCCCCTCTGATCCTAGCAGTTGTTTTGTTCAAGGTAAGAGAGAAATGTTCCCAACTGCCCATGAAGGTGTGATGGTGCCCATGAAGGTGTTTTCCATTGTGTTACTGTCACTTCATGCCAGCAAGCCTCACACCTATAGGTCAAAGCATTCGCAGTTTGTGCAAGAATCAAGCACAATGATGTCATGAACAAATCGACAATTACCTTGTTGCCAACTAATTTAATTATTGATTTTAGTTGATAACGCCGATTAATAATTGCACCCCTAACCATACCAAAAAAAGGGGGGGGCATAAAGATAAATAAGCCATGAGCCATACCTGCTGCAATGTTTCTTCTTCATCATCAGCTGCTTTTAGTTTCTTGAGTTCTTCAGCTAAAAGGGATGAGCGTATTGTTGCTGGATTAACACAGTGATCTGGGAGAATTACATCACAATCTAACTACAGTCCCGTAAACCATAAATCCCAATACGGTCATACAACACCCAACAACATCTGCCATCCTGGACGATATGTTACATCAATATTTCATGGTTTAGGATTGTGACTGGAAAATATAATCACAAATACAACTTTAGGGTTGTTTTTAATTTTCAGACTGTTCATTACTAAATTCCCCACACCAAACATAATGAAGTGACTCTTCTTTAGTTAAAAACAAGGTAAAGATGACGCGCAAGCTGTTGTGAAGCAGCATTCGCTCACCGAGTCGGCAGTTCTCTTCTTTAAGAGTCTCACTTTCTTTACTGTGGGACACAAGATGTTCCTGCAGCTCCAGAATTTTCCTCTCAGTGCTGGCTGACTGTTGCTCTGTACAAATACACAAACAGGATGTTACAATCATGGCAAACAGCAAGCAATAATGGGTGATCAATTTATATTTTTATATACATCAAGCACGTCATCTCTCGTATAATATTACTTAAATAAATTATAATGACATCATGCAGCATCTTTCTGAGCATCCTTTAAGCTACATTTTCCAGTCAGGAGCTGGGTGACTGTTAGTCTGGAAATTATTCATCAGGGAATATGAATTCAAATGAACAAGACTCTGAGCACTGAAACACAGCTCTGACATGCCATTTCCAAATTCTGTTTTTGTTTTAAATATAGGTTGAATGTTATAGGATTGTCTAGCACACAAAAGTCCTTTTAGGCATTAATAAAGTACTATCTATGTACCTGTATATCTATTTATCTATATAGCCATTAGATACAGTTGCACATGAAACTATACAACCCCCGATTAAAATAATTTTGGGGGGCAAAATTACTAACTTGCAGCTGTTTAAATAGCTCAACACAACTAATATAACATGTTTTTTTTTTTTCAAAGTCAACATAAAATGCTACTTTTAACTACTACAGCATCAACATTATTTAACCTCTTGATGAGAAACATCTTCAGTACTTAATAGAGCCCCCTTTAGCTATTATGACCTGCTGCAAACGTGACATATAGCCAGACACTAGCTTCTGGCAGTGTTTCTGAGAGATCTTAGCCCATTCCTCAACTTTGATTTTGCATGCTTATTTTGTTTATTGGATTTAAGTCAGGCATCTGTGATGGCCAGTCTGGAACCCTCCAGGAAATCTCAAACCCTCCATCTGAAACCAAGCCTTTGTGGAATTTAAAGTATACTTGGGGTCATTGTCATGTTGGAAAGTCCAATTGCACCGAAGTTTCAGCTTCCTCAAAGATGGCATGACATTTTCTTCAAGGTTACTTGATTGAATCCATCTTGCATTCTACATGCTGTAAGTTTCCAGTGCCAAAGGAAGCAAAGCAGCTCCAGAGCATCACAGAGAAACCACCATGCTTCACTGTAGGCAGGGTGCACGTTTTTGCACTTTTCGTTCTTTCTCCTCCAAACTTAACACTTATCTTGAGCACAAAAATGTTTAGGGAATAGGAGCCGAATTTTCTTGTGTTTTAGGGTCAGTAGCGGGGTACGTCTTGGAGTGGCCTTCATTGTTCAGTATACACCTTATAGTGCAGATTGAAAATTCAGTGACTGCTGCCACAAATCTTTCTGCAAGTCCTTTGCAGTCAATCGAGCTATTTTTCAACACTTGCCTCCTCAGGAGGATTGTAGCAGCAGGTGACAGCTTCCTCTTTCTGCAACATACAGGGAGAGTAGTATCCTTTAACTCTGAACTTGCAAAATAGGCTTCCTAGTTTTTTTCAAGAAACATTTAGTACCTTTACTATTTTTTTTTTTTTTGTATATACTTGTCCTTGTTTGGGCAAGGTGATGATCTCTTAACTTTATGGACAAGTCTCTTGACGATTTTTGACATGCAGTCAAACATCTCCATCAACAAGTCTCTAGAAAGTTCAGGCATTTGATGCGTTCTAAATGAAGTACACCTAAGACATCTAATCCGTGCTTAAGACAACACCTGATTTACAAATTTGTGCTCTAATGTGGGATTTCATTCAGATTCAGGAATAATCCAGAAACTGCAATAATCATTAAAAGGGGCCACTTGGTATATTAGTTGTGTCGAGCTATTCAAACTGCTGATTTATTACAAACAGCTGCCAGTTGGTAATTTTGACCAAATAGGGCCAATAGTTTCCAGTGTACCTGTAAATGTTCAGGAGCAGTAGATAACTTAACGCCAACAAAATAGGGTCCTGTCTTTTAACCCTGAGTTCAATTATATATTATATATAAGCCATTGTGTTAAATGTGGCGCGAAACATCTTCCATACATTAGTTTAATGACCACGAGACCAGTTATTTAAAAAAGTGTTAGTGTTAGTTTTGCACTCGCTTCACGCTAACTTGCACGTGAAGCCTCTCTCTCTGCCCCTCTCTTTAAATAATAACGACTTTCAGGCAGTTAGTTAGCTTAGCCTAGCCTAGCCTAGCCTTCTCACCGCAGTCCGCTTTAAAGCTCTCATGGCTGGTCTTCAGCGCCTCCAGCTCCGTCTGTTTGCCCGTGAGAAATCTCTCGAGTTTGTTCTGAGCAGCTTTGGTCAGTCTGCTGATCTCATTCTTCTCCAGCA
Source organism: Leiocassis micropogon (assembly GCA_028565275.1). Lineage (NCBI taxonomy): Eukaryota > Metazoa > Chordata > Actinopteri > Siluriformes > Bagridae > Leiocassis > Leiocassis micropogon. The sequence continues at coordinate 21,478,091 of JAOVVA010000052.1, read as the reverse complement.
CTTGCTGCAATGCCGTCGCCATGATTTTAACCAGAAAAGAGAAAAATAAGCACGCTAACGAAATGTTAGCTGAAGCCCGAACGGCTTCTTGACGTCAACCGTCGCAGTTTAGGGACGTAGACGGTGCGTGCGTGCACGCGCGTCATTCGGCATTTCTGATTGGCCAGTTCGGACCAATCGAAAACGTTGCACGAGCAGCGTGCGCCCTCTGCTGTCTATAATTTTTTTACCTGTCCAATCCAGGCATTTTCTTTTGGATGACGTGTATTTTATGCTGTGACGCGCGTGGTTTTTTTTTTAGCCGTATCCCAAATGCCTCTTTACTCCCTACTATCGTACAGTGTAAAATAACGGCAATCTACACAGCAGGTAGTGCACTAATTATTTTATTTAATTGCATTTGTATTTAAGCCACGTAGCCACAAGTATCAAGCTAACATTGTACATTCATGTTGCCAAGAAAGACAAGAAGCATATGAAATATAATCAGGTCAGTAAAAAGGTAAAAATATTATAATGTTAGTAAAGTATTTTTTAATAGAAATCATAGATTAGAAGCATGCACTGTTTTGTAAAAGGCTACATAATCGTGTGAAAGAGGTCTAAGAGGTGTCTATGAGTATAAATGATTTTGTTAAAGCAACTTGATGCTTTTTCTGTCATTTTGTTTGTTGCTTACGTACACACTGACAATGTTAACATGAATAAGTTGTTTTTAATAGCTGTCCTCTTAAAACACAAGCACACTGGTCAGATTATGTCTCATATTATGCATTAGGAGCTAAACTATACAAACAAAAGTATTTGGCCAAACCTGTTAATTCAATAATTGGTGTTTCAGTCAGATCTCTTTTCCCCAGTGAAGCTCAATCTAAATGCTCCAGCATACCAAAGCATCTTGGACGATGCTACGCTTCCAAATTTGTGGCAACGGTTTGGGGAAGTCCCTTTTCTATTTCAGCATGACTGTGCCACAGTGCATAAAGCAATGACTATAAAGTTAAGTTCAGCATTTATTCGTCACATATAAATTACTGCGCAGTGAAATTCTTTATCTGTTTTGTTATTCTGGGATTAGAGCGCAGGGTCAGCTATTTTACAGTGCCCGTGGACCCGACCGGGTTAAGCACCTTGATCAAGCGCCCAACAGTGTCAAGCTAGCAGAGCTGGGGCTCCAACCGTAAGTCTTTCAGTAACGCAGAGCCTTAACACACTGAGCCACCCCTGCCCCATAAAGACATGCTTTTATGAGTTTGGTGTGGAAGAACTTGACTAGCCTGCACAGTCCTTGAGTCCTGACCTCAACCCCATCCCACCTTTGGGATGAACTGGAATGGAGATTGCGAGCCAGGCCTTCTCATCCAACATCAGTGCCTGGCAGCATCAGGCACTCGTACTCTACAGAATGAATAGGCACGAATTCCCAACAACATTCCAAAATCTTGTGGACAGCCTTTCAAGTAGTATGGAAGCTGTTATGGCTGCAAAAGGGTGACCAACTCCATATTGAAGTATTGTGCTTGGATACAATTTCATTGCAAGTTTGGCCAAATAATTTTGTCCATATAGTGTATTAAGTCCATACTTATACTGGTTTGTTCTGATGGTCTGTTGAATGCGCAGGATGGGTAGAGGCTACATTGTTGAGGAGTGCGTGGAGAAGTACCTATCTAACCTTTCAGCAGTTGCTGGGTCATGTGAGACTGGACTGTTCATCGGCCAGGTGAGAACATTAAACACACACACACACAGTACCAGTCAAAACAGGATCTTTTGATAATATTTATCACATTTGTCACACTTTATGTCAGGATCAAGCTTGTGTCAGTCAATGTCACTGATGCATTGTATTATAAACAACGTCAGACCCTATCTGAAATCGAGCCAGCATTTTAAACCAGTACCAGACCTGATGTAAGTGTATAATAAGAATGATGCACCACTAAGTCTGTGTAGCAGCATTACGATACTTAAATAAATACTTGGGGAAAGTCAAACTGGGACTTTTGACTGTGCAGAATAACAAACAAACTCTCTTTATTAGTTGATATAATCTCCTGTTACACTAGCGCACTTATCCCAGATTTCCCAAAGTTATGATCTTTAAGTTTGCAGTAATTAATGCAGTTTATAGTAACCAATACACATATATCCGTCACCCTTTCCACTCCTCTCTGTTTCCACTTAGTGTTCAGCACAGAGGGACTTTGTGGTTCTGGCTGTGCGGACGCCTCACAGAGACACAGATGCACCCACAGAGAGCCGGAGCACCCCAAGCTCCCTGGACAGCATTGATGTGGAGTGGGTAGCTGAGCATGCCAGACAGGTGGGGACCATATGCAAGCCACAGTTACTGATCTTATGTGTATGTGTGCGCCTAGTAACAATACGTCAGACAGAGTGGGTTTGCTTTTATTTTGCTATTCATCTGAAAGTCGTCCTCAGCAAATGGCCCAAGAACTCAATATGTATTCACAGCTGTTATTCTATTCTAGGTTTCTCGGATGCTCCCTGGAGGTGTAAGTGTTCTGGGTTTGTTTCTTATCGCACCTCCTGAGGCGTCAAAAGAAGCCCAGAACACGTTAAAAAAGGTGAGCGTTCACTGAAAAGATGTCAACACCAAAAGACAGCAAAATTGCAGATATCGTAGTGCAAAGTTTCTAAAAGTACTACATTACTACTATAGCTCTCTCTCTCTCTCTCTCTCTCTCTCTCTCTTCTAATATTATGTGTGTTTCTTTAGCTTGTCTTTGCTATGGATAAATCCTTATCCAAAAGCAAACTATGGGATCCATCCGAGGATGATGTGACTGAGCGCATCACCCTGCATATCTGTTCGAAAACAAGGAAGTATCCTTACTCGTGTGAGAACAAACAAATGTTTGATGAAGATGAAGTTAATGTCGCAGACATCAACAGCATCTGGAATATTTTTTTTTTTACTTGTTGCAATGAAATGTTGTAAATCCTCCTTAATTTCCTGCAAACAGAGCCATCTGCAAAACTTTTGATGTTAAAGATCCAAAGGTATGCCAATCTAGACTGCTCATACAGCCATATCCCCCTGATTTTCTTTTACTCCATCCTCATTCATGTTCATCTGAATCTTCCTTCAGTGTTCAGCGAAGCCTGCAGATTGGAGGTACCAGAGTGGCATCTCATCCTCATGGCATGTGATCACCTGCAATGTGCAGCTCGATGTGCAGATCCCTGTGACCTCCGAAAATGTCGACATGTCCATAAAGGTGAAGTGTTCTGCGGCGTCCACAAAGCATGACTTCAGTCATCTCTGATAAAATAATCTTGAGCGGAAGTTGAGCACTTTAGGTGCAATTATAGAGTTTGAGCTTTACAAGTTGCATAAATTCCAATATTCAGGTGAAGATGTATACAGTTTCGGTACCACATGTGGAAGTGACGCAAAAAGAAATGGAAAGATTCTCAGGAGTGGGCAAACTCAGAAGCTTGGTCAGCCAGGGCAAGGTGCTTGTGGTAGAAAAGTAAAAAGTTCATTTGGTTTGAATGGTCGATGCTTCATTATAGTTCAGTGCAACTCAATGCTGCAGCTCTAGTGCTTGCTCCTCCTTCTCAATTCACACTGGTGCACACACTGGCAAAGGAGTGATATAGATGCAGAAGCCCATTTAACAACATAATACATACACAACAGATGCTCTTTTCTGAAGAAAAAGACTATCATGAGCTGTTTTACAGTTCTAAAGTTATCCTACTGTATGTCAACTACTACTATTTAAGGACACTGGTGGCTCACTGGTAGGTTTCTTGCCTACCATACAAAAGGCCCGGGTTCAATTCTCACCCAATCTCCATCCCCAGCCACTGGATGCAGTCCCCCTCCCAAGCCCAGATTAATTAGGAGGGTTGCGTCAGGAAGGGCATCTTGGGTCAAACAAGTTGCGTGTGGATTGGATGGTTCGCTGTGGCGACACCTCGATGGGAGCAGTCGAAAGACACATACCACTTTTTTTAGCCAATCATATTGGATATCTGTGCAATCAGTTCATAAATATTTGTCTATCCCTGAGTTCATACCACCCAAAAAATCTATGTGTTACAAGTGAAAAAGACTTGAGACACTCTTTTCTGTAGCTGTACTATATTTTACAGCCCCAAGATGAAAGTAATTACAGATTCAGGTTCTCAGAGACTTTAAGATATAATGGATTGTTTGGGTAATATTTCACCTTTTGTTATATGCAGCTGCTTGACAGTTAAATTGCTAAATGAGATTGATTGCTGTGTGGTACTGTATGTTTTAAAGGACGGACTGAGGACATGGGCTAAACAGATCATGGCTGCTCTCTGTCTCATAAATGGCAAACCTGTAACAGATGACACAGAGCTCCTGTCAGGGCCGGTGAGTTGTTTTCCTTTTTTTTTTTTTTTTTTTTTTACTTAAGGCTATTTTGGATAATAGCCGACTGTTTTTACCCTTCACAGTGACAGCTCGGGCCAAAGTCGGTCCAGGCGTTTTGCACAAAAGTCTTGAACCACCTCTCATTTCTTCATGTTAACTTAAATTGAATTATGTATATTAAAGTAAAGCAATGAAACAAATGTTTTACAGTGACAGGCTGCAGAGTGCTACAGATACAATACAAAAATTGATTGTTTATGTAACAACTCCAGTAGCAACCTCATTTCTCTTCTTTTCTGTTCTATTCACTCAGTATTCAGCATCAGCAGTATAATAATCACCGGTCTGATCATCTAGACCTGTTTCCTACTGGTTCATGTATTACTGTAGTTGGACTGTAGTACTGGAAGTTAAATGGTTTTTATGTTTGAACTTTTTTTCAAAAAATACCTGTTTATTCGCCGTATACAACGCTGCCTACTGTTACAAGTTGCTTGAAGAACTGCTTCTGACATGCTCGCAGTATGATATAAAAGTTGAGGATGGCGCTGCCTACTGTTACATTCAGTGAGGAACGCCTGTGGCAGAAATACCTGTGCAAACTCAAATACATGTATTCTGTATATATAGTATATATAATGTTTTATATTCATATAGATTATTCGTAGATCACTGTGTGGCTTAATAAACAAAAACATTTCTCTGAAACTGATCTGAACTGGATTGAAAATGAAAGACAAAAACTTAAGGGGAAATCTTAAACCATTTAATAAAACCGAATAGTTGGAGTGTATTGCAAACCTGCCCACTTTCAGACATTTTGCAAAGGAGCGCTGGATTACAGTGCAAATAAGAATGTGATTAAAATGCTGTTTATCCTCTTGCAGTGCTCACAGAAACGTTAAAGTCATTTGAGCAGCAGGACCTGAACTGTGAAAATGGTGTTTGTGAAAAATTCCAACGAGGTACTTTAGACAACCAATTCTAAATTACTTCTACAATTCTGCTACAGATTCCTGTCTTGCATGGAGTGACACCAGACTCTGTGCTCAGGAAAGAAAGTTATTCAAGTTAAACCTCCTATTTGTTAAGATACTAATCTGTAGTGCAGACTCTAGTTCTCTAGTCTCTAGATTTCTACTCTAGTCGCTCTAGTTGATCGACTAAAAGTAGAAATCTGCCATTTTGAGTTTTGCTTTAAGTTCTTTATATAATATCAGTGTTTGTTTCCTGATGAAGAAAAAGGGCACAAAGGCGAGCCAGCAGCAGACGGTTCGAGCGCAGATCCTCGTCTCATCTGTGAGTAGACATGGATAATTTAAGTTCCTTGTTGTGTGTGGTAATGCTTGGTTTAATTCAGTGTGTGAAAATGATGCAGGATGCAGATGCAGGGCAGATGTTCACCGCTGTGGTGCAGGACTGCAGCGGCTCAGTGTGTGTAAGAGGAGCCGTTCACTGCAGAGCTTACATTCACCCCAACAAACCCAAAACCCGACATGCCGCCCTGGTGAGCACAACAGTGTCTGTTACATCAGTGATTTTTATTTTATTTTTTTTTTTTTATTCAGCCATGTTAAGCTTAGAATCTGACCAAAAGGTCACATGGGTTTAAGTGCAAGTTTTTCATTTAATGTACATTACTGTAACTGGTATATCCAGTATGAGAATAAATTATTATACAGTATTTTCAGGACCTTTGTGTGACATAAAGGAAAGTAGTGAGATAAAAAAAAGAGTTCATTAAGTATTTAACATAACAATCTGAGATGAAATTCACTTTTAACCATGTTTTTCTTAAGATTGCATGATATTATTATGATTCCATTTTTTTTTTTCAATTTTATATAGAAACTAGAGCTTACCTGCGGCTCTGCCTGCGTGCAGATCCTGACGCCTGCATGTTACCATTACTTGCGAATGGAGCGTGCGGTCAACTCGCTGCCGCACCTCACGCTGCTTCAATGTTTTGGCAGGCCTTACTTCTGTCTGTCGTACGCGTTGTCGCAGTAGACGCGTTGCAGTCTGATTCAGGGTTTCGTTCGCTTTTTGTCTGCGTCGTCGCTGTAGACACACTGCAGTCTGATCCATGGTTTCAGTAGCTATGAGCTCGGCCTGACGTACCCGTTTTCACTGCAGACAACGGTGCCTACTCTTATAGTCAGTGAAGAACGCCTGTGACACATTCAGCATGACAAAACTTGATGATGATGTAAAAGACACGCTTGTGACAGGACTACCTATGCAAATACCTATGCAAATACAGGGGTTGGACAATGAAACTGAAAATGCCTGGTTTTAGACCACAATAATTCATTAGTATGGTGTAGGGCCTGCTTTTGCGGCCAATACAGCATTAATTCTTCTTGGGAATGACCGGTACAAGTCCTGTACAGTGGTGCATTATCATCCTGATACACAGCACCGGCTTCAGGATACAAACCATTGGGTGCACATGGTCCTCCAGCATGGTTCGATAGACCTTGGCAGTGACGCACCCATCTAGCACAAGTATTGGGCCTGGGGAATGCCATGATATTGCAGCCCAAACCATCACTGATCCACCCCCATGCTTCACTCCGGGCATGCCAGTCTGGGCTTCTTTGGGAATTCTCCACACCGTAACTCTTCCAGATGTGGGAAAGACAGTGAAGGTGAACTCATCAGCGAACAATACATGTTTCACATTGTCCACAGCCCAAGATTTTCGCTGCCAAAAGTTTGGCGATAGCAGCCCAGCCATGTACATTGACCCAGTGGAACTCCTGATGAACAGTTTTGGTGGAAACAGGAGAGTTTGGGTGAACATTTAATTCTGCAGTGAGTTGGGCAGCTGTGGTTTTATGTTTTTTGGATACAATCCGGGTTAGAACCTGGATATCCCTTTTAGACAGCTTCCTCTTGCGTCCACAGTTACTCCTGTTGTATGTGATTCGTCCTTCTTGGTGGTATGCTGACATGACCCTGGATACCTTGGCTCTTGATACATCACAAAGAATAGCTGTCTTGGTCACAGATGCACCAGCGAGACGTGCACCAACAAGTTGTCCTCTTTTGTTTTTATTTTTAATTATTTTCTGGATATTTTTAGTTGAATCTTAAATGCAGTTGTTATATACTGTTTACTTGACTTCACTACCAGTACACTATCAGTCAAAAGTTTGGACACACTTTCTAATTCCATGGTGTTTCCTGATATTTATTTATTTATTTATTTATAAATTTTAAAACAATGCTGAATTCATCCTAAATATGCAATAATCTAATTTGACCAGTTGATATAGAGGTGTGTCCGGTAGTTATGCACTGTAAAGCCTTCATAAGGCCTCGAATCTAAAGTGCTGTTAATTTGTGATTTTTAATGCTGGTAACTCTAAATGAACTTCTCGTCTGCAGCAGAGGTAAGGTTTGGTCTTGCTTTCCTGGGATGGTCCTGAGTTTCATCATGGTGCTTGATGGTATTTTTAAATACACATAACAATAATGTTCTTGCAAGAACTATTCCAGAACAACTGAAATGGGTATCTTAAGACACCTGTCAGTTGTTACTTATTTACATAATACAATATGTGTTATATCATAGTTATATAAAAAAAAAATCCAGTATTGGTCTGAAATGCACATAATAAATCCAAAAACATTTTGACTGGTACTGTGTACGTTATCATTTTGTTTGTTTTTGTTTTTTCAATAAATGATCATAGTTAAAAAAAAAAAAAGTTTGCATTTCCTATAATCTTAATTATTACGGTTTCTGTGTTTTTGCTGCAACTTTCACAGGCACTCAAGAGGGATGTAGTGAATACAGTTTTCAACCGTGTGGAGATGCTCCTGGAGGATCTGCACATGAATGAAAGAGGTAAAAATAATCCACCTGTTAATCAAAATACCAAAATGTGATGGTCTTTAAAAAACGCTGGGATAATTGTGCGTACAGTACATTAAACTCTATAATCGTTCTAGATAATAATATAAAAGCATGAGAAAGTGGACACTAGATGGTGCTATGTAAGAATTTATCAAATTTGTAAGACTTCCTCATTCTCACGTGTCTGGTCTTGTGCGGCTTGAGTGATGGCATGCGAAGAAGCTTTCTCAGTGGAGTAAACTAAATCTAAGTGTCTCTGAGTATCAGATCCCTTTTCTGTCTGGTTACGTTCCATCTGAATTTTGTAGAAAATGCGTATAGTGAAAGTTGTAAAACATTTTTGCTGTACAGAACTTTTCCAAATTCCCCTCAGTTTTTAAACAAGATGGGTGTAAAGGTATATGGTTACTGCCATGCCTGGTCTCAATAGAAAGCAAGGATTTAAAAGAAAGTGTACAGCTTTAATTCCTAAAATACTGGGTTCTTATTAGTTCTTATTATCTACTTTAAAAACGATTGAATGTATTTTACCTTCACTTTATAAAAGCTGATTGAACGTTACATTAAAAAAGTAGATATTTGAGGTTGTACATTGTGTTGCATGTTGTGTGTTAGCGAATAAAGCAGAAAAGTACTGACTTTTGCAATCAAAAGCCACATTGTGGTCATTCAGGGGGTAAGGTTAAAAAGCAGAGTGTTTTCAGTAATGGTTAAAGGCAGAAATACAGTCCTTTACATAGTGCATGTGTGTAAATGAATATTGTGCCAAGTTTAGAAAGTTAAGCGCATTTGAGAATAAAATAGTATATAATTATGGGTCTGTCCCAGCAGATCTGGCGTCTGGGCAGCAGGATCTTCCACGGCGTGTGTTTGCCCCGCTATCTGGCTCTGGCCTGAGTGTGTGTGACTACATTTTCCCAGATGAGAGCACAGCGGATGTGGCTGAGCGGTTTAAAGAAATGCTCGGTTGTGACTTATCGGAGGGGGACGTGGACCCCAGCATGGAGGCTCAGAGTAATGTCACGTATTTCATCATGATGCATGAAATCGTTTGCTTATTAGGGGCCAAGGTCCCATAGGTCTTTCTTTTTTATTATTATTATTATTATTATTATTAAATTTGGCGATATTATGTTACTGTTTAAAACAGATAAATGTTTAACATTTTTTGTTTTAATTTTGCAGTTATAATGTTAAAATGAATTGTAAAAAATGTTGTATGAAGGGTGTGTTCACTGGGTGTGTTCCAGGTTTCCTTGCCGACTTTCTAAAAGCTTTCTAAAAGTGAACATTGCCTCTTCTTGTAAAGACCAGTTTGAACAAACTATTGATTTCTCATTGCTCTGAAGTGAAATTCCAGTGCATAAAATAACATTGATTCCAAGTCCCCAGGCTATGAGGAAACAAGGCACTATAATATGAAGACACTGAGTGCAAGAAGATTTCTGTGTTAATATGGGCGTGTGGGTGTGTTTCAGCATGTTGCTCTATTTTGGAAGCGAAAGATGGATGTGATGATGAAGCCTCTCGCAGCTTGCCCACACAATCCAGTACTGAAACAGTGCCAAAAAAGAAAGCAGCAATACAATATGCAGGTGTGTTACAGACAAAGTGTCCTGTGTAAATTTTGTGTGAGGTCGTATTTGTGTTTGTAATTGTGCAAAATCATTACACGGTCAAAAAAAGTCTGACCCTATAGACTCACCAATCACTTTATTAGGAAAACCTGTACACTGATGCAGTTATTAATCAGCCAGTTGTGTGGCACAATATACAGTAGCTACAATAGCTTCATGTTCATATTAATGATCGAATGGGGAGAATGTGATCTAAGTGACTTTCAGCACGGCATGTTCGTTGGTGCCAGCTGGGCTGATTTTAGTATTTTCGACTTCTGCCTTCCTTTCACTCATGACGAGATGTAGAGGTTACACAGAATTGCACCAAAAAAAACTTTCATTGACTGATGGAAATTGTGTGTAGGTGAGGAGCAAGGCATGTTAGGTGGCAGAGCTACCGTTCACTGGATGTTTTTTTTCTTTCTTTTTTCTTTTTCTTCTATATATAACTATATAGACGTTGTGTGTGAAACTCTTTAATTAATTAATTAAGCAGCTGATCTGGCACTTACTACCATGTCATGGTTACACAAGACTTAGAACCCAATGCTGGATAGAAAATAGGCCAACATTTACCTTTCAGATGACTGGTTTTGTTTGGATTAAAAGAGAAAACTGTAAATATTACTTTGTACTCGTCAGTTCCTTTAATTGTATGTGACTGGTTCCAATCATAACTGACTCACAATGGGCCTTGTTAATACCAGGTTTTTCCCACTGGCAAGAAAGAATGTGTTTGAAAAAAATCCCTTGATCTCTTATTTGTTAATCTCATTTGTCTCTTTGTTTCTCTTCCCAGCGGGCATGGCGATGGCAGCTGCAGTCGCCCTCTTGGCCACAGCAACGTCTCTACTCTATCTTTCTGAGTAACATTAAGACTAGATTTATTATTATTTCATTAAAACTTTTCTAGGGCATGATATTTTTTTAACACAATTCCCAAACATGATTATGTCTTTGAGTCAGCCTAGAAATGGAATGCATTATTATTAATTTTGCCCAACCTTTCAGCAAATTCCCACCCACTACAAAACCGTTATAATATATCTGCAATTAAAGGTGTTAAGGTTCCGGATCTACCAGCTGAGCAGGTCTTTTTTTTCTATTTACAGTGGTATGCATGTAACGAATCTTTTTGGCAAACGGCTATGAGACTTTTCCAAAATATCCAATTCTGAACACATTGGTTTGAGTTTCAGGGAACAGTAGACAATATTCTCACTGGTCATTGGTAGTCTGCACATAAGTCAAAACATTATATCTGATTATTTCATTAACACACTTTTTATCTCCACCTTTTTGTGATTTTGGCATTTTGCATTTTTTCAACTTCATCACAATGCTATGAATTGTTCACTAAACCAGATAATGCATGAATTTTCTTTTTTTTATAAACTTCTAAACATTGAGTCAACCCTCCCACGCCAACACATTCATTTAAAATACATTCTTGGAGTTTACATGGCTGAATCATTGACGCTTCGGCCAGTTAAAGTATTACGTTGAGTTTAAAAACTTTTTTTAAACATAAAACCATGATGAGATATTTGTGAAAACCATTACAATGACATATCAATTATGTTGGCAAATCACATGGCACTCATTTACACACTTTTAAAGCTATGTGTGATTTATTTTTTTTTTCCATGCCCAATTCACTTTGCATCATAGAAACAATTAAAAACCCATAGAAACAATTTAGGAGGAAATGAGAACCTCCATAGTCAGACAGTACCAGAGTTCAGGATTAAACTGGACACCCTGGACCTAAAAGGTGTAATGGGATAATAACTAGTGAGGAGCAATAAAATTAAAATGCCTTTTGATTATTTTATTGTACAACTCTATTTAGGTTGAAGTAAGAGCAAGCCATTATACAGTATACACTATAGTTTCAGTTTGATATTTTCAACATGATGTCAGTACTATAAAAATGGCAATAATCAGTTATACAATATATAGAAATTTTGTTTAAATTTCATATGTATCCCAAAATATTGACAATGCACAGAAGTGCATATGTGTATGAATTAACGACTACTGTAAAGACGGCTGTAATACAAACCTCTTCTTAAACAACTTCTTAGAATTGTAAAATGCTAGCCAAAAGAAATGATTCTCAAACAGTGAGGTATTTCAAAATTCCCCATGCCCTTTCCTGTCTCTTTTCCACATTCTGTTCAAACCCACTTCTTGGAAATGTCTTGTTAATCTAGAATTCCAAGAAAAACATGACATACGGCATGCGTATTACACATCATCTCTTCACTCATTAGACGTATCAGAAAGTGACATTTTCAGTGTTTAACATGTTTGTTTTATACACCTTTCCTGGTCAGATTAGTGGACTGACAACATGGATTGATCAATTAAAGAAAAAAATGAATGACCCTAGACCATGTCCATGGCACTATTCAAACATGGTCATATGAAGTGCCACTATGGACCAAAATATAATCACTTTAGATTGATGTTTCTTATCAATGCCAAAGTAATCTCTAAGTGTTAAGAATTAAAAGTTCCTTTATGAGTTTCAGAAATACCCATAAGTTAGACTGTTCCTTCTTTATCTGGCAAAAGTACAAGGATGGGTCAGACTTGAAAATCATTATTTACAATGCAATTTTAGGTTTCACACATTTTATTTAAGTCTTGATGTCTTTGGTCAGTTACTGTTAAGAAATATCTTCCTTCGGTTAATATAAGTGTGTTTTAACATTTCCCATGCAAAGTCCTAGCAGTGCCTAATAACTGCAATGAGATGTTTGTATCTGATTAGAGCATCTGAATGAGCTTCTATGTATACACAAACTTATTGTCCATCTTTATGCTTGGTCCCAAACATTTTGCCATGGATCTTCAACTTTGGCTCTTTTTCACTAGCATGATCTTGGTGGATTATTCCACATCAAGTTCTTCGTCGTCATCAGTGCAGGCAGCAAATTCCTTCTCTGGCAACAAGCCATACTCATTGAGGAAGTTCTCCACATCTGTAGCAAAGAACTCTTGATTGAGATGCTTAGTAACAGAGATGAAGTTTCCAAGAATTTCTCCAGCCTTATACACCAGCACAGTGGGTAGAACATCATCAGAGAATCTTTCTCCAGCACCTGTTGCGGATGCACGGATTCGACAAAATTTCACGCTGGAGTACTCAACTGCCAGGCTGTTCAGGCAGTGGTTGAGAGCTTCGCATCCTTCGACAGCATCGTCATATATGTGCACAATGATCAGTGTGAGCCGGTGCTCCTTCTCGATGGCCTTGAGGAAGGCTTCACTGCTTTCCAGCTCAAAGACACAGTCGAACCTGGGCCCGAAGCTCAAGCGCTCATGCATTTCCTGCATGCACTGTCTGCGGTATTTCTTCAGGCATCTCTCATCCTCCTCCTGGATCATCTCATACTCCTGAACGCTCATCTAGTTTGGGCGACATATTATGTTAGCACTGATGCACGTTTGCATGCCAACAGACATATTATGATGAAGATGGGGCTCTAGTTAAATGTGACAAATTTAACCATTTCATCACTGTGGATATGAAAGTCAATAACTGCACTTCTAGGGGCCCAAAGTAAGCAGCCATTTAGTTATTTCCCTGAGGTGAGGTAAATCATCTGTCTTTAATTAATTAATTAAGATCTCCATTAAAAAGTGCTGGCAGTAAAGAACCGAGGAGTGTAAGTGAAATGAAAGTGTAGAAACTGAGAATTTAGTAGTGCAACATCATTGCATTAACATCATCTTGTTCTGGGTGGAATTGATTAACTAATTATAGGGCCTTTTGTTAGGTGTGTCCCCGATTTTCACGCTTTTACTATACTTACACTCATTTATTCACAGTCAGCAATTCTTAATGAAGAGCTTAATTCCTGCGATAATAACTTTTGAAAAAAAAATAATCCTTAATCTACAGAATGGGATTATTCTTATCCCCAAATGGGGGCACACTTGATAGTTGAAGGTTAATAAGATGACCAGATTTAACAAGTGAAAGAAGGTGTTGCTCCTTCTTGTTTAAAAAGAAAAAACCTGCAGTCACTCCAGCCCTTTCTGGGGGCCCGAAACTCAAGCGCTCATGCATTTCCTGCACACCTTCATTCACACCTATGGGAATGTTACTGGACTTTTGAAGAACACAGGAAACTGCATATAAAAAAGCATCTGCAAAAAATAATGTGATTTGTTTATTATCCAACACTCCAAAATCTTGTGGACAGCTTTCCACAGAAGAGGGGAAGCTGTTAAAGCTGCAAAAGTGGGACCAACTCCATATTAAGGTATATGTACAGTATTTGGATATGACGTCATTGCAGGATTGACCAAATACTTTTGTTCATAAAGTGTAGGAAACAAGTCAGTTGAAGTCAATTACTACTGAATCAACACAACCAATTGTTTAAACAAGTTTTTTTTTGTGTATTGGCAAAAGTTTTTGGTCACCTGCCTTCACATGCATATGAACTTGAGTAACATCCAATCCTTAATCCATAGAGTTTAATTTGATGTTGGCCGACTCTTCGCAGTTATAACAGCTTAAACTTTTCTGGGAAGGCTTTCCACAAGATTTAGGAGTGTGTTTATGACAATCTTTGACCAACATTCCAGAAGCTTCATTTGTGTCCAAGTGCACAGTCATGTTGGAACTGGTGTGGGATTGTTTTTCAGTTATTGGTCTCATCCCCTTACTTCCAGTGAAAGAAACTCTGAATGCTTCAGCATATCAAGAATTTCTGGACAATTTCATGCTCCCAAATTTGCGGGATCAGTTTGAGGATGGCCCCTTTCTTTTCCAACATGACTATGCACAAAGCAAGGTCCATAAAGACATAGATGAGCGAGTTTGGTGTGGGAGAACTTGACTGGCCTGCACAGAGTCCTGACCCCTGCGCTTCTGGAAGAACGGTCAAAAATGGCCATTTTTAAAATGTTGGCATAGTTATCATTTAAAACCTTTTTTACACCTTGTTCACCTTTATGATATTGCGACACTAAGGCGATACTGCTTGGACATGCACTTGATGATTGTGCACTTCACAATATTTATGGCTCGATTGATCATTAGATCATTAGATCATTTCATTAAACACCTTGAAGGTAGTGAGTTACATAAAAACAAATATAAATGTATGTAATTAAAAATATGGAGTTGTGAGTCACCTCCACCCCCCGCTCACCCCCCAACTTTACCTTCATGATTTTATCTTACTCACTAATTATTAAAAAAACATGCCAAGCTATCTATTTAGGAGACAAGCTAGTAGTCAATGTGAACGATTATTATGTGCTGATCAGACCTAACTGATATAACAGTATATCTGACTATTAAGTAAACACTTAGCAAAAATAGTTGGTACCAAATTGTCATGAACTAAAGGAAAAGGACTAAATCAAACTTGATTTTTCAGATCGGTGATATAGTTAGGGTGATGTGGAGTTATGAGACATTTTAAAAATGATTGTGGTATTCAGCGTAAGGTCTTTACTGTTATTTTTGTAGTGGATTATGACCTTGCGGTTAATTCTTTCATAATTATCATCATTGTTAGCCTTGGGGTTGGACATCTGCCTGAGGAGCTCTCTTCGCTTCTGTGGTGTGCTCTCATGGTCTTCACTTTCTAGCTTGAATTTCCTCCAGTCATGGATCACTCCTTTGGGACCTGTAGAAACCACAGCCATCATCAACACCTACTATAATCTATAATTATACCTTGACACAATCAGTAATACTTTTCTCAAGCTCTGCAAACGGTAAATGAAATATAGTGAATTAAAATTTGGATTTGGTTGGGTCTAAATGGTTTAACTTGTTTTTAGCAATATATTTATTATATATTTTTTGTTGTTGTTTTTCAAATTTGCTTATAAACCAATCTGTTGTAGACAAGGATTAGCATATGGGTTTACACTGAGTACTGTAGATTTTTAGTGTTACGTCAATTCCCCCAAATTACCAACAACAACGAGTAAAACGTTGCTTGTTTACTCCCTCACTCGAAACCTACTGCATGGTTTAAACAAAACCTGGTGACGATCTACGTCTAGACAAGCATTATAAACATTTAATAGTGGCAAATAGGATGAGTAACTGTAAAAAGATAAAGAAGTGAAACTGTTCTTTTCACTATTTCTATCGATTGTGAAATTCTCATACCACATTACAGTATATTCTAAGAATGCATCCTGCACCTCACAGTCATGAAACCTTGGTGTTTCGTACGTAATTACCATCCTTGATGAGTCATACACTTTGAACTTTCAGTACACTTAAATAAGAAATGTTAGATATCGTATTTTAACCGCCATGCACAACTAGTTATTTTTCATTTTTTAGTCAATCCAGCAATGGCTAGCTATTTGGTTGACCGATTGTCTGAATCTCAGTGTGGTTAACGCAGAATGTGATGCTGGCATGGTTTTCCAGCATGATAGTGTTGCTGGATCATGCGTCCAGTGCCTCTAGTCAGTCCTGTTTATGTTAATTTTCTCCAGGTTGTCTAGTTCCGCCACCTCATTAAACATGCGGTTTGGCTGTGATTAGCTTAACTTAGGTGTGAAGCATGTGCCAGATACCCAGCAATAAAATGGCACTGCCCCCAGAATGTATTCTTTTTGCCAGTTCTACTAGAATGGACAATTAATGAATACAAAAAAAGATTTTGGGGTAAATCAGAGCCAGATGTGGTTAGGATAAGTCTTTTATTCTGACTAACAAGGCCAGTTCAGGACAGGCAAATCCAGCCACAGGGACTGCAAGAAAAAGTCACTTCTAAATTTGATGCTGCAATATCAGCGTATGTTGATCAGGGCAGTGTTCTCTCTTCCTCTCCTGTGCATCCTTTGTCATGCCTTTGTCATGATGGCTATTGATGAGCACCATATAGCACAAACTTGGACAGACAACCGTCCCGAATCCTAAAAATGTGTCCTGTCCAGTGCAACTGTGTCTTCAACTGCATTGCCTCAATGCCAGTGAGCTCACCTTGTTCATTGTTGGTGATATCATTCCACTGAATGTTAAGGATGATACAGAGTCTGAATTGGTGGTAATACTCAAGGAGTTGCAGGTTGTGATAGTAGGTGATTCACAACTCAGAGTCATACAGAAGGGTGGTCAGTATCATGGCTCTCGTCACACTGATCTTTGTACTTTGTACCGAATTCTGTTGTACAGTATGCCAAATGTGCTGTTTGCCAATCTGTTGTCAGTCTGTAGTCAATCTTTAGATGATGCATCCATGCTACTGTAAATGATACACCCATGAACTGTCATCATCAGTGAAGAATAATCCTGGATGATTTGTTCGCCTGTCTCAGTGTGGATCGTAAATGACTCAGGGCAAACAAGCTGCCATTTGTGCAGTATCCGATGTTGACACCATCCTTGTCACCAATGTCTACTGTGACCCTTTAGGGCATTGTGCTGAAAAAGATTCTGAAAACACTCAGTACAATAATGCAGCCTTGCTTTACACAACTGCTTATTAAGAAGGACTCTGAGAAGGACTGAGAGATTGCTGGTGTACCCAACATGGCCTAGCAAGCTGGGTAAGTGACAGTGAGGTCCCTGGGTTGTAGGATTTATTTTAGAGTAACCTTTTCTTGTGGTGATGGTGTGACAGGGCTAAGTTCCATCTTCCATCATCATCTAGGATTATTGTTTGGCCAGAAAACTTCACCATTCATATTTTTGAATTTGTTATGTTCATAGTTTTTGCACACACCTATTTTGTATTCCCCTGATCAGTTATCGTACTTAAGTGCTACATTTTTGTCCTGCCATTTGGTTTAATTAAACCCGTCTGCCCCTGCTAAAACTTCCTTGCGTTAAATAATGTTGAAGTGTTCAAACTTTTTTTTCCTTCCTTTTTTCCTTTTTTTTTTACATCATAATGTATTATTTTTTGCCACAAATTCGACAACAGACACCTTTGTGACTCAAAAAATAACAAAACTGAACTTAAAAAAAATACATGGTGTGACATCCACTTCATGTTTGACCACTGATGTTTTTTCGGTGACACATCAATATGTCAGCACTGCTTATTAATGTGTATTAAATTGTTGCCAGACATACGATGCTGGAAGTCTGGTGACATATTCTACCAAAGAACATTGCATCATTGTTCTGCCTGTAAATCTGCCTTTATAGCAGGGAAATCTTTTTTTTTTTTTTCGGAATTAATGACACTACTATATATACAGTACAGTAGTCATTAATAAATAAAATATTAATATATCATGAAACTGGTATTTATCAATTTTTACTTGCGAACTCCTTCTTAAACATCTTTGCTTTTTCAAAACCTGTATAAACTAGATATAAATATGACATACGAATATAGTGTAAGATAAGTGATTGATTCAGTAGTAGTAGTGATTGATAACACATTGTGTTACCTGTGTGTGTTGCTGGTGGTTCCTCTTCCTGGACTGAGTCTGACATCTTTACAATAAATTTGCAGCAAGACTTCTGAAAAAAGATAAAAACAGAACATCCAGGGATTGCAGTAACTGGTAGAAATGACCTAAAATTTGCTTTGTGCAACTTCCTCTTGGGTAATCACCCATGGAGAAATAGAGGAAATTTCCTTGGCTGACAAAATTGCCCTATAGTATATATTAATTTATTTTTGAAGTCCCAGTGTATTGAAAATCAAGTGTAAATAAATGAATTGAATTAAATGAATAGACTGATAGCTAGACAGAGAAGGTTGTCAGCAGGTGCAGAGGATTAAACTGCCCTGATTATGGTGATGTAACCACAGGGAGATGGATTATAGATGTCAGTATCACCTACACTCATCAAGGTTGAGGTTGGATTATAAGATTAATAGACATAATCACACACGGGTTTTGCATTTCAGCAGGCATTTGTACTGTGCAGGTGCTTTAGGTGTATGTAGTAATTACATAAGCTTAATATTTCTGGAAATCTTTGGACAGTAAACCAAGAAGATTTTTTCCCCCAATATAAGCGTGTAGCACATCACAGCAAAGTCTGTAAGCAAGCATTAATTATACTTTATTTGGTACATTTTCAAATAAACTTTGAGAAACTTTTATTTCATGTTTGTACGTATAAACGCTTAAGTAATAAATGCTTTAACCGACATAAAGGTAACAAAAACAGGATGTAACATCATAAAATTCAGTTTATTTAGTTTTTTATTGTTGACTAAGATGGGTATGTACTTTTATTTCTAGATATATATTTAATTAAATATAAAAGTTAATAGGACTATTAGGTGAGTTTATTCTTATTGTCTGATTTCAAAAATATCATTTATATTATAAGGCTAAATGCCTTTCCAAATATGGATTGATATTACTGGTAGGTTCAGTGATGTGACTCACTATTTTGTTTCAATTGGGAATCAGATCATTATGTAAAACCTCTGAAACTGAAACAAAGAAAACCAATACAAAAATGTCACCAGAAATCTTACTACATATTAATTAAAGCAGTTAATTTGTTAAAGTCTAAGCACATATTAGCATGTGTTTAATATCTGAAAATTCGCTCTTCTTTTTTATATACAGTATATACACACTTAAAGGGCTTTTGTGACTGAAAGAGTGTGAGAACACCTGCTGTAAGTTTAGGACATTTATAGCCTTACGTTTTAACATTTTGAGGAACACCTTTATTACAGAACACAGTCTGTGCATATTTGCCTTTTGCGTCCATCAGTGACAACATATAAATGGTAACATATTCATCATTGACGACATATAAGTGGTAACATATCCATTTCTTATCCACTTGTGTTTTCTCTTTTTTTCATTAAACAGCCTAAATCTCTTCTTAATTTCAGTAAATTGTTACATATGCATGCTCAAGTCAGACCCTAAGCTAAGTTTGCACACAGTAATAACTAATAAGATTACTAAGATATCAGTTATTTTCAATAATAATATATATATATATATATATATATTTATATATATATATATAGCTTGATGCATGTACGGGTAAAGGCTCTGT
>JAOVVA010000052.1:21440873-21458234 GCA_028565275.1 Leiocassis micropogon | reverse complement strand
CATTGACTGCACTGCTTGGGCATTGTATAGGCACATACAAAATAGCACATTATATATCACTTGTGTTGTCTCTAGCTATTTTTATTCTTTATTTGTTTGTTTGTAATTCTCGAAATGTTGCACAATTTCTAATAATTTTTTTTAATTACCTGTCAAATCCGTCTGTTTAGTTGTTTTTATGCTAGTTTATTTTGTAAGAATATGAAACTTAACTCAGATATTACTTTTACAGTAACTTGTTTAGTAATAGTTGTTTCATTTAATGTTCATGTTGTAATATGAAATATTTCTTACAATCAAAATTATTTTCAATATTATTCACCAGGCATATTAAATTAAAATATATCTATGATCTTTTTCATTATTAGAAAATGTATGTCTAGTTCCTACATCCACATTTTTATTTCCTTTGTGCTATGCCTATCGGACATAAATCTGAATTAAAATTCTTTGCATCATGCTTGTCCGAAACTTTTTGTTAACCCATAATTATCCAATAAACCAATCCAATAAAGAAGCATTTTTCTAAGTGTGTATACCATAGATACAACATGGAATGAAACACACTCAGAACAAACGTTATTTGGACCTTATTTGAATCATTATCAGGAAGACACTCTTGGTTGCACATGTTTGTTCATAGCTAGCAATAAACAGAATTTGTTTTATATGTAGGATACATGAAAATTTCCTATTTATAAAGAGATTGAGAGCTGTCTGGTTTACCTGATAGTGAAGTCAGTCAGAACAGATGCCTCTCCAAGGGGTCTCTGGATTTTCTTTAGAAACCTGGTGGTCCCACAGATTTGGAGGTAGTAGGTGGTGTCTAAGGTGCTTATTAGAATTAGACATGGGCGTCATGATGACATCGTGTCATATTTTGATGGCATGTAATCAGATTAGAGCAGGAGAATTAAGCTTCCTTCCTAATCCGATCTCTGTATGAAGGCAGATGAAAGACAAGGAGATGACCGAGTACGTAGATTGTTGGTTGCTTTAAACATTCATAGATTAAAAAGATTTCAGATTGATTTAGGATGGTGACATTAATAAATTGAAAGTGAAGAAGTTGTTTATTTGGTATATGGTGTAATAATACGTTAAAATTAAAAAGATTGACAGCAAATTAGAATTAAAATGGCAAAAGAATTTTCTTGAGTTTGGGAGACCAGGTGGAGTGTCCTAATAGTGATACTGTAAGGAATAAAACACAATTGTGTGTGCTGTTGATACATGACAACCATGACTCTGACCCGGATGGAACAATTATTGAAGAATGAATTAATGAATGACAGCTGGATTATGTTTGCAGGAGGAGTATCTTGGTGGTTAAGGTGGTGAGGAAGGCCCCTGGTTTGACCCCGGCACTTTTGAGCTGCTACTGTTGGGTCACTGAGCAAGGTCTTTTACCCTCAACCACTCAGATATAATCGGGCATCACTCAGGCAACCTGACAATATAAGAGAACTGCCACTGAAACTGCAGATATCTCACCAGGGTGGAGAGTATTTGTCTTCTGATGTGCCTGATTGGCACATGGACCCTTTCCCTTAAGTCTTGCAATCTGACTATACATATATCAGCTAGAAATAGCTTATTGCAAAAGCAAATACCAGAAGTTAATTACTTTCTATTTCACAATCACCATGGGCAAGAGTGATGTGTTCATGAAGCATCCATTTAGTCACAAGTTTTAACAAAGTAAAAAGACTGTAAGCGATATGTTATGGAAATTTTTTCACCTAACCTATTTTAAGCCTTTATTTATTTACCTGGAACAGTTGCTTGTTATTACTACTCCAGCCAAAATTTCTCTTACCACATCCATATACTCTTCCTGTGCTTGTGTAAAGCACCGTATGGCACCAGGGTCAGAGTGTGAGAAGAAGTTGTGGTCAGTTTTTACTGCCATTTGAAAATGAATGACATTCAAACTGCTATACACATCACATGCTTGAAACCTGATGTTTCACCCTTAATGACAGTTTTCTTCTGCTCTAGGCTAAGGAAGATTACAACACTGCCTGAATGCATTCTCAAGCTGTGCAGACATGTTGTGTCTCGTCTTCTCTTGACACCAATTTCCTTTTTCTCTCTTTTTGTAGAAATATACAAAGATGTTAATCAAACAGAAAATTATATATTTTCTGTTTGATTAAATAATTAAAATTATTTATATGATTTTTATTGTCAATTATTATTATTATTATTATTATTATTGAAGAGAACATTACTGGATATTCGTCTGGTTTGAAGCACACACAAGCGTTTTCGCAATTTTTATGAGGAAAAAAAACAGAAAATGACACGCTTTGACTCACTGCTCTTTTAGAAGCAATTGAAAAAGGCAAATATTCCTTGCAGCTGTCAGCTAAAGGTGTGATTCGTTTGAAATATGAAGGTATTTAGTTACATTTTTCTGTTCAAATCGGAATTCTTCAGTGCCTTAGAATTTCAACTTCCTACTTTAGTTCTTCCACATTTAAAAAAAAAACATAATTTTCATTAAATTTCAAATGAAAGAAAACAAAAGAAAAAAAAAGAAAAGGAAGAAAGAAAGTGTGTTAATTGTTCCATAATTTAAAATGAGTCCATCTGCAAATCTGAATCTGTACACGAAATCATTTTATTGGTTCAAAAATGTGTTATAATTTATCGAACACATCATACTACTGCCTGAAGCATTTTTAAAAAAACTTTCCAAGCGATATTCCATAAAATTAGGATTTGTAAAAATAGAAAAAAGATTCTAACTTTTAACTCTAAGTCTTTTATGTTAACCCAATCACATTTGAAATTTTTAATTTGCCTCTGTACATCAAATTTATCTGTTGCAGTGAAAGGTCAGTTACACACTTCTAACACACACACCTTTATTAAACTTGAGAAAAGTTTAAAATTTATATGATATATACTGTATATATATTTTGGTCTTTGTTTTGTTTTTTTCTCAAAAGAAAAAAATGTTCCTTATAGCCATCACTAGATGGAGGTAAAACTGAGTTTTTATCCCTGTCGGTCTCTTCCTGAGGCCTTATAAGGAGGGGAGAGGAGGACGTGACATGACGTGACCCTCTTAGATCCACTGTTTATTGGGGGGCTCAGGGGTTTTTTATCCTGATGATTCACAGTGACCTGCCAGGAACGTCTGAGTCTGGCAACGTGAACAAAATTCATTAGTAAAGCAGGCTTTGTTTCAACCAGAAAAAGGAAAAGAAAATACGCAAAACACTTTCTGTTTGTGTTGGAGGCGGATATGATATAGCAGGGGGTTCGCTCTCAGTGGAAATGCTGTTTTGTTTCAGTTTACTTCACATGTATAGGTTTTTTGGTGCTAGTAAATTTTGCTTTTCCTGTATAAACATTACATTGTATTGTCCTGCAGGCTGTATTTTATTGCAGAACGGAAATGACACACTTTTTATTCATATTTCTGGTCAGTGCTTTGATTGAAACAATTGGAGAAAACTGTTCAGTTCCCGTTCACAAATATATTAACATATTATTAAAGTTATAATTTTAATAATATAATATAATAATTTTAGATAATTTTAGGTGGCACGGTGGCGTAGTGGTAAGCACTGTGGCCTCGTACCCCCATGGTTGGGGTTCGATTCCCACTTGGGGAAAGACATGCAAATTAGGTTAACTGGCATTTCCAAATGGTCTGTAGTGTGTAGGTGTGTGTGTGTGTGTGTGTGTGTGTGGACTGGCACACTTTCCAGCCTAAGTCTCCTGGAATAGACTCCAGGTGCTCTCGAACCCTGTACATACTGTAGGATAAGTGGTATAGAAGATGAATAAATAAGTTAATTTTAGGTTGGAAGAAGGCTGTCAGAGGGGTAAGGAATAAAACATGAAAGACTGAGTTCATTTCACAGAGATGTGCCAATGATTATAAGATTTATTTATTAACATTTAACACAAATAGCACACTTTTAATGTTATGGAGCATCAACCGGACAAGTTTGTTCCTTTTACCTATAACATTATAGCCACTATAAAGACTTGTTCCCCCAGCAGCACATCTTGTAACATGTCGCGTAACTAAGAAACCAGAAACCATGTCAGGAATATTACTGTAACAAACCGCTGACATCCGAGACTTTTTTTTTAGTAAATGCTCATATGGTTCATAAACGTCACAATTCTACCAATGATGTACTTTTCTTTGTTCAGCATCACATTTTTAAGACTGCTCATTACTAGCCTTAAATTATGTGAAATGCCTACCATTGTGTTACTATAGAAACAGACAGTCCAAACAGTCTGCAAACAATGGGATGAGAAACACTAAACTATGCACCATTTGCACACTTTAGAGAGAGAGAGTTCAAATTGCCAGGAACCGTCCCAAGACACTAGTATAATGCTTAATAGGTTGGATTTGCCTAGTTATTACAAAAACAAATAACATATCTGTCAACTGGGACTATCACTGGCACCGATATCATGTCTAGGAAGCCTATTGAAAGCAATGGTATTTTGATCTTGTCCTACAACTTGTGCATGTTGAATAAAGCGCTGATTCATGTGACTGAGAGTTATTATTATTTTTAATCTCATAATCTTGCATATTTCATTCTCAAACAGAAAGTCAGAGAGCAGTACGTTCCAGCCAGCATGTCATGCCTTGGTACTGTACCATGACAGCATTAGGCTTTGAGCCAAGATCGATCAAGAGACTTTAGAGGAGATACAGAATGAACACAGACATACAGATTTTTATATTTATATTTGAGTCTGGAAATTAATATCGAATAACAGAATATTGCAGATCATTATCAGAGCAGTAGGACGGAGCGGTGACAAAATATGGGTTGTGACAAGCTGATAATAACCATGTAAAATACTCGAATTTATCATCCTGCTTTCACCCAACTGACTCAGCTGTGAATCGTGATTTTTGTTACAACACTCTGCACAAACATGGAGAATGAATATTTCATGTCGTTTCAACAATCCTAATGAGATGTAATGACACCCAAAGGCCTGCTCAACCACAAATACCATCCAGTGATTTCTTCCCAGAAACCACTTTGTGAGCGATCTGGATTTGTCTTGTTTTCAAGTCTCTGGATAATGTCATGCATCTGGCTTTGATCAGTGAACTACATCTGCAGCGTATACATGAGTCTCCATGTTTTCATTTGTATTTAAAAAGATTGTTTTAGTAAACATTACGTCATTTAAATGTGAAGGATTTGTTTAACTGAGTGAGGGTCAGAGTATCTTACAAGACCAATTTCTTTTTGTCCTCCTTCCTTCATGTTTTCGTATTTAAATAATACAATTTGAGTTTTAATGAATATCAGGGAGCATTTGTGGATATAATTTTTCATACTTTCTATTTTGGATCAGCATCTGTTAGTTACATTCAGTATTGTGGGTCTGAAGAATAGGTTCTTGTCATCACTTGCATTTTGGCGAATGAAATTGGAAACACTGTGATATGAAGAAATTGCTTCTTTGAAAATGTGTAATAATCAATCAATTATATAATGTGACATAATATCTATTAAAAATGGCAATAAAAATCCTACATGTTGACCACCCTTTCATCCTTTCAACTCCATGTTACCTGGGTTAGGAAACTGCGACACTTTACATATTATACATTAAGTCATTTTGCTTCCGCTCGTCACTTTACCTCCATTTTGTCATTTTAATTGTTTACTTGTACCACAGTGTAGTGGGAAACGGTTGTTAAACCATATTAGGGGTTCTTTATACTGTAAATTTAAAACTCTATTCTACATTTTTTAAATTTATTTCTGTATCTATTTATTCCTTTTTATTTTTTTACCTTTTTTTGTATTTACCTTTTACTAAATTTTATTGTTCACTGCCCTTCTATCACCTTGTTCTCAAGAGGCTAAGACAAAATAAGAATTTCATTGTACCTAGGTATATACTGTGTGACAATAAATGTCTTGAATCTTGAATCTTTCTATTTTATTTTTTACTTTTTTATTATATGAATTTACGTTGTTAAGGTTTGTTTATCTTTAATTCCCTTTAAACAAATTTTATCTATATTTCTCTTTTATTATAAGGTAGCAAAACTAAACACTGAAGCCATAGTAACAGTAAAGTAGTTTATGTGTAGTTATTATTTGGCTTGGATGTAGTGAGAGTAAAATGATTTTGCCCTTACTGCATTATTTATTAAGCAAACAATAGCATGTTTTTTTATTTATCAACTATTCTGAAATATAGAAAATTAATCGGGGGAAAAAACTCTTTGATTCAGTCAGGCCCCTTCAGACTGATGTTTTATGAAATGTTAATTCTAAAATTCTGTTTAAGTGTTGTGAAATTGTGGTTTGAATCACAGTCCGTGGTTTATTGTGAGTTTTTTTGCCAAAAGACTGAGCTTTCTTCTGTGACTTGCACGCAGCAGCTCGAGGAATGCAGTCTGTCTTGATTGTGATGAGAAATTTTGAGTAAGGGATGGTTTGTCTACGCATATGGAAAACCCTAGTAAAAACCCCTCTTTAGTAGTGAGTGTCTACGCAATACAGTGAGTATGTTTGAGTTAGGGTTAAACAGTAAAAAAAATAATGCGTCGCTTTTCCTCTTATTGGTCATTGTTTGGATTGGCCAGGAGCTCTTAGTGAGACTGGAATCTGCTGGTTTATTACAGGAAATAGAAAACCATGGTAACGTATTAGTGAATACATTGAAACACACAAAAAAATGTGCTTTAAAAAAATGAGCACAGTTTCAAAGTTTCAGCATTAATCCTTTGAAAAAAAGAAGAATTGCCTTATGTGAATATTTACAGTTTTATGTACTGTATTTATTTATTTTTTATAGTTTGGTCTGTTGTTGAATTAACATGCCTATGCATATATCTGCCATCTTTATGCAGTTAGATTTCGCACTAGACATTGCAACGGCCAGGTTATTTGCAATAACGGCATCAAAACACTCCCAACCGTGCCATGCAGAAGTCACCGGTACTACCTTTGGCTGATACTGTGCAGTGTAATGTAGCCTAGTAAGCTTCATTTAGATGTTACAGTCATTTGTAACAAATTCCAATGTTGTTAATGTGAGCAGCGTTATCTGTGTTTGATAATAAAAGAGAGATAGTGCCAGGTGACACCGTGTAAGACCTTATATGTTCAAGACTGACGTGAGGCATGGTGCATTCTTTCCAGGTTGCACTTTCTTCATCACCTTCTCTGTCTGCTCCTGAATTGAAACCTGCCCAAACCTGCCCTCACTTCTGTCTGGGCGAATGCTTTGACTCACTCAGTTGAATTTGTCTCATAATAAATCAAGTTCACAATCCATGAAGTTTTCTATATTAGTTATTATTTGGCTTATTTAAAATGTAGGCTATTTAGACCATGAGTGTAAGACATTTGTATGGTGAGATTTCTCTGAACTTAATATCAAATGATTTGATCCAGACCATGAGTGCATGATAGGTTTCCTCCTGGCTCCCTGATTTCCTTCTTAAAACAAACCACAAGGTGACTTGACCATGAATAAAGTGATGTGCGTGGTTGAATTTTGTTTATGTCTGTAGATTACAGTAGGTCATAGTGTCTTAAACCTTATTTGAAATTGACTTCAACCTGATGTGGTTTGGAGAGGACATTTCAGAAAAGATTTGTAGTTATATGTGGTTTCATTATTTATTCGTAGCATTTATTTATTGAAATGTTATTGCTTAAATACATTTTGGATGCCATAAATGTCTTGGAAATTAGTTTAAATACATTTTTATTTCACGTAGTGTGAGGGTTTCACCACTAGAGGGCACTGTCTTTGTTTTGTAGTTTTTGGTTGTAGACTCAGTTTCCCAGAAGGCACCTCGTTCAGGTGATGCGGGAGCTCACCTGAACCGAAGTAGCTCATTAGTTTCGTTATAAATAGCTGTTTGTTCTGGGAAGCTGGGTCGAGCATTAATATTATGGATTATGTTAAGTGGACACTTGTTTTGTATTGTTTTAGTTGGCATTTGGTTTATGGAGCAGTTTGAGTTAAGTTTACATTTGTTTTGATTAAATATGTATTGTTAATGTCTCCCTGTCTCCTAGCAGGATTAGCCTCTAGGAGGATTAGCCTTTTGTGTGTTTACCCTCGTGTGTAAGTAACCTCCTTTGCATGTTTAGTTCTTAGTCTGTATAAATACTAACCATTGCACTACTAACCAGTTTGTTTAGTCTCCTAGTCTGTCTAGTCTCCTCGTCTGTTTAGATCTTAGTCTGTTTAGGTACCAACCTGTTTAGCCACTAACCTGTAAAGTTCTTAGTCCGTTTTATACCTAGTCTGCTGTGTACCTAGTCTATTCGTCTCTGGCTGCTATACTGTTTGGCAATTGGTCTGTTTAGCTACTACCTAGCTTAGCAGCTAATGTGCATAACAGCTAGTAGGCCTAGCCAAGTCTGTCTTGAGTTTAGTTCCTTGCATTGTTTAGGCCTTAAGTCTGTTTAGTGTGTCTGGTCTCATCTGGTTTGTATCCCTTGTCTGTATTGTATATTAGTTTTAGTCCCTAGTCTGCATTAGTTGACTATTGGTTTTGTTTATAGCATGCTCCAAAATAAAGCCAGCCTCCTTTGTTCATGTTTTGTTCTGGTTTTCTCATTAAAAGACTCTATTTTCACCTCATCCCCTCTGCGCCTATGCCTCACCTGCAAGCCCACAGTCCAACATCTAACATTCGTGACACTTGGTACTCCTTTAAGGTGGACCTGTATGAAAACTGACCATTTTTTGAGAGTCTTGTACTCTTTTGATTGTATGTGTATAAGCAAAAACCATGAGACAATACACCCAAAAATTTCAGACTGATTTCTCAAAAAGGGACAATTTGAACTTTTTTTTTTTAATATTACACGATCTATTTATACTATAAGTGCCTCAACTTTAGATCCTAAAGCTTTAAGTGATACTATTTTAGTTACTGTAAGTTACTTTGTTATGCTTGTTTATTTTAAGAAAAATAGTGATGTTTTATCAAAAATGAGGTTTGATAATTTGTTAATTTCATAACGTATGATGACAAATTTACCATTAAATTTTTATTGTGGTTTGGTCACTTCATTTCATTCAAAACTAGTAAATTTCTTTATATATTTTAATATTATAGTATTTACTGTATACATCAAGTTTCATCAAATTCTATTTTACAAAAAAGCATATTGTAAAAGTTTTTTTTTTTTTATTATATATTTACAATAAGAAACACAACCGGCAAGGTGACTACAGCTATCCTGTAGTTGGTCACAAGCTCTTGACCAGGGATCTACACTCCTTCAGCTCACTTCATTAAATAGCTGGGGATCTGACATATGTCCCATTCCTCCAATGTCTATAGGTCAGCTACTATCCATTAACGGTATGAGGTGTCATATCGTTAAACCTTGGTAATTGCTCTTAATATTCAGTAATAATGAATATTGTAATTTTGCTTCATTTTATCGGTAGCAATGGAACGGTTTTGTCCTCAATTATTAAGACTTGGTATAACATTGTTAAATTTCTTATCAAATCACTATTGAAACGTTATCATGCTGCTAACACTTCATTATTGCCTTGTCAAAATTTGCTGTAGAGTCGTTTTCATCTCTACAAATTTGTTTAAATCGTTAACGGCTCAATGTAGGGTCGCTTTGTTTGAAAAATTAAGCGAATTGGTACCGAACGCAGTGACTACGAAGTCATTGGGAGATGTTGGTAGCAAATTTGGCTGAGTGGAATAAGGGTATTATATCATTATCATATGTCAACATTAAATGAGACCTTATGTCCAAGATCTCTGTGATTTCAAGTAACAACAATTCACAGGAGCATAATGAGTTTGTAGGTTCAAGTTAAACCCTTAAACAATAGAGATATTCACTCTATTTTATTTTCAGCCTGCAAATACTGCTTTTACCCAGCTAATTTTCCATTACCAGCTGTTCTGCTGAATTTGAAGAATTCCCACTGTGCATCTGAGCATTCAACCCTTGAGAGAACAGAAGGAGAGAAGGAGATAAAAAACAGATGTTCGCAACTCCACTACAGATCCACTACAGGGAAGAAGGATTAACTCATTAAATCTGCATTTTTGGAGGTTGCAGGGAAAATATTTTCTTTTTTTCTCATCATGTAAAAATCACATTGATACATTGACGTAGTTACAAAGGACGTCAGCAAGAAAGAAAGCGGAAACAGGACCTCACAGCCTAATGAGTGACCACAGTGAATCAGCCAGCCAGTTGTAGCCGCTCTTTGCTTCCTTGAAAAAAATCATCTGCACCATGACAGCAGCCTGGGAAAGATTACACATGACTCAGCAGAAGAGTGATTTTGTGGATGTGGAGAGGTTATTGTGGTGAAAATAATTTCCTGATAGACCACATTACTTGTCCACAGTGCAGGTCAAAAGTTTTCAGATCACAACTTCTAACACAACGTTGTTTTGTTTTGTTTTGTTTTTTTAGGGTTTTATTTTCTACAATCTAGAACAATACTGGACATTAAAAAAAAAAACTATGAAATAACACAACAAGCAATTGTTATCTTAAGACATGATGGTAAGCTGTTCTGGAACAGTACTTGTAAGAACAAAGTATTGTCAAGTGCATTTGCAAAACCCATCAAGCAACATGATGAAAATAGATCTCATGAAGCTCATCCTACTGTAGGAAGGCAAGACCAAGACTTCAGACCTCTGCTGCAGAGGAGAAGTTGAGTTACCAGCTTCAAAAATCACTTACTTACAGCACCTTAGATTAGAGCCATTATGAAGACTTTACAGAGCAGACACATCTTAATATCAGTGGAAATTGTTGTAAACCTTCGATCCCTTCAGCATTGTTTTACAATGTAGAAAGAAATAAAAATCAGGAAAGCCCATTGCATAAGAGTCTAAACTTTTGACTGGTAGTCTACAACCAGGTGCATGTGAGGGTATAAAACTCACTCTATTTATTAATTTGTTTTGCACTCTTTGATTAAATGTAATTCAAATTAAAAAAGATATATCTAAAACTGGATATTCAAGCAGGTTCCATAACATACAGTTTTATTAATGCAGTAATAAAGAATATATTGTTGACTTTTTTCTGTTTACATTTTTACAATATTCTGTTTATAAAAACGAAGAGTAAAATAAGGGATACAAATTACCAAAAAAATAATGTTTCATTTAACAAATTCATGATCTGTGTGTTATTAAAAAGGTATACGTTTGTTTGTTTTAAATTATATGTTAATACACAATAATTACCATGCAGTAGGAATTAGTCTTAGTGTATATAACTAAGGTATAGTCTAGATATTGGCGACAAGCAGCCTTATTTAATGAGAAAAAAAAATGACATACGATATTTATATTTCATTGTATTTATTATACTACATTATTTCTGTACATTCAGTGATTGGGTTTGGTACATCCAGAATCTATCTTTGGCACACTGAACACGCCAACACACACACCCACACACAAACGTTTCACAGTCATTCCACAACATTAATATAACTATACATAAATAAAATATACAAGGAGTGATTTTAACCAATAACAAACTTGATTCTATTCTATTCTATTCTATTTGAATGCTGAATAATTTGTCAGACAAAATGGCCAAAGATTGCTAGCAGAATATTTAGATATATTTCAATTTCATATGAGGATATTTTCCTGAACAGTTAGAAACAGATGTGTTTTAAATGGGTTCATGAAGTAAAGGCGCAGCGAGGTTTAGATTTACAGACTTTGCCAAACAAAACAGCTCATTAAAAAAAGTCAGGTTTCGATACAACTATAAACATTTACTTATAATTTAAATCCCTTAAATCTTTTGACCAGACCCATTAATTCAAGGGCAGGTCTGTTTTGGAAATGTGACAGAATTGAGTTTATCCTCCATTGACTTAAACACACCAGCAAAAACAAACAAACGGAGCATGTACGTACCTTAGCAACTGCTTACATGCTTTTACATAAGGAAAGACCTTATAAGTCACACATCCGTTCCGAACACACATTCCGTATTCACCTCTGCT
Organism: Leiocassis micropogon; assembly: GCA_028565275.1. Lineage (NCBI taxonomy): Eukaryota > Metazoa > Chordata > Actinopteri > Siluriformes > Bagridae > Leiocassis > Leiocassis micropogon. Next base: position 21,446,222 of record JAOVVA010000052.1, on the reverse strand, counting down.
TTACCTTTTGCCCTCAAAGCAAACAATATCATGACGTCTACACACGCTTACACATGCTAGAAAGAATGTGGTTTAGTTCTGTTTCGTCATGTTTTCATCACGTTTTACAAAAAGAATATATATATATCTTTGCTTGTTTATTGTGTACAGCAAATATAAGTCCATGTAGTAGATTGTGGCTGGAGTACTTGTATTTTTTGCTATACTCATAGCCTTCTTGATCAGTTCATTAAAGTGATAGCTTTCTGTCCCTCAAAAACAGGTCATAAATTCTGTAATGTTCCTCAAAGCCACTGTACACATGCAATATTTGCTATGCACATCATGTTCTACAGCCTATCACAGGACATCTAAGGGATGAAGCCGTACTAATTCCTAGACAGTTTTGTGTTTGCTTTTGCTCAAGAGAAAACCAACTATTCACACCCACAACTTCCGAGAAATATCAGGGAGTATGTTGCAGTCTGATGCCAGATCACCCTAACAAATTCCTTCGTTGATAGTGCTGAAACCCTGCCCATGAACTTGAAAGTTGACCATGAAATCTAAGAGTTGTTTTCATTACTACCTATCTGTAGAAATCAATTAAAGACATATTTTCTAAACCAAGATTAAGAAAATGTAGTCTATTTGGATGTGAAGTCTATTTGGGAAAGTGGAAAATTTCCTATACTGATTGATAGAACCACTACACAAAACAATGTATTACATGAGTACATTGTAATCAATTATCAATTAATCAATGTATGTAATCAATCAAATGTCAATTAGATTCATACTAGGATTATCAAAATGTGATCTATTATGAAATTAAGTAATAATTTAGTGATTAAGTAATTAAGTAATAGTAATTCGGTTTCCCAAACCACTTGTCTGTTTAACCCTCCTCAGTGGAGTGTTTTAAAATTTATTTAAATTAACGTGACGGCTACTGCTGTGATCACCCACAGTGCACTATAAAAAAAAAAACAAGAGTATTCTATAAGCTGATGAAGACGATGATTTGGAAGAGGCATCTGATAATGTTAAAACACTTCCTGAAGTTCCACTTAATTTATTCATTTATCTTCTATACCACTTATCCTGTACAGGTTCTGGAGCCCATCACAGGAGACGTTGGGCATGAGGCAGGACAGAGTGCCAATCCATCGGGGCGCACACACAATCTCACCAAGCATGGGGATATCCCACACACACACATATCCCCTCAGTCATGGAATAAAAGGACCTGAAAGGTGGTTTTGAAAATGCAAGCAGATTTAAAATAAATGTGTAAAGAATACCAGTTCATAAATACCACAAGGACAGCCAATCTGAGCACGCAGAACATCATTTGAAAACACACATCTATTTGTGACACGTAGCAGTGAAGTAAGCATGCAGATAAGCTTCTGCCCATATGTGTACTTCTCTTCAGTGAAGTCAGTTGTGACACATGCTCATGCTATAACTTGCTAGGCTCCAGTTTTTACAGGTTAACTTTTGAGACTCTCTATGTTGGATCAACTTGACTTTGCTTGGATGTTAAAAGAATTAACAATTATTATTCCACTCCACATTTCCACCATTCCAGATTTTTTGGTTCTGAGTAAGGGGAATGTATGCAACTTTTCCATTTTTCCAGTCAAAGCTAAAAATCTCAAGGGATTTATAGTAGAAGCTGCTAAAAATGTAAGTGTGGCTTTCTGAATAAAAGGTTTTTTTTTTTCATTAAAAAAAAAAAAAATTAGAACCAGCTTAATCTTGAAAGAAATTGTCTTGTCTTGTATTGACAGCTTTGATTTATATACGATGAAGATCCTTAATGTGAAAAGCAGTAGCAAGGAAATGTACTTGACGTGACATGAAAAAGAAACCTTGGGAGAAACCAGACCCAAAAGGAAACCTATTCTTAACACTGAATAGCATAATTAGTTATTAGTCACCCACAACTGTAAATCTGTAATGAAGTATTGTGAAAGAATTTGGAACAATTGGTCAACATGGACAAATGGTGCCAGAACTAAGTTGGTGTATTACAGTCTCAAAAGGACAAGGGAATAAGCACCTGAGTGGCCATTCTAAATACAAACTGCCACTCCTCTTAATACGGATGTATTCAATTCAATTCAATTCAATTTTATTTGTATAGCGCTTTTAACAATGGTCATTGTTGCAAAGCAGCTTTACCGAAACAAAAGAAAATTATGGAAATGTGTATGAAATGGGAGAAGATGTGTGTGAAAAACGATTGACGTAGTTGAAAACGATTCATACAGATTGGTCCTGATGAGTAAGTCGAGGGCGTTGGTGGCAAGAAAAAACTCCCTGAGATGACAATAGGAAGAAACCTTGAGAGGAACCAGACTCAACAATGAACCCATCCTCATTTGGGTGATAATGGACAGTAGGCATTATTGTGCAGTCATATTGTGTGTTAGGCAGCTGGAAGTTCAATATTCAACATTTAAATTCAAGATTTGATGTCTTTAAGTTAATATGGAGTCCAGTATCTTTACTGGAGGCTTAGGTAGATTGTAGAAAATTCCAGTCCTTAACTATTGAGCGACTGTAGTCCACAGGTCTGCAGAGAACAGCTGTCTGCATCAGCCGAGGCCCATAACCTCTTTAGAGTAAAGTGAAACCGTCCATGGTCACCACACGCATCTCAGGCAGACCACACACGCCATGGAATGAGATCGCCAGAAGCAGGACAAGGATGAGTAAGACAAGTCCAGATGGCAGAGGGGGTCTGGATCACTGGCTGCTCAGGAGTGGTATGTTTAGCTTGACAGAGAGAGAGAAAGAGAGAGAGGGGGGGGGGAGAGAGAAGAAAATATAAGAGAAGAGAGAAGACATAACAGTTAGGTATGGTCAGTGTGCAATCAGAGATTCCGCCAGGTCTACCTATGACAGCATTACTAAAAGGGAGAGCCAGAAGGAAACACGGACATGAGGGCTCCCTGGAACATGGAAAATAAAACAACCAGTCACAGCACCATCAACAAACCTGAGTGATCCATGAGACAGCATCCAAACATACCAGTTCGCCATAATACTCTACATCCATGAGTGCACCAGATCTGCTCCTTTACCTAAGGCTAGTCTATTCACAAAAATCCTTGGCTAAATAAATAGGTTTTTAGCCTAGACTTAAACACTGAGACTCTGTCTGAGTCCTGAACATTAACTGGAAGACTATTCCATAACTTTGGGGCTTTGTAAGTAAAATCTCTGCCCCTGCTGTAGTTTTTATAATATGTGGTACTGACAAGCAGCCTGCATTCTTTGATCAAAGTAGGCATGGCAGATTGTAAGACACTAGCAGTTCACACAGATACTACGACACAAGACCATTTAATGCTTTGTAGGTCAAAAAGTAGTATTTTAAAATCAATGCGAAATTTCACTGGGTGCCAATGCAGTGTGGATAACATAGGGGTGATGTGATTGTATCTTATGGTTCTAGTGAGGACTCTTACTGCTGTTTATGCATCTAGTTAAACATCCAGACAGTAATGCATCACAATAGTCCAACCTAGAGGTGATAAAAGCATGAACTAATTTTTTTGCATTGTTTATTGAAAATATATTCCTTATCTTGAAAATATTTCTGAGATTAAAGAATGCTATCCTGGTAATATTATCTACATTAGCTTAAAATGACAGATTGGACTCTATAATCACACCAAGGCCTTTTACTGTTGCATTTGATGGAACAGAAAGGCCATTCAGAGTTACTGAGTGATCAAAAGCTAACTTTTAGCCGCATGTTGTCCTAGTACCTTCTGTCTTGTCAGGATTAAGCAAAAGGAAGTTAATTAAAATCTAGTCTCTTACGTTATTCACACATTGCTCAACTTTATTAAGCTGGCTTTTCCCATCTGGTATTGCTGAGATGAACTGTGTGTCATCAGTATTTCAGTGAAAACTGCACTGAGGTCAAGTAACACAAAAAAATACAACCCTGATCAGAGGCCAATATGAGGCCATTTACTACTTTAACAAGTGCTGTCTCTGTGCTATGATGAGGCCTAAATCCAGCAAATTAGCAAATAGTAGGTGAATAGGTGTTCACTACTATCTATGTACTATCTATGTACTAGCAACCTGCATGAATGAGTCAGGTTAGCAATATGAGGTGAGGTTGGGTATCCAGAACTCCCCCAAAGTTGCTTACAGATAACAGATTTAAAATTTAAGACACTATAAACATCACAAGATATTAACATGGGAGGTGCATCTCCAGGAATCTTTAGATGCTCAGTATGATGAGCTGCCATCCAGGATACCATGTCTTACTGAAGTTCATGCAGACACAAAAGTGCCTGAAAGGAAATGATTATTTGACTGTAATCAGCACTGCAGCGGTATGAAAGCCCCTGTCAGGATATGATCTCATCAAAAGCAAGCTTGATCACCATTTACCAAGGTAGAACAAAATAACACTCTCCATGGAGCACATATGGATCTCCTTCATGACCTCTGATATCACCTTCCCTCCAGCTAAGAAGCAAACCACTGTATTGCTGCATCACACATTTTAAAATTAGTTAGGATGAACAGGAGATATTACTGATTGGCTGTTTGAATGCTGCTGAAATGTCAATGATGATGCAGACTGAAGGTAAGAGAATGGAACTACTCACTAATGCCTATGACGGTAGTTTTGGTGGCATGTGGTGCTTTGAAGATAGACTGGTTAGGATCTAGGTTATGTTGGTTAAGATAGAGAGACAGTTGTTTGTATACAGTGCATTAAAACATTTTTTAAAAGGAAATGAGCAAAGTGATTCCAGTTGGTAGTTGTGGTGGACTAAAGGATCCAGCGCACAGGAGGAAGGGGGTTGGGGTTCTTCTGGATGGGTATAACCCTTGCTGTTCATAAATGAACAAATGTTATAGAGTAATTAATGACTGGATGGACCCTGTCCATTAATAGATCAACACCGTCTAGGAATAGGTGATGGAATTGCAGGACAAAATAAACTGTAGGATCTCTTCTGTAAAAAGAGAATAACATGTATTAACAAAGATTGAGGGAAAGACTAAGCATGTCTATTAGGAATAGAGCTAGGAGGGAAGGACTAGAATATTCTACCAATCTTCTTGTTACAGAAGATGGTAATTAAAAACTGAAGAAATATTTTGTAAAGCTGGGGTCCGTTCTTCGTACGTCGCTTGACACATCTGAGATGAATTGACACATCTAAGATAAGATCATCGTGCTAATTACGATCTGGCTAAGTTGGTTCTTCGAGCACACCTGTTGTTGATGATTAGTATAGCTGGTTTGAGTTGTCTAGGATTATTGCGCGTTTGTGCGTTGGTTTAAAAGGCGATACGCATCGACAGTAGAAACACTGATCA
>JAOVVA010000052.1:21418777-21435561 GCA_028565275.1 Leiocassis micropogon | reverse complement strand
GAAGCCCACGTTGTTTTCGGAGCACCACCTGGACATCCAGCGGTTCAGCGACCATAACCTGCTGTAAGTTATGTCACCACGTCTCATTGGGATGGGACCAGAGCATACTACTCCAATGCTCCAAATATGGTATTAATAGTGTATTTAATATGAAATGACTGCTAATTACAAATAAACTAAAAGCAAATCAAACTATTGGACAAAAATACTAAAATACCATATATAACAGAACTTTGTTATGGTATGGTATGATATGGTATGATACATCACTGTAAAATGTAAAGAAATTTGCACAATCTATTTTTTTTGTGCTGGTATCAGTATTTTACTGTAAATTACTTTGTCAAAACTTCCTTTTAAAATGATCTGTATATATTTTTTTCATTTGATTTGATAATTTTTTATATTAATTGATTTGACACATTGAAATGTAAGAAATTTTTATGTTAATTTGATTTATTTACAATTACGGACAGTTGAAAGGACTCTGTATTGTGACAATTACATATCTTACTGTATATTAAGAGAAAATATAAACACTGGTAAAAGTTTTTTTTTTGGTTTTACACTTAATTACTGAAAATGCTCACAACTTCTAACCTAACATATTTGCATGAATATAGAACAGGTTAAGTTTAATTTTTAATTTTAAGTTAAGTTTAATTTTACATATTCAAAAACTAACTTAAAACTCTTTAAAGATGCATGAAAATTAGGTTTAAATCCATCCTTGGGTAGTGTGAGCATGACCACCTGAAATCTTCCAGCAGTTTCCAGCAAGCCGATGACTGTGGTTTTATTCACATTGCCAGCTTCCTGGCAGCACAAACGTATCACCCTGACCTGGTCTTTTTCTTCCAGTAAGTTTATGCATGATAGATTTTCCCATAAAGTAGGTCATTTTGCTCAACAGACAGACTCACTGTGTGCATTTGTTTAGCTTTGTCCGAGTTCCTAAATTTAGGTCACTTTGGGGCAAATTCTTATTCATGTCTTGTGTCTGGGTTTTTTTTTTTTATTCTTTACCCAGGAAAGACTAGACATGTTTTACATAAATGTCACATACTATGACCTCAGCACTAATAAGTTGTGTGGAGACTGTGTTAGGACTGAATAGGAGATGCTATTTAATACTACAGGAAAACCATAGAAAAAATAAAGTAAAAATAATAATAATAATAATTTTTAAAAATGGTCTTGGGATTTCTACTACAAAAACTACATAGTCACTCTGAAATTTAACCTAAAAGTGAACAGTAAATAACTCTGCAATTAATACAAAGATTTAAGTAGCTCACAGTAGTTTATTTTGTTACTTTAATTGATTCTTTTACTTATTTCATTTGGAAATGGTAAAGAAAAAAAACTTGTGTTTAGAACCAGCAGTGTATATCTTAGAAGAGTCAGCCCTTACTCCAAATTTGTGCAACTCATAGGTCATTTTGTAGTGTTGCATTAACACAGAGACATAAGTGTTAACAACGCCTCCGCCTCCAAATCCACACTTATTGTAAAGTAAATAGAAGTAAATAGATTTAACCCTACTCCTACGTACTATCCTACAGATGTTGGAAAAGACTAAAGCACTTTCAGGATGGAATTAGTTCCTCTGGGTAACTTCTGCAGTGATCAATGTTATACATTAACAAAATTACTTTACTTAGACAAAAAGAATTATTTCCATTATACTAAAATATTGTACTTTTTACTCCGTTACATTGTTCAAGATAATTTTGTTCTTTCTTACTTGTGAGTGTGGGAAAAAATGTCCTAGCACAGCAAGCACACCAATCAATATACAGAGCACCCTTTATACTGGTTGATTTGCTTTGGTTTATTGGTGCCTACAACACTGGAACAATGACAGAAGGAAGTTCTGACTCTAACTCTTTAACAATCATGATCTTTTTTATTGGGTATTGAGTGTACAATATGTAATGAAAATAAATCTGTAATTATAATAATTAGATTGTGCACAAGACTAGTTAGTTAGCCAAGCAGCAAACCAGTACATCACTGCGACCCAATACAACAACCACATTGCAGGCTGAAGTTAGTAATCATTTGAAGTTTATCAATTTCCATTGTCTACCTAGCTGTTTCACCTTAATTTTTAGTATTTAAAGCTTTTCAGCTGAACTCTCTTATATCGTAAAATTACAATTCAGTAAACATTCAGTGTTAGCACTTGGTCTTTGGTACTGTAAGTAAAATCTATTTGGACTAGTCTTGAATGCAGAGATGGGTAGTTACGAATTACATTTACTCTCTTACATTTTACTTGAGTAACTTTTTGAATGAGTAGTTTTACTGCACCATACTTTTTACTTTTACTGGAGTAGCTTTGTGAAGAAGAAACGCTACTTTTACTCCGCTACATTCGGCTACACTCGACTCGTTACTTTTCTAACCATTTATTCTACACATGCAGGCGGTGGATCTACCACACGACTGTTTTACCAATCAGACGCAGAACCAATGATCACATGACTCTGTTTGACCCATCGGGTCTTTAGCCGGTGTTTTATAAATTCATCATACCTGTGAATCCGTCCTACATACTCTCACTGAACATGCGCAAACAAAAGTTTCCGGATCTTACTCTAATTTTGTGGAATGCCCATAAATCCATGCAACTAGTAGTGCGAGGGTTCACCACTAGAGGGCACTGTTTTGTTTTGTAGTTTTCGTTTGTAGACTCAGTTTCCCAGAAGGCACCTCGGTCAGGTGATGCGGTGCTCACCTGAACCGAGGTAGCTCATTAGATCTCTTTATAAATAGCAGTTTGTCCTGGGAAACTGGGTCGAGCATTATTGATGGTTCTGTTAAGTGGGTATTTGTCTGGTTATGTTCTGTTTTAGTTTGGTTAGTTATAGTTGGCATTTGGTTTATGGAGCTGTTTAAGTTAAGTTTGCATCTGTCTTGATGTCTCTTTGTCTCTGGGTCTCCTAGCAGGATTAGCCTCTAGGAGGATTAGCCTTTTTGTGTGTTTACCCTCATGTGTAAGTAACCTCTCCTGCATGTTTAGTTCTTAGTCTGTATAAATACTAACCATTGAACTACTAACCTGTTTAGATCCTAGTCTGTTTAGTCTCCTAGTCTGTCTAGTCTCCTCGTCTGTTTAGATCTTAGTCTGTTTAGCTACTAACCTGTTTAGCCACTAACCTGTAAAGTTCTTAGTCCGTTTCCTACCTAGTCTGCTGTGTACCTAGTCTATTCGTCTCTTGGGTCTCTGGCTACTAGTCTGTTTAGCAACTAGTCTGTTTAGCTAACATCTAGTTTAGCAGCTAGTGTGTATAACAGCTAGTAGGCCTAGCCAAGGCTGTCTCATGTGTTTAGTCCCTTGTAGGTCAAGTCCCTTGTGTGTTTTAGTCTCCCTGTCTGTTTAGTTTGTTTAGTTCTTGTTTGTATTGTATTCGAGTATGTTTAGTTTCAAGTTATATTCAGTCCCCTGTATGTTTGAGTATTATTTTATGAGTCCTGTTTATAGCACGCTCCAAAATAGTCAACCTCCTTTGTTCATGTTTTGTTTGGTTTTATCATTAAAAAGACTTTATTTAACATCATCCCCTCTGCGTCTACGCCTTGCCACCATCAAGCCCACAGTCCAACATCTAACAAACGTGACAACTAGTGAGATCTTGCGGTAAGTGTACAATTTTGCGGTGAGTATAGAATGCTTTTTTTTATGTTTGTGTGATTATATGTTAACTTTAATTTTACATGTAATGTTACTGTAACAGGCTATGAATATACAGTGGAACCTCGGATTACGAGCATAATTCGTTCTGGAAGTGGGCTCGTATTCCAAAACATTCATAAACCAAATTTAATTATCCCATAAGAAATAATGAAAACTCAAATTATTCGTTCTACAGCCCCAAAAAAATACATAAAAATAATTAATACAAAAATATTAAGTAAAAATAAAACAAATTAACCTGCACTTTACCTTTCAAAGAAGTAAAAAATAAATCCCGGCAGATAAGTGTTTCACTTTGTGCACGCAGGTGCTGTGTATGCATGCATGTGTGTGTGTGTGTGTGTGTGTGAGAGGCTAGAGTAAGTGGAGACTCTTGCTTTCAGCCCCTCCTGTCTCCCCCTCCTCATCTTACACATTAAAACTTTCTCCTCTCGTTTAAACACATTCACACACACATTAACAGAAAGATTTTATATATATAATATATAAAATATTATATCAATATTATATAATTATTATAAATTCTAAAAAAAAATTTTACATTGAAACACTTACTCAGTACTTGAGTAGTTATTTCACAGAATACTTTTTTTACTCTTACTTGAGTAATATTTTGGATGACTACTTTTTACTTCTACTTGAGTAATATTATTTTTGACGTAAAGCTACTCCACCTCTGCTTGAATGCAGCTGATGATGCTAAAACTGTTGGCAGGTGGAGAGGAGTTGTACTTTAACCACATGAGATCACTATTTCCTTAGCTTCTATAACATCTGCTAAACTATCAAACAGTCTCAGTTCATCTACAGTTCCATAAAAAAAGTTTTTATTTTTTGCATATTTATTACATAGCTGAGTTAAATTTCACTGGCCACACCCAGACGTGATTACTGCCAGACCTTTTGAATCAAGAAATCATTTAAATAGAACCTGTCTGACAAAGTGAAGCAGGCTAACATATCTAAAAAGGCAACACAATCTAAAGAAATTCAAGAACAGATGAAAAAGAAAGTTTGTGTATTGCGTATAAGTCTGGAAATGAGTACCAAGCCATTTCTATGGCTTTTGGACTCCAAAATTAAAAGACACGGCGAAAGCCATTATCCACAAATGCTGAAAAAGTGGTCAAGAGTCAGGAGTGGGTGGCCTGCCAAAATTACTCCAAGATGAAAACAACGACTTATCCAGGAGCTCATAAAGGAACCCAAAACAACATTTGAAGAACTGCAGGCCTCGCTCATCTCACTGAATGTCAGTATTCATGATTTAACAATAATTAAAATTTATTAAATTCAATTTCATTTGTGTAGCGCTTTTATCATTGTGTGTCGCATAGCAGCTTTACACAATCAAAAGAAATTATGGAAGTTTGCATGAAATGCGAATGTGTATAAATCAAAATGATTAGATAAGAAAGAGTATAAGAATAAGAAAGAGACAGGGCAAAAATGGCATCCATGGAGAGTTCCAAGGCATAAGACACTGCTGACCAAAGAGAACACAAAGGCTAGTCTCACATCTGCCAAAAACATCTCGACTATCCCCAAAGGGTAAAGACTATCCCCAAAGGGTTGGGCAAAGGTGTGCATCCCATTAAAACAGTGTTTCATAAAAAGAATATCATACAATGTAGTGTGATGGTCTGGGGCTGCTTTGCAGCTTCAGGACTTGGTTGACTTGTCATAATTTAGGGAACCATGAATTCTGCGCTCTACCAGGAAATTTTAAAGGGGAATGTCCTCAAGCTCAAGCACACTTGGGTTATCCAGCAGGACAATGATCTGAAACCACCAGCAATCCACCTCTGAATGATTAAAACACATAATAATACACACACTAATAATCCCACACATACACACACTGACATTTTCCTTCACACACACTGCTGGCAATTTGGGAGTGCCAATTAGCCCAATCTTTGGGACTGTGGGAGAAATCCAAAGTACCAGGAGGAAACCCACCAAGTACGTGGAGAACTTGCAAACTCCATGCACACAGACACAAGCAGGGAATTGAACCCTTGACCTTGGAGTTGTTACCAATAAGAATCGGCACATTTACAAAATTATTTGTGCACGAAATCTTCTTTTATGAATGTGGGAAAGTGCTCGTCCCATCATCCGGAGATCGCGAGTTGGATTCCCGGGTGATGCTATAACCTCCCGCAGCCGGGTGTCTAGAGAGAGCTGATTGGCCGAGCTCTCTCAGAGGGGAGGGATGATAGGTACTTAGTGCTCCCACATTAATCACGGCTCTACAGACAATCAGGGGCATCTGTGAGCTCATACAAGCAGAAGGAGCGAATAACGCTGTCCTCCGAGTGTGTTACGCTGCCCCCCAACGGTGTGTAAGCGAGCAGTTCGAAAAGATGCGGTCAGCTGGCGTCACGTGGTTCGGAGGTAGTAGTAGCTTAATGTGGGAGCCCCCTAGTGACGGGGAGGAATTGAACACGATTAAATTAGGAAGAAAATTGAGGGGGAAAAAATGCATAATGTTCTTTTTGTCAATGGATAGAGGTGGAAATGGGAATGTCTTTTTTGTGGTACTCACATATAAGAAACAGATACAACAGACACAGATCAGGTGAAAAATGTTGGAGTTTTTCTGCAATATTTACAAATTTATTTTGAGACTCCATTTATTTCCAGTGTCGTTAAACCCAGAAACCACTTTGATTTGTTTACTCTTTAGATGCTTTTGTAACTTTTGCTGTGCATCATAAAAAGAGCCTCTTCAATCCCTGAAGTGAGGAATTATTTCCACTCATAGGTCAATTTATAGAGCTGCATTAACACATGTCTAAGTGTAATAACATCGCCCACTCTTTGTGAGTAAACAGGATTAACCAACTATTCATCCTGAAGAGATGTCTCAATATCTTTAGTGGAACTATAGAAGGCGTGGTGGCTGTAAATGTGCAAGCCTTGATGAAATAGATAAATAGATATAAAGGATAAATGGTAATAAATGACATAAAATGGCTTTTTCTTTGTAAAAAAAATTGACTTTTATTAAAAACAATACAAAATCTTCAATACAAAAAGTTTTTTATGTTAAAAAAACATAAAAAAGCAGATATTTAAAAATCATATGTTTGGTATTTTTAAATATGTTTGCCACAAAACAAATTAATAAATAAATATTTAAATAAATAGCATAGGGGTTTGATTCATCACATCCATTTACGTGTCTTGTGCCCTGGGATAGGTTCCTGACACTATTCCCCCCCCCTTCCCCCCAAGCCCCATGAACCTTATTTGACATTTAAATAAATAATATAATAAATAACAAACAACTAAAAACTATTTTACAATACTTCTGTAAAAAATTGTAAATAGTGCACTTGTCGTTTGTTAAAGCTCTGAAGTCCGTTCTTTTAGTAAGACAGTGGGATTGACGTCACCTTCTTGTGAAGGAGTTGAATTCAAGTTAATATCTGCTAAATTGTACACTTTGTCCTCAGGCACTTTAAAGGACACGAAAGGGCATGGTCCTTTAACATTGAGGCACACGAGCTTCCTCAGAGAGGCGGTGTTTACAATGTCAAATCCTACTTTACCCCCAAACGTACTGGGCATCCAGTACTGAGGGGAGCAGATAGGATTTCCCAAAAGCCCTTTGAGGGAAAAGGGGGCACCCATCTCGACCATGGTCTCTCCAAATACAGCATTGTGTCTTGGTTTTTCCACCAAAAGACCAGTGTAGAGCTCAACGGAGTTCACATCTCCATACAGACTCTTCAGATCTGCTGCAAGTTCTTTATCTCCTAAAACACACCAGACAGGGATTTAGATTATTAGAAGTCAGTTTGATTTTATAGTACAAATTTCATCTTCAGTCAGTGTTTCAGGTGCCAATGGTGAATTCCATTGCATTTATTCCCTTTTTTATAACTGTGGTAGGCTGTCCGGTCAACATTCACACACATAAACACACACACACACACACACACACACACACACACACACACACACACTACGAACAATTTGGGAACGCCAGTTAACCTAATCTGCATGTCTTTTGGACTGTGGGAGGAAACCGGGCTACCCAGAAGAAATGAAAAGGCATGGTCCCCCATGCCCTTATAATATAATGTGTTATAATATAATGACAACAAGGCTATAAGATTAGCACCATAGGCTATGGGATTGTTAAAGCAGGGTGGTCTTTGTTTAAACAAATCATGATAATGAATGCCTCACCTGTCAATTCTTCAAAAGAAGTGTATGGCTCCATGTTGAAACGCTTCCTGTAAGCATTAAAGGACTGATAGCGTGTCTCTCTGCTGTGCTCCAGGATTTTAGTAGCCATTACCTGCACTCCAGCAGGCAGATTCCTTCCACCAGAGATCTGAAGAGATACAAGATAAAGTCAGGATTTTAACTGAATAAAGGTTGCCTGTTTTATCTTGGAATTGTTTTAATGGCTGTGGAAAGTAAATGTATCTCTAAATTTCTTTATAGATCGATATCTCCTGTGTGTATAAATTAAACTATCCTGTTACTTATTAAAGTTGCAGTTTGGGATTTTTGCATAGGGAACTTTGTCAAGCCTCAAACGCAGTCCAGTAAATGGTGGAAAAGTATTTTTATTTTACCTATAGTTTCCAACTTAAATAAATAAAAAAGTGATTGATATGATGAGATACCAACCCTGCCAGCTTGCTGTTTGCTGAAAGACTCCACCAGGTTGCCGATCCCATACTGTGCCACTATGGAGTTGTTGAAGAGAAACTGGGAGTGTGTATAGACCTGGTCCTGGATTTGAAAGGTGTCAGGCATGAGCGGGTGCCAGTGGTACAGCGTGTTGAATTCAGATGCAATGCGGTTCTGATACTGGAAACTCTCGCCGAAAAGGAGCTCGGGGTCAAATTTAAGCTTGAGGTTGTAGCCGCTCAGGTGCTGAACATAGTCCTCAATCACGATTTTGATGGTCTCACCTAAAGGAGATCAAATATTATGTGATCTAAGTTTTATGCTCTCAATCTCTTTAGATTTTACAATTATACAAAAATACTATTCATTTTGTAATCCTATCATGTATTTTGTTCATTGTTGTAAGAAATATCAACAAGAGTTGATGGAGCCAATAAGATTAAACGACAATTATCTATTAATCTAAATTTTACTGAAAGTAGATGTAAGTAGCTAGAAAGTCGCAAATATTTAACATCCAGCCTGGAGGTTTGCTCACCGATCAGTATAAGGCGTGCAGTTTGGAAAAGACGCTCATCGTCCCAGATGGGATGCTCCTGCTTCAGGCTGTCACACACCCGGTTGTGCTCTCTGAGCCAGATAGTGGCATACATCATGAGGCCTGGGACCAGGCCGAACGCTTCATGGCCCACTGCGAATCGGAACTCCTCACGAACGTGAGGTGGGTAGTGCATCTCGACCTGAATGTCTTTAACCAGAGGGGGGTACACCTCCCCGTCCAGAACCTGAGATGACAGCAAATTTAAGATTATATACGCTGTATCACATTTAAACTTAAAAGGCTAATTCATCTTCTCAGAGAACTTATTTGCTTTGACTTATTACTATAGATACTTCAAATGATTTTAATCAACGACATACCTGATATTTCAACTTTCCATCTTTGAAAAGTCTCAGTTTGTGCTGTTTCTCCAGAGTGTCTCCATAGATGTGACTTAAATCCACCTGAAACACCACACAATAATTAGAAAAATGATTTTAAAAATATATAATTACTAATAATAAAGTCACTCTGGACAAAAATCTTGTGTCAAATGAATAATTAAAAGAAATGTGGATATAACTGGTACTCACTCCGTGACCCAGGGATTTGGTGAAAGCTGGTCCTTTCTTGAAGTCAGACTTGAAGAACTGATGAGTAAAATGCTGAGCAAAGAATGCAAACATCAGGCTGGTGCCCTGTGGGTCTGGAATGAACTTCTGTCTCAGGAGGACCTTTTGCACCACCTGTTTAACGTCAGGAAGAGACGTGGCGCCTGTTGACAGACAGTGTTTGGGCAATGGGGGCAATGTACGAGTGTAGTAGGATAGGTTGGAGTATGCTTCCCAACTTTTGTAGTGATAATCAGCATTGTAAGTTGGGGGACTGTCCACCAAATTTGACCTCGCTGTAAATAAAAAATGCAAACTGTTACTAAAAAGAAAGATTCAAATGAAAATAAAGGGTGGATTGTTTGGTAACATTTTTAAACTTCAGCCATGCAAACTCAAATTATATAAATTTTTCTCAAGAAATATCATTTAACGTACATGTGAGGACGTAGCGCATCAAAGCGTTCCTCAGAAATGAGATGTTATTAATGATGTCCCATATCCATTTAAAGTGTGTCAGCAGGTAATGTACTGCGTTTGGTTTTGGTTTGACAATGGACCTGATCCAAGTGGAAAGTTCCGCTAAGCACAAAAAAGAGAGAATGTTAGAATCATGAAAAAGTCCATAAAGTGGACTGTAAAGTAGTCCGTAAAGTGGACATCTAATGAGATGTTTGGAGTTATGTGACTTACGTGTAGTGCAGTTCTCTCCATAGTATCCAGTCCTTGTGCAGTCACACTCGTAGGCATCTAAACCTTTAGATACACATACACCCCTGTTCTGACAAGGCTCCGAGCAGCAGGGATCCACTGGAGCACCTAAACCGAAGAAATTCTGTTAAATTCATTTCGGCAGTAAATGGGGAGTATTAGTTTGGGGCAGAAAATGCTAAAAGAGTGTATATAACACACTGAATTCTGGTAAAAAAAATAAAAAAATAAAAAATAAACTTACTTCCATTGCAGGAAAAGATCAAGCTTCCAAGCAAGACCAGGCAAATCACCTTCTTTATCATTCCAGAAATGTCCAGCTGTTTGGAAGTATTCAGTCTTCAGACGTGTGAGTTTCGGACCTTGTGTGCTCTGAGTGAGCTACAGGGCCTATTTTTATAGTCAGGAGAACGTGAGCACATGGTTTAGTCAAGATGAGATCAGCCCCAAAATTCTCTTATGTCGACAGCGGCAGTTCCTCATTCAAAAGGATTTTTTTTCTTCCAACTCAAAATGGAAAATCTGCCTCTGTCTTGCACTGGACAATGTGCGCCACACTGTGGAACTTCTGTGAATGTAATAATCTGAATTATTATTATTATTATTATTATTATTATTATTACTGAGTCAATCATTTTAGCCTATACCAGTTTTAGTCAATTATAAAACACTTTTTTAATTGTGTAAAAAGTCCCATGTGAGTGGAAAGTTAAAAGAGTGGCATTTAAAAAAAATAACTATGCAAAAGGCAGCCCTAAGACATTCATTAGGTTTATAGTTATCACATGCTAATATGACTAATAAACAGAAATTACAATGTACACAACAGAAGAGTCTGAGTATGCATTAATTAGAGAACTCCTATAATCAGCAAACAATAATTACTCACACCTGTCTGATAATATTGGGATTTGTGTGATTCAGTGCAAGGCAAAGCCTAAGAAAATAAAATGAAAAAGTTTAGTCATACTCACTCACTCACCCATTCTCACTCATGGTCCATACCGCTTTATCCTGTATTCAGGGTCGCGAGGGGCCTGGAGCCTATTCCAGGAGACTTGGGGCACGAGGCAGGGTACACCCTGGACAGGGTGCTAATCCATTTCAGGGCAAGTTTAATCATACTAAAATATAGAGTTACTTTTGGGAATGGACAAAAATGTTGGTCAAGTTTATTTAGCATTTTTTATATATCCGATGTATTGCACAACAACAAAAGAGAGTTTTGTAGAACAGCAGAGAGAAGATGGAAGAAATCACAGCATGATGCAGATCTTGTCTCTTACCGTTCTCTTCTCTCCAAATTCTCATGTAACATGACTTTTGCCAAAACTACCTTCTACAGGGAAAAGCTGGAAGCCTTTGTATGTGACCCTGGCAAACTCTACAATATCTTTTTCTCACTACTCAATCCACCGGATCCTCCTGCCCCATCCTCTCTGACTGCACATTCTATGATGGGAAAATTGCAGCAATCCGCCAGACCTTTGCTCCCAACCTCTACACTTCTAACCATTCAATCACAGTCATTATCAACCATTCCATCATCTGGTCATGTTCCTGCTGCTTTTAAGAAGGCAAGGGTTATTCCCATCCTCAAGAAACCCTGCCTGGATCCAGCAGACATCAGCAACTATCGCCCATCCATATCATCCATATCATTGGATGGCTTGTCATACAATTGTTATGCAGATGACGCGCAACTTTCTCTCTTTTCCTTCCTCAGATACTCGGGTTTCCACCCGGATCTCAATGTGTTTGGCAGACATCTCATCCAGGATGACAGCTCTTCAGCTAAAGCTGAGTAAAACCGAACTGGTGTTCATCCCTGGTGACTCACCCGGTCAAGACCTTGTGATCTCCCTGGACAAGAATCAGATCACTTCTTCAGCCACTGTCCGCAACCTTGGGGTAACTGTGGACAATCATCTGTCATTTTCCCCACACATTGGTAAACTTACTCACTCTTTTTCTTCCTTCACTCTCGATTTCTTCCTCACAACATTAGAAGAATCCTCCCATTTCTTTCTTCACAGGCTATTCAGATGCTTGTTCAGTTCCTTGTAATTTCAAGACTGTAAGTATCTAGACAGTGTAAGTATCTATCCAATAATGGAAACTTTAAAGCACGTTTGGTAAGTCACCCTGAATAAGAGCGTCTGCCAAATGTCTGAATGGAAATGGAATATTTTACTATGACTACCTATGTTAAATATCAAAAAATATAAATATTATAGATAAAGGCAGATCACCTTATTAGCCTAGTTATTTATCAGTCTAGTCTACTCACTCTCTCTCTCACTCATCGTCTATGACAGGACGAGCACTTAGAGCACAAGGTGGGTACACCCTGGACGGGGTTCCAATCCATCAGAGGCCACATACACTCACATTCATTCACACACTACAGGCAATTTGAGGACGTCAGTTAGCCTAATATGTGTCGTTGGATTAAACCTCCAGGGTCCGGGTTCAAGTCCCACCTCATGGTCTGTGTGCATAGAGTTTGATTGTTCTCCCCTTGCTTGGTGGGTTTGCTCCATGTACTCTGGTTTCCTCCCACAGTCCAAGGAAATGCAGATTAGGCTGATTGGTTTTGTCATGTGTGAATGAGCATGTGAATGCTGACCAGAGGTCCTAAAATGGGTCGTAAAAACGGGAATAAATACAATGGTCTCCCTGGATGGATTACGAGTTTCCTAGATGGATGCATGGAATTATAACCATAAATTAAATTTGCTGGTGCACCCATTGGCTTTCCTTAGCGATGGGACGTTTGGATCATTTTAATGACTCGGTTCTTTAAATCTTGTTTATCAAAATGAACGAATTGTCATTTAGTCATTTCATTCTTTTGATCAGAAATAAAATAAAATGTTACGTTTTCAATCAACAGACCCCCAACACATCCACATCCACAAATTTTGGCTATAATGTGTGATGAGTCTTCTAGTCCGAGTCGTTCGTTTTTTTTTTTTTGTTTTTTTTTTTTAATCTATTGCACTGTATAGCGTCTATGGGAGTCACGTGACAAAAGAACGAACAATTCAGAGCAAAAGACAACCTACGAAGGTTTGCGGTGCTTTGCGCATGCGCGCCCAGTAGAAAAATGAACGAATCTCTCTCTTGAGTCACGTTAAAGACTCGTTCAAAAAGAATGAGTCGTTTATAAACGACCCATCACTAAAGTTTCCATAGTGGGCGGGGTTTAAAAAGTTGGAAGCTGATTCACGGCTCTCGACTTTTTCTCGTTTCACCAACAGAAAGAAAGAGAGAGAGAGTGAGAGAGACTCTGAGTCTAAGGATAAGCTTTTGCGGTAAAGGTAAGTAGAACGGAAAGCTCTCTGTTCAATTTAATGTAACTTATTTTCATCAGTAGTAAAACTTTACTTCTGTTAGACTTCTGTTAATCACAATAAAGTTATTAAGTTTTTTTAGTTGTAAATTTCTTTGTTTGAGTTGTCGGATTTACGCTATTTATTTATTTATTTATTTTTTTACATTTTATGTAACATGAATATAAAAGTCCAGAATCTGTTAATTGATCACCACTGTTTGAGGAAACACGCATGCGCGTGTATGTTTATATACATTGTATAGGCGACTTTATAATAGGCGTGGCTTCTGCTGCAGCACGTACACGCTCAGAAATAATACATAATAATTATGTAAATGATGTTTTTTTTTAAACAACAAACACAGCAATGCACGGTTCTTAATTTCCTTTGGTTCTTATAGGAATAATCAGTGATAAAACACAAGATTTTATTAAAACATAGACATAGATTATATAATCTTAGATTACATAAGCCCTTAAATATTTTGCTTTATATATATATATATATATATATATATATAGATAGATAGATAGATAGATAGATAGATAGATAGATAGATAAGTAGACTTCCTTACTACACAAATTTTATTAGTCATACTTTCTACGATACGTTTTTGAGATATGGATCCGTGTTCCTGAGATAACGCAACAAATTTCTCAAGCTTTCAACACAACATACTGAGATAAAGACAATTAATTTGAGATCATTAAAAAGCACGATGTTTTCTTGAGATAATGAGATGGAGACCTATCGAATGTGCTGCTACATCACACTTGGACCTCTGGGAATTTGGTTAGAAAAGCATCTGATGTCTTTCCATTGTTACATGCAGAAGTTGCACTGTGTCCTTATTATTTTATTACAGTTTTTTTGATTGTGGTTGAAGTTGCTTTCTGACAGTTTATCACATTTTTCACTTTAGTTAACAGATGCCGCCCAAGAAAAACAGAAGCTTTTCCTGACATATAAATGTGTTTCCTCACGTTGAAACTTACATTGCTGGCAGGATGTCCTCCATAGACCCCTATCAGTACATTGTAGTAAGTTTAGCCCTTTATTTTACCAGCAGTTATTGTTTTTGTTTTTTTTTCTTGTTTTTTTCTCATAGATTACTGGATATGTGATGTTCATACCAGATCAAAGACATTGTTTTTTTGCCACGTTTCACCTGGATGAGCTGAAAAATGACTCATACTGTTACATCGTTCATCAGTTCCTCCAGACAGCTTTAACATAATAGTTTGAGGTTGTGTCAGAACTGGAGAGAATATGGAATTGGTTCACATGTACCAAACCCAAATGCATATTTTACGTGTATATATATATATATATATATATATATATATATATATATATATATAAGCAACACACACACACACACATGTAACGCACATACAGATGAAAGATGTAACGCACATACAGTATGAGTCATTTTTTATTTATATATATATTCTTTCAAAAGCCAGGCGATGCATGGATCTTCAACATGTACATGAGTTTATGTTGCCATCATGTCTGTATCATTCTTTGGAGGAACCCGTTTAAATCCCATCCCAAACTACAAAAATCCAGTTCATTTTTTTTCTCAAACGCATGAGCACAAACATGACATAGATGACTCTCTTGGGTGGCTGCTCCTGCTTCAATGTCCCTTGTGTCACTTGTTAGTCACTGATATGAGTGTTTTGTGTCGTCAGGTTGAACATCAATATTCTCACAGGTTTAGAGTGACTGTGGTGAGAGCGGAAAATGTCACCAAAGGCGCTCTTGGGGACTTGCGTGAGTGTGATGTTTGTTTTGTTAGCTCCAGTTGTTGCAGCAAAATGTTGCGTATGATGAATCGCTATGTGTGCATGTCTTTGTGTGCAGTTGACACGCCGGACCCGTATGTGGAGCTGTCGATCCCAAGTGCTCCAGAGTCGAGAAAAAGAACACGTCACATTGACAATGACATCAATCCAAAGTGGAACGAGACTTTTGAGTTTCTTCTGGACCCCCAACAGGATAATGTGCTGGAGGTGAGAAATCTGTTACTGAAAATATTATCAGATTTGAATCATAAGATCTCATAAGACCTTACTGATGAAGTCTCAGTTCTGATTAGTCAGGATGTGTTGATTCATTTCCTGTAACTGCAGCTTTCACAGGATTGCTGTTTGCATTACATTTATGTGCTCTTTTTTTTATGTGTTGTTATAGTAATGGATCGATCACATTCTGTATGGCAGACACTCAAATAATATAAAGCTAATAATAAAAACTGCATTTCTCGGGACTGTGTGTGTAGAGTTTGCATGTTCTGCCTGTGCTTGGTGGGTTTCCTTCAGGTACTCCGGTTCCCTCTCACAGTCCAAAGACATACAGAGTAGGCTAGATGGCATTTCCAAATTGCCCTAAGTGTGTGGGTGAGTGTGTGTGCTTGTGTGCCCTGCGCTGGATTGACACCCTGCTCTGGGTATACCCTGCCTCATGCCCCAAGTCCTGTGGGATAGGCTTTTGGCCTCTCGCAACACTGTACAGGATAAGTGGTATAGAGAGTGAGTGAGTAGCATGGTTTTTACAAGAATGCAGTATGTGTAAGATATTGCAAATTTCTTTCCCTGTTTTTATTTATTTGTACTTATCTATAATTTATTGTTTTTTTTAAAATAAATTTGAACTTGATAAACAGCCGACCTTGAAATACGAGTAGTATGTATACGCTTTGTCTGCCGCGTGTCAGGTGATCACAACTGAACCAATGGTCCTTCTTTCTCTCTCGCTGCGGGATTGTGGGTAATCGTCTCCCATGCCCGTTCTCAGTGCACGTGCCTCACTCGTATAGTCAACATCCGTGCGCCCGTGTACTGTTTATTATAACATTGTGACCACATGTGTTTGCGGCTAAAGCATTGTTTTCGATTTTGTGTCCAAGGGTAATGACTGTTCTTTAGTTACTGTATTGCAACAACTTCCCTGATGAAGAAAAAGATTAAAAAGGCTGTAGCAATGCGAGCGATGAATCTGTGTAATGACAATGCATATTTCCACAAAATCCTCAAAATGAGCCCAAAACAAGTGTCATTGCATAGGTCCCTTGTAAAAGTCACACAAAAAGAAAAAGATTTTAGTGAGCCAACAGAGAGAAGTGATTGTTACTGTGTGTGAAAGTCACACAGTAACAAACACAGGGTTATTGTGTCCTACACAATAACCCCCCCCCCCCCCCCCCCCCCCCCCCCCC
>JAOVVA010000052.1:21374312-21404229 GCA_028565275.1 Leiocassis micropogon | reverse complement strand
AAAACAGCATCACCCGGGGTTCGAACCAGCGCTCCCCGGATGATAGGGCGAGCGCTTTACCACTGCGCCACTCGGAGACGGGTATTAGTAATTTTATTGACAAAAATGTGACAATTATTGACACCCTAAAAAGTATTTAACATACAAAAAATGTGTTTGCACAAAAGGTGATGCAAACGTACTGTTGTAGAAAATCACAGTCCATTCCAAAGGTCTGCAACTGTTAAAAAAAAGAGGCAGGAGTAATACACTGCAGAGGATGGTGGTAAAGGAGGCGTAGGTGAACCCAAATATCAGTTTGAAGTAAAAATAATAATAATAAAAATAAGGAATTCTTAAGTAGCACAAGTGAAATATTAACATTTCTTTTCACAGCACTCTGTAAATGACAAATGTAATTTATTAGCCAAGTAATGATTTAAAGGTAATGGGGGAAAGCATTGAAATCTTGTAGGTTTTTATTTAATAGAAGATGGATCATTAAATGGTTAATCCAGTGTATTATGGATAACTTACTGTATTGATTGTTCTATGAAGGAAAAGTCTTTGGTGTGAGCCTAGTACGCAGGGTTTCCCGTCCAGCATGACATCGAGCGTCTGTGTGTGTCTTGTAGGTGTGTGGGGCAGTGCTTTCTCCATCCTGTTTAATCGAGTTATCGGAGTGAAGGAGACAACTGGCTGCAGCACTATGGAGGAGGAGATTGGTAAGGCTTGGTGATGAGGATGTTCGACTTTGTACTCATATTGAAAAGTGTCAGTGACGGGATTCATGTGAGGAATATTTAGCCGGAAAGCGCAAAGAAAACACTTTTATACCATACTGTCTCACATGAATCCTGAGTCCCACCATCACTTACACTTTTCAGTATGAGTACGGAGTCAGACGTCTCCATCGGCATGGACATGACATTCATTAGTCTCATTAATAAGAACACGGTAGTGTGGCAGGTGTTTGTATGAGCTACTTTTTCTGCATCTTTCTGTCTTATTTAAATGGTCGTACTTGTTTTGTAAAAAAATTACACCTTCTTCTCTTCCATCAACAGTCAGTGTTGTCTGTGTTATGATTTCCTTTCTCACGCTAACTGATAAAACTGTCAGAGATTATTTCAGTTTAGACCATATCACATTGCTACATTGGCATGTACAAGTGCATTTAAGAAAACCATGTGACCATACAAAATGAAAAGCATGTTCATATTACTGGAACAGTATGAGCTTCCCTGTAACTGTACAGTTCGAAACCATGTGGCCTGTGTAGATGATCTGCAACACATTAGCAATCAATAATACCCAGATGTTTTTATTGCATGAGTGATTTTTGCTTTTTTTTTCTGCTTTTTTTTGCTTTAGTGGGCATGTCTCGTCCCAGAGACATACTATTATTAAAATATGTAATGTATAATTAAAATTATAGCAAAACCCCCCCAAAATATTGAGTTTCATATTATATAACATGAGGAGCGTTCAATTCAAACCAAGACTTTTGATTGTGCAGAACAACCGAACACAGTTATGGGAGTAACAATTACCTTTATATTCTCCCTTGCTACACTAATGCACTTATCCCAGAATCAGGGTAGAAAGATTTCTCAGTAAGCCGGAGCCATGATTCATGTCTGAAACGCTGGCCTCCCAGGAACTCCTTGTCTCAGAAATGTGGAAATGACTTGTTCAGGACTTGTAGCAGTAACTCCCAGTCAATTTCTTATAATGTGCAAGTGGTGTTGGTGAATGATTGTGTGTACAGTCCCACAGACTGTGCTGCTTGATGGCTTCTGTAAATGTCAGCCTGTTTTATGCCTTCATTCACCGGAAATCTCATCACAAGTTCCCACTTGACTCGAACACCCCTCATATATATTTATATATCAAATAATGTGGAATAGAAAATTGTAAGAGTGGGTAACTTGTGTACAACTGTTTAATGTAGGCCGTTTAATTTCTTTGTTCTTTTTATTTGCAGAGCAAATTAAACCAGAGCACATTCTCGGAAATGACACGACAGATAACGAAGAGGAACTGCGCAGGAGTGAGTCACTCTTATACTTCTTAAGTAAACTTTATTAAAACTGCATTCATGTTCATATTAGTATTAAATAAGCTGGGTTTGGTTTTTTTTATTTCTTCCTTTGCCCTTTTCTGCATGTTTGTCTTCTTTTGCCATTCTTTCATATTACTTTTCCCTCTTAGCTGCTTTTTTTTTTCTCTTTTTTGTACTCTCCTCCCTTGTTTCATTTCTGTTCTCTGTCTTCTCTGCTGTTCTTTCCCACTTTTTCCAAGTCATCTTGTTACTCACTCTCACTCACTCATCGTCTAAACTGCTTAATCCTGTATTCAGTGTCACGGGGGCCTGGAGCCTATCCTAGGAGACTTGGGGCATGAGGCAGGGTACACCCTGGACAGGGTGCCAATCCATCGCAGGGCACACACATACACACACCAACACCAATTAACCTAATCTGCATGTCTTTGGACTGTGGGAGGAAACTGGAGTACCCGGAGGAAACCCACCAAGCAAAGGGAGAGCATGCAAACTCTATGCACACAGAGACGGGAATCGAGCCTGGCCGGGAATCGAACCCGGACCCTGGAGGTGCAAGGCGACAGTGCTAACCGCCACACCACCTCATCTTGTCACTATCTTTTGTTAATTCTTTGTTTCAGTTTTTTTCCTTGTCTCTCTTTCCACCTCTATTCCCTTTTTCCTTTTACTCTGTCCATTCATGCCTCTCTATTTTTCATCTCTTCTTTCTAATTGTATATTTTGTTTTGCTCTTCCTGTCCCTCAGTGGGCACAGAGTCTGCGGAGTTGGAGGAGGAGCGGCAGCGTAATGCTCAGGCCAGTTGGGTGCAGCGAATGTTCACCTCCATGGTGGGTGAAACGACGCTGTTTAACACGCGCGAAGGCCGCGCAGGAAAAGTCCACAACTTCATGCTGGGCCTGAACCTAAACTCCTCTTTGCCTTATACCCCTCGCCATCCCTTCCAGTCACAGTTATCCGTTGAAGATGAGGTCGACGCCGTCACAGGTACACAAACAAACATGCTTTATCCATTAGATGATCGGTGGAAACTCTTATTGTGCAGCATAGGCTTGTTTGGTTTTCTGTAAATCTGAGAATTCATCCCTTCCATATTAAATCATCAATAATGCAGACAGACTTGCTCCTCTGCATGCCACTGCAGGTTTAGCCCTAAGCACTGAACTGTGCTGCTTTCAGTTTGCAGCAATACATAAAGGTTTGTTTCACTGAGAAAGCTTTATGCTAGTTCCCACTCACACTACGGTGAGGAGAAAACTGAGTTTATGGCGAACACTCATTCTTAAACAGGAGTGTGGAATTTTTTTAGACTACTTCAGACCTTCAAGAAGATTTAATGATAATTTTTCTGCATGTGTTTTGCCAACTTGATCCTTGATAGCGCCCTTTAATTTCATATTGATAAGGTTTTTAAGAAGGATTGTTTTGAAGGTTTGAATTAAACATGCACCCTTTTTGATATATAGTCAATGATTACATTTCTGGATGGTACCTTAAAGCACTTTCACACTAACCACGTGTTAACCACAAGTAGAAGAAGAGAACGTGGAAGTCAGTCTTTGTGCTATGATTAATATTATTGACATTTTGGAATAAATGTCAAGAGCTTCTCATGCCCTCCTACTTTATCAGCTCTGGCTGTGTAAGTCAGATGGTGAAATTGGCACACACACAGAGATTTTGGAGGAGACAGATAGCGCTGATGACATTGCATCTACTTCCGTATTAGGGTATGATTGGTTTACATATCTGATTTGATCGATGCCCGAGTATGCTGTGTTGTCCTCAAGACCACTTACTGATCAAAATGGACCAGACTTTGGGTTTTTCTCAAGTGTTCTCAGAAATGATCCTGGGGCTCGAATGTGAAAACGCCCTTAAAGCGTTTATTCCTTTAATCACGTTTTAGAGTCCTTACAAATGCATCCTTCTTGTAGATCCCAATGAGTTTGTTCACATCTATGAGCCTTTGGACGTAAAGAGTAAGAAGATTCATGTGGTGGACAGTGGCCTGACCTTTAATCTTCCCTACCCATTGATTCTGCGACCTCAGCGTGGCGTTGATCTCATCATATCTTTTGATTTCTCTGCCAAGCCCAGTGATTCCAGTCCTCCTTTTAAGGTTGGTATGAAGTATCCATTTTGTACCACACGACTGACAATTGGTTACTGTGGCAGTTATTATGACAGCAGTAGAATATTGGAGGTTATTAAAGATGGCAGTAAAGATAAGCAGACTATGTATAAAACTTATGCACATATGGGTGTGATGATTCAATTTCCACAAAATTAGCCATATGATGTAGAGTATTATAAATAATTCCATATGATTGTATCTTGTGACAGTTTCATAATATTTAATATGATACTGTGACTTTTTTTCCCCCCTCAGGAGCTTTTATTGGCGGAAAAATGGGCACGCATGAACAAGTTGCCTTTCCCTAAGATTGACGTAAAAGTGTTCGATCGTGAAGGTCTGAAGGAGTGTTACGTGTTCAAGCCCAGGCCAGGGGAAAAAAACTGCCCCACTGTCATCCACTTCGTCCTTACCAACATCCACTTCAGGGAATTCAAGGCTCCCGGTGAGGACACAAACATTTTTTATTTGTAGTTTCAGTGTGTATACACCGAGAAATTCAACAATATTGAGTGTACTGTAGAATACTAGGTGTACCTGTAGAATACTCTATCGTAAAGAGGAGTTCATGGTTGACTCGATGGCTGCAAAGTGCCCAGGTCCAGTGGCTGCAAAACAAGCCCAAATCATCACCCCTCCACTGCCATGCTTGACAATGATTATGATGTTTCTGCTGTTAGTTTTTTACTAGCATTAAGGCCAAACAACTCCACTTTGATCTCATCTATCCATAGGACATTGTTTCAGAAGTCCTGTGGTTTGTCCAGATGCAGTTTTGTGCACCTCACTCGTGCTTCCATGTTTTTTTTAGACAGAAGGCTTTCCCCTAGCAACCCTTCCAAACAAACCGTCCTTGTTCAGCCTTCTTCTAACAGTGTTGTCATGGATTTTATTTGTGTTGTCATGCTCAGCGAGGCCTTTAGGGTCTGGGATATAGCTCTTGGGGCTTTTTTTTTTTTTTTTTTGCATTCTCTGAGCATTACACGGTCTGACCTTAGAGTGAATGTGTGGGACGTCCACTCCTGCAACTGTCTTGAATGCTTTTCACTTGTGAAGAAACTTTCTGTAGATTATTGAACTCCAAATTGTTTAGAAAATGTTTATAATCCTTTCCAGATTAATATACAGCAACAATTGCTTTTCTAAGACCATTGCTTATATCTTTCCCTCTCTGTCTTGTGTAACACACACCTGAATGCTGCAGACCAGCAAACTGGGAGAACTTCTGCTTTTATAGAGGTCTTATGATCAATTAATCAAGGCCTGCAAACTTACCCTCTTAAATCAACTTCGTATTGCCCTGATTTTTTTTTTTTGGCTTTATTTTTGTTAAATAAATAATGGCACGGTGAAAAAGGTTATATGTTGTATTTGCATAACACAGCATTAAGACCCACTATGATCAGATTTCTTTTCATTTGTGTTTACCCAAAATCTTCAAATAAAAAAAGGGGGTACTAACTTTTATGCATGACCTGTAAATAATCAGAGCCAAATTCCACAACCCTCATTTCCTGCAAAAAAGCATTCCAATGTTCAGCTGAAACTCATATGAAGCGTCTGCGGTCCCACTAAGCTAAATCGAGATGTGTATAAAGTTAGTGTATTTAGTACAAATTCAACTCTTTTCATTTTCTCACGTTGCTTATTTTTATTAACTGCCATTTTTAAAGGGATAGTTCAGTTTTTTATGTAAAAGGTTAAAAGTTATGACTTCTTAGCAAACTATTTATCCTTATAATTTGAAGATATAAGTTTAAAGGCATTTTCTTCTACTTTCTTCCCAGTTTGGTCACCTGCCAATTCCTACCCATCATGCAGTTCTCTCTTATCATTTGACATACAGTACACTGTGAAGGCATATGAAGCCAGCCACTGAAATCTAATTTTAATGCTCAATATTAGAGAGCGACATTAAACACTTAGAGGAATGTGCTATCTGCCTTTTTCCCCCTCTACATAAACTCGGAGACATCCATGATTGGGTCGTGCCTCTGTGATTGACAGGGGAGAGATAACAGTACTAGATAACTACAAGAGAGCATGACCGGTTTTGCTTCCTTGTCTTCCGGCCTTGTCTGTGCTATTGTTGGGATTTGAAATTGTCATCTCTGAACAATAGGGCGAACATGTTTGTGTTGCATCACTCAGGAGCCACCTGTTAGTCAGCTAAAAGCTCAACGTAAGATCTCCTCTCACACTATGCTCCCTTCATCTTAAAGGTCCCAGTTCAACAATACTGGCTATATTAAACACACACACACACCTGAAGACATATCTGAATGTTTGAATGGCTTGATAATGGAACAGAATTTACATGTTTTATGCTCCACATTTGTCTTGTCTTTAATGCATACAATGTTGATTCTTGAATGGACTTGATAATATGACCTAACTGTAACCTCTGATGTTTGCTCATTGTTGGTTGGTAACCTGTACCCTCCCTGTGCTTTAATTGTTGTGTAGTGATATTGAAGACTCTTTTGAGCTGTTTAGTAACGGAAATAAAATGTGTATCTTTTATGTTATTGTTCCGAAGGAGTTCCCAGGGAGACGGATAAGGAGAAGGAGTTTGCGGACTTCGACATATTTGACGATCCCGAGACCCCGTATTCCACATTCAACTTCCAGTACTCGAACCAGGCTTTCAAACAACTGCATGACCTCATGGAGTTCAACACACTCAACAACATCGAGGTCTGTTGTCTCCCTTGTTCAGAAAAGAATATCCTAATAAGGACCTTATAGAAAAATAGATCTTAGGAAATATGATAGTGATATTACCACCCTGGGTGGCGTAGTGGATATCACTGTGGCTTTAAGGGTGCGAGACCTGCCTTTGGGTTTGTGTGCCTGATTTCCTGTGCTTGGTGGGTTTCTTACCACAATCCAATGCTAACTGGCATTTTTCAAAAGTGTGTATGTGTGAGTGTGTGTTTCACCCGCGTGTATCAAGTCTCCAAATGGCATTTTCTCTGGATACTGCAAGCGCAAAAAGGAGAAAAAAAAGTTAAAACCTGCGTGTATCCGTGTGCTCATTGTCAAGTTGAGTTTTGACACTTTGGAGGCATTTGAGTTGCAATTTCTTACCCTACAGGAGGTACACTCTAACCTATTCACATATTGAAATACCATGTGGTACGAAGTTTGTTTAGAAATAATAATTATGCCGGATGACAGAGACACGTACTGCTCAGGAAAAAGATGTAGCTTTTTGTGTTTAATTGAATTTTAAGTTAAATGTAAAACTTGTATTTTTAATTAGTTTGTATTGTTTAAATGCCACCTTTTTGTTTTTAAACCAAGAATGCTAATATAAGGAATGGACTACATTTCATTCCGTCCTACAGTTAATTATGTTCTATTAGTTGTGAAGCTGTGGAATGAAGCTAATGTATAAAACTTTTGAGTTATGACAACTTATTTTAAAGGTTCAAGGTCCTAAAATTGTAACAAAATTGGAAAACAGTGTAATATCAAATAGGGATATTTATAAAATCGGATCAGCACCGAAGTATTATAATATAGTATCAGATGGTGACTAGTGAGTTCCATCCCTACATTACCATCATTTTATGTTACCTGTGTTCTTAATGTTACAAGGATTTCTACAAAGTTTCTTTTGTCCATGAGTGCACATATTGTTAAAAAAACAATCTCTCTCTCTTTCTCTCTCTCATTCTCTTTCTCTTCTCGTATTGTTTTGCAGCTTATAAAAGAAGCCATCAAAGACAGCATTCTCCTGAGGCGGATGAACCCGTCACGCTGCAATGTCTCTCTTTCGCTCAATGAGGTTGAAAACAAGAAGTTCCTGAAACGTAGCACTGGCACTGTAAAAAAGGACACGCCTAACAGATAAACACAACGAGAGGGTTAAATCACAGTCTCAGTTTCCTGACAGTTTGGAAGTCACATCAAAGTCTGCTGGACACTGGGTTAAAATGGAAGTAAGACAGGACAAGCAGAACTGGATTCACCACATTAAGGCGCAGTATGTGACGGGCATTCTGTGGACTTTTTTGCCGCTTTTAATTTGTGATTATTATTTTTTTTTTTTTTGACGACGGATTGCGTTGTGTGTACACAAACACATGCGCAGACGCACAGAGATCTGTATCTGTAGATGTCTTTAGGGCGGGTTTGACTGTGAGTAATCTCCACACGCGTATGGATTTAATCACATGCTGTTCACTCCGTAATGCAGAACGATCACTGCAGCCCTACAGTCAAATGCTCAAATGCACTGTGGGATGGATAACAATGATGGGATGAATATCCATGAATTTGCCTCAATTCATCATTCATGAAGAGTTCCACTCCTTTCTTCCAAAATGTCTTTCAAGTGTTTATATGGTGTAGCTTCAGTGGCTGAGGGCTAGTTTTAGTTCTAGTCATAGCCCATAGTAGGCTATGATTGTAGACAGAAAGAAAATGCAAAGCCTTGTTATTTAATAACATATATGGCTAAGGGTTATGTTTTTTGTGTCAGTGTGCTTCCTGACAGATTGTGCAGGCCTATATGTCATGACAAAACTTAGGCGTAGGTGAAAGGACTGTCTTGTGTTCAAGCCATTTCTATTAAAAAAAAATACTGGTGATGGATCTAGAGTTAAATTGTCTACTCAGTTGAAGACATCCTGACGATTCACTATTACACTTTCCATTCATTTCTTCTTAAGCTCCATTTTACAGCCAGTTATCTCAAGATTAAGTTACAAAGAGACGCATACCTGCCCTCCAACAACCACAAGCTGCCTGGAAGGATCAGGAAGTGATGGCATGATGTGACATGTTGTATACTCTGTATACGCACACTTCCTGGCTTCATGCACACTTTTTAGTTTTCGTATAATACCTGCTCATGCTCTTCAACCCTGTCTACCCAGATAAACCTTTTTCTGTACAATAATTTGTTCATTATGTGGTGTAAGAGTTTGGGTGAGGACTGGAATGACTTGCCTTTTTTTTGTTTGTTTTTTGAAGTTGTGTGGGAGGCAGGGAGGTTGTGATTTAATATTTATAAGTCGTGTCAGTTTCTGTGTAATCATGAACTGCAGATCAGTTCTGCAAATGAACATTTCAGAAATTACATTGTTTCATTAAAATCTAAGGTCTATTTATACAGCGCTTTTCCAACACTTCATATTCTTAATATTTTTGTGTAGTATTTATGAATCAAGTACGTTTAATATCATCTCAGTTCTGTGAAAACTCGAAGGCTATTGGACCTCATGACCTATGTTTATTTTATGTTTTTATGAACTTATAAAGAGTTGACTGTACAGTTACTAGAATATAGCATGGTACAGTTAGCGCTGGATAACACTAATAATGAAAATGAGTTTTTTAAACAATATGTACTGCAGAATGAGAAATATTTGCTTTTTTTTTAGTTATGATTGTGCATGAAGAAAAAGATCTTCAAAGTCAATATCAGGCTTTGATTTTAGAGAGTATGTGCTGGATATGCATCCTGGATTAAAGATCGGTCAAAGTTCAGCATGATTCTTATGATTTTTAGTAGATTACCAACTTTTATACAGAATATTTTTGTAATTACTTAAATTGTTCTACCTTAATAAAACTCCAGTTCAATCTGGATAAACATGAGTGCTGAATATAATCCTTTCTTGTTTCTCTGTAGCATCACACATAAAGTCTATGAAAGCACCATTAACAAAACCCATGCACAGTATATGCCATATTTCCTCATTTACCAATTTACTTGAAGTGTGTGCAATATACAGTATATTTACTTACCACAGATTACATACAGTATTTCTAATCAACATACAGTACTACTCAAATGTTTGGACACAAGTTTGGGTTTATTTTCTACATCCTACATCAATACTGAAGATTTAAAACTATGAAGTAATGAATTACTTAAAGCCATATTTGTTGGCAGTCCGTTGTTATTTTAAGACACGAAGGTCATCTGTTCTGGAATAAAAAACAGTATTGTAAAGTGCATTTGCAAAACCCATTAAGCACTATGATGATGAAACTGGTTCTCATAAAGACCATCACATGAAAGCAAGACCAAAACTTACCTCTGCTGCAGAGAAGTTCATTTAAATTATTCCAGCTTCAGGAATCACCAATTAACAAACAGCACCTCACTTTTGAGCCTTTATGAAGTTTTTACAGATGATAAGTAGCAAACACATCTTTTAATAACTTTTGAACAGTTATTTAACACTCCTCAACAGTCCATATTCGTCACACCACGCCTTTACTGCACCTTTACACCAGTGTTACCTGTGTTATAGAGGTAACTGATTGTTTATATAGTTACAGTATATTATACTTGTTATAATGCTCATATTCATACTCACATTGCTTAAATTCTGCACTTTTTTAGCTATTTTATTCTTGTAAAGGACATTGCAAAAATTGCAACACTTGGTTGAGATGAGGTTGACACAATTGCAATTTTATTGTATTCACACAATGACAATCAGGTTTATGAATCTTAAATGTAGTCTCATTAATAGCACCTGTAATCATTAAGGCCCTTGTGAAATCCTCATCAATTACTGCAAAAATAAAATACATAATAAAAAATCTATATAAATAGCAAATAATTACAAAACCTGGACGTTCTATGGGTTTAAATCTCTCCTCACAGTCTGTGTGTGTGTGTGGAGGTTACATGTTCTCC
The DNA here is from genome assembly GCA_028565275.1 of Leiocassis micropogon. Lineage (NCBI taxonomy): Eukaryota > Metazoa > Chordata > Actinopteri > Siluriformes > Bagridae > Leiocassis > Leiocassis micropogon. The sequence continues at coordinate 21,393,383 of JAOVVA010000052.1, read as the reverse complement.
CCATGCCTTTTGGGTTTCTTCTCAGTTGAGAGTCGATGCCAAAAAGGATATGGAGTTGACTCCAAAGCTTTCAAGTCGACTTAAAAGCCTTGGAACCAATTCCACATCCTGACTGGTTTGACCCAAGTTTGCATGACTTCAAAATTTTTTATCCCGTCTTACAGGAACCTCTCTTTATATTTTTTGTTACTTTGGTCCGTCCATGTGCCGTCTGGCACATCAGGCGACGGTGGAGATATATGCGAAATTTCTGTGGCAGTTACTTAAGGGGTGGGTTTGCCAGCTTGATGCCTAATTGTCATTCGCACACTAAGGGCAATTTGGCAGCGCCAATGTTACTGAAAGATTTATAGATAGATAGATGGATAAATAGATAGATAGCATTCTCTCATTCACTCACCGTCTATAGGCCTACTGCTTTATCTGGTGTACAGGGTCGCAGGGGGCCTGGAGCCTATACTAGGACACTTAGGGCACGAGGTGGGGTACACCCTGGACGGGACACACACACACACACACACATACACATACAAGACAATTTACCCTAGTTTATACAGTATGTCTTTGTACTGTGAGAGAAAACCCACCAAGCACGGGGAGAACACACACACACACACACACACACACTCAATGTACACAGACCTCAAAATGAATCTTTAAATAGTTTCAGATTATATTTGCAGCAATCACTGTATCACCTACTCAACTTATGGTTTATTTTACCGTGTGTGTGTGTGTGTGTGTGTGTGATCGACTCTCACTATCGATTCGACTGAATCAGAGTCGATTCACAAATAGTGACGGGTCGTTCATGAACGATTCGTTCTTTTTAAACGAATCTTTAACATGACTCAGATGAACGAGTCGTCTCGGAGAGTGATTCGTTAATTTTCTACTGGGCGCGCATGCGCAAAGCATCGCAAAACCTCCGTATGTTATATACAGGAAACAGAAATGAGTCGTTACCTTTGAGTCTTTTGAGTCGTTCGTTCTGTTGTCACGTGACTCCCATAGACGCTATGCAGTGCAGTACACAGGGACCAGTATTGAACGATTCTCAGCAATGAGTCTTCGAGTATCGAGTCGTTCGTTCCTTTGTCACGTGACTCCCATAGACGCTATACAGTGCAATAGATTCAAAAGAACGAACGACTCAGACTAGAGGATATGAGAGGTGAGATACTATTCTGTTTATTATAATATGTCCTTAGTTGCACTGTGATATTTTAATTAATTGGAACTTTGTGTATGTAGACGTATTGGGGGTCTTTTTTTATTAAAAACGCAACACTTAAATTTATTTCTGATGAAAAGAACGGAATTAACGAAATGACTCAAAAAAAGATTCGTTCATTTTGACGAACGAGAATCAAAGAATCGAGTCACTAAAATGATTCACTACTCACAAACTTCCCTCCTAACGCTTCCCTGGAGAGTATTTATTTATTCATACGAGGGTAAACATCGCCACCTCGTGTTCTCGTCTGCGTATTACATTAAAACTGAAAGCGGAAGTCCTGGACCGCTTGAGGGCGCTCTACGCGGAAGTGACTGCGGAAGGATCGCTTGCTTCCTGAAAAGTACCGGGGTCTGAAGCTACTCTTTCTCTTTTGTATTATTATAACTTTACGAGGCGTTTAAACATGTCGAAGAATACGGTTTCGGACCGCTTTAGAAGGGTTGACGTGGACGAGTATGACGAGAACAAGTTTGTGGATGAAGAGGAAAAAGGCGGAGAGAATCAACTGGGTCCGGACGAGGCCGAGGTCGACTCCCTCATCAGACAATATCCTTTGGGCTTTTATTATTATATTAATAATTCGCATGCGGTTATGTATTTTTAACTACGATATTATTATATAAGTGCTTTATGTCTTTCTATGTATTAACCCGTGCCCGAAAAGCTTTCGCGTTGACGGTGAGGAAATGTAATGGGTGTGGTTAGCCCTCATTCATTCGTTACGCGGGCGGAATCTTAAACAGCAACAAGCTCCCTACAAAGGAGCACTAATTCAGTGACGTCATTAAAGCGCTCGACGTTCTGTGTAGTGTCCTATATAGTTGAAAAGGGTGCTATTTGGGACTCGCAAGCAAGGCATCATCTGTGCGTGTTTAAACACGATCTTAGAGGCTATCTCCGCATTTAGGCCCCTCCTAAAAAAAACAAGTGTGAGTAGTAAGTAAAGAGAGTAAAATGTCATGTTTAATCATTGTAGTTGTGCTGTGTGCACAGTAGTGGCTCTGTCGCCTTGCACCTTCAGGGTCTGTGTTCGACTCCAGCTTTAGGTCTGTGTACATGAAGTTTGCATGTTCTCTCTGTGCTTGGTGGGATTTCTCAGGGTACTCCGGTTTCCTCCCACAGTCCAAAGACATGCAGATTAGGCTTTAATGTAACCTAATGTGGCTTTCCGCAAAATACCTACCCAACCCCATAAGTAACTTCCTCTATCTCTAGATTTATCTCCAGAGTGGACGTATCCGTTGCCTGATGTGTCAATGATATGTTCTCCCCGTGCTTGGTGGGTTTTCTTCTGGTCCTCCAGTTTCCTTCATTGGGCTATTTGCGCTTCCCGAAATTGCTCATAGTTTGCGAATGTTGGCCGGAGGTCCTACCACGTTTGTAAAATAAGAATAAATAAAACGGTCACCACCATTGGTCTCCACGGTCCCTGGCTGGACTAAAGGAGGCTCCTAGATGATTGGATGGTAGTGATGGGAAGTTTGACTCATTTTAGTGACTCAGTTCTTTGAATCTCTTTTATCAAAATGAACGAATCTTTTTTTGAGTCGTTTAGTTCATTTCGTTCTTTTAATAAGAAATAAAATAAAATGTTGCATTTTCAATAAAAAGACCCCCAATACGTCTACATACACAAATTTTGGCTCTAGTTCCAGTAATCAGAATATTACAATGCAGCTAAGGACATATTATAATAAACAGAATGTGTAGCTCACCGCTCATATCTTCCAGTCTGAGTCGTAGCACTGCATAGCGTTTATGGGAGTCACGTGGCAAAAGAACGAACGACTCAGAGTAGAAGAGTCATCAAGAAAGAATCGCTCAATTCTGTTTCCTGTACATAATCTACGGAGGCATGCGCGTCCAGTAGAAAATTAACGAATCACTCTCCGAGACTACACGTTAAAGATTCGTTCAAAAAGAAAGAACGAATCCCATCACTAATGGATGAAATGGATGATTGGATGGATGGATGGATGGATGGATGGTTGGAGTGTGCACAGTGCCAAACTCCCAAAATATAAACCTGAAGCCATAAACTTACCTTTTTTTTTTGGACAAAGTGGGCACATTTCATTTTGTGAGTGTTTTTAAATATTACTCCTAAAACCACAAGCACCACGCCATTGTGTTTACTTCACAGGGCAAAACAGACATCCTAAGTGTACCAAAACTCTCTATACATAGGGCAAAAAGTACCTATTTACAGGATGTCCTCTATATCAGTGGTTACCCACCCTGGTTCTGGAGGAACTCCTGCTCTACCACTCCCACTTTTATTCAGAAACAGGCTCAAATGCTTAAGGTTTACTGATCAGCTGGTTGTGGGTTCAAGCCCCAGCACATCCACACTTCCACTATTGATCCCTTGAGTGAGGCTCTTATACCCTATCTGCTCCAGGGGGCGCTGTATCCTGGCTGACCCTGTGCTCTGACCTCAGCTTTCAACTGGGATTTGTGTAAAAATCCATTTTATTGTGCTGTAAGTTACTGAATCTTAATCGTAATCAGCTGATTAGTTAAATCAGGTGTGCTAGGAGCAGAGACAACACTACAATGTGCAAGGAAGGGGGACCTCCAGTAATAAGATTGGGAACCACTGGTCTACATGATTTCCATTTCCAGTTGTCTTTCTTCCTCTTCCTCTAGTGTGATGCATATAATTTCTCTACTGTGTTTGTTTCCCTGGTGTATGGAGATGCCTGGGACAGCCTGTAGATTAGGTTGTTACTTGTTAATATCACGATGCTGTTGGAGTAGTTTCTTTCTTAACACCACGCACAGGGAAAATGATGGACGCGCTCCAGGCCGTGCTGAAGAACCCACCGATCAACACCAAGAACCAGAACGTCAAGGTCAGAGGCATAAAAAAAACAGACATGGACGATAAAGAGAATTTCATTCCCTCACAGTGTTTTATGGGATTTTTCACACATTTAAATAACTTTCCATTTTGTTTATTAAATGGAAAATATCGATTCGAGTGAGTATATAAAATGGAACTCATCGGAGAGAGGTTTTTTCGGTGGTTAAATATAAAATGCATTACATAAGAAATGGAAAAATCCAGTTAAATACTGTAGCACCAGGAAGAAAATATCATTATGGCTAAATAAATGAAAAATAAGTTAGAAACATAAAGTGGATGATGATGATGCCACATTGTAATTTTTTTTTTTCCTTAATCCTTAATGAGGTGAAGTTCATAAACGTTTAAATGCACTTAAATAGTAGACCACCTGACTGGATACAGATCTCTCACATGTGTTCAGTTCACTAGCCAAAGGATTTGTTATAGTATGTTTGTTTATACGAGATCTTCTCCTTAACGTGTGTGTGTTTGTGTGTAGGACCGGGCCGAGGGTCTGGTACTGAAAGTCCTCACTGCCTTTAAGACGAGCGAAATTGAGAAAGCGGTCCAGTCTCTGGATAAGACTAAAGTGGACCTGCTTATGAAGTACATCTATAAAGGGTTTGAACGACCATCAGAGAACAGCAGTGCGGTGCTGCTCCAGTGGCACGAGAAGGTACACTCAGTGTGTGTGTGTGTGTGTGTGTGTGTGTGTGTGTGTGTGTGTTTACAATGTGGGAGAAGCAGAATCTGCTCACAAATTAAATTAGAGTTAATCATTTTGATATAGTTATGATTGAGTGCAAAAGTTTGTACCCCCTGGTTTCTGAATGAATAAAGAAGCGTGCTGTAGGTTCTGCTGTAGAATAAATAAATATGTAGCTCGAAATTAACCTTCATGCTCATAAACCCAATTACATTTTACATGGTGAATAAGCAGGATGTCTTAAAGAGCTGATGTGAATTGAAACCTCGGTTAAAACTGTAACAGATCCGTCCTACAAGACCAAAAGTGCAACTAAAAAACTTTTCAGTATGAATCGGCCTCACTTTTTGTATTCTTGCGAAAAGTACCTGTAATTCTGGACTGCTCATCTTAAACTATGTAAAAGAAAGAAAAATCCAATATGTGATGATGTAAATCTTGATAAATGGTGTGATGTGGCTGTTTATGGACAGACTGCTGATCATTATTTGTTAGGTACTTTAAGCTGTATATGAAAAGTGATCTTGTGTAACTGTGAAGCTAAATGTTGTGTGTGTGTACGTGTGTGTGTGTTTGTGTGTGTGTAGGCACTTTCCGTAGGTGGTGTGGGCTCCATCGTGCGAGTGCTCACAGCTAGAAAAACCGTCTAACTCTCTCCATCAGGACGCCTTGGCAGCGCTGGCACAGGGATTGGCTGGCCCAAGCTCAGCGCCAGGCTCATCATTACACTGTGGAGGACGTCAGCCTCTCTCTCTCTCTCTCTCTCTCCTCTTTTTTTTTTTTTTCAACTCTATGATTTTTTTTTTCTATTCTCGTTACATTGCTCGCATTCTGGGTTTCGTCCAGAGACAAATCACAGCAGCTCAGATCTGTACATCACCCACACAGCAGCATTCCTTTAAAGCGGATTTGCAGATCTGATCTCTGTTCTTTACATGTTTACAAAAGCAGATGTTCCTCTATCTCCATCTGCTCCACCTCTTTCACCCCAACGAACTGTCAAAATAGCTTCAACTGAGTTAAGGTATATATGTACTTAGGTTATATACCGGAAGGTGTGAGTGTTACAGGTATGACTGTAGACTGTTGTCCTGTACGTTTTGCCACGTGTAATGAAATATCATACAGTCTTTCACCCCACAAACAGCTACCTTGTGCTAATCAGCTGGCTTAAGGGCACGAACAGCGTTCACGTGCGCTTATGAAATCTGCAGGGCTCGAATCAATCAGGTGCTTTGGCGCTAACGCATGTCAGTAAATGACTTTAAAAGTAATTCATCACGGTACAAAATCCCTCGCCGGTCTCAACGCTTAGCATATTTCCGTGGTTAGAAGTCCCACTGGAGTGTAAGAGAGATCTGTTTAGACTCTGTGTCCGTCTTTTCAACACAACACTGATATGTGCTCGGCTGATATCAACGCAGCTTACCTGTCTTACAAACTACGCCTGTATCCGTCAACTTCAAGGTTTCACCAAAATAAAGATGACGATGTTTGGTTATAACAAGCGGTGGAACAGTACACTGGTTTAAAAATAGGTACACGATTATGAGTTATGAGGTACTGGTTTGGATCCTTATGTTTCCAAGTGGGAATGTTCTTGTTTGAAATGTGCACGTTTTAAAACATTTCAGAAAAAGCCTAGAGAATTTTTGTGTCTCTGCATTTTATTTTTTTTTTCTAATAAACTGCTAGATGCTGAGAAGGGTAAACGTGGAACGGTTTAACTAAGTGAAAAACTGAACAGTCAGACTGTCACCGCAGTGTCAGTAACAACTGAGTTCACGAAACGTGATGCAATATTGAAATTTATCGCTGTGGCAGCAACTGTGGTGGTTCAGTCAACTCTTCTTGAAGCTATGTGTAATTAGTGTATTCAGGGTCTATTCTTACAATCCGGACATCACGTCTGAGGGAAAAAGCTCATACTTGTTTCCAAAGTCTCTAAACCTTCACGTTGTCCGTATAGTACTTAACCGCCACACAGCTATAACACCTAGCAGCATATATTGCCCTGCTGCCTAACAACCATTTTGAAAGCACAAGTTCTACATATTAAAAGTTAACGATAATCTTTTTTCTTCTTCTTCTGTTTGTTTTTCCAATACCGTTCCAAACCTAAGTTATAGCCAAACACGTTGGCTTTATTTTATTACTGACAGTCTGGTCCTAACGTTGCTGTTTTAGGATCAGCTTTTTATCAACTTTACATTTTGTTTATCAGGACAGGACAAGCCAAAGACTGATCCAGCATCAGCGACAAATAAAATCTGTTGCGTGTCGTACTCAAACTTGTTTATGTATATCTTGTATGTCACATATAAAGGCATTATTTGGGGCTAGCCTTGACTCACAATCTGCCGTTTCATTTTCAGAGAAGCTAAACGCAAGAGAGGGTGTGCGAACGATCCCACAAGTACTGCACTATATTACTGGAACTAAACATTTCCAGCCAGTGTGTGTGTGTATTTAGGGAATGCTTTTAGCATAGCCTTTGTGTAATCCATCAAAGAAGCCATATGTGATGAACAGACTGACATGGCCATGTTTGAGAGGTTCTAGTTGTGCATATCACTCATTTGATCAAAAGTGCAAATGAAATGTACCAGTTTACCAACTGCCTTATGAATGATTCCTTTTATAATGTGTTATCCATTTGGAAGCAATAAAATTGTATTAATTGAAAACCGCTCTCGTCTTCTGTAGTGATTGCTCCGGTTTGATTTTTCTTCATGTCTGCTAAACATAAACAGCCAGGTAGAATAAAAACAGTTTATGGATACATGTGTACATTCTTGCATCCAGGTCAGCCCTATTACCATTTCAAACCCGGTAATTCAAGGACCAAAGCAGTATCTTGATGATCTTTTGTACAGATTAGGCCATTTTCCACTGTATACTCTAGACCGATATAATATTTCACTATTAATTTTTATCAGTCCCGATTGATCTCTGTGTACTCTTAAGATTTACACATCATTATCAGTAAATTACACTTGGCTGCACTGCACTTGTATGTATTCAGTTAAAAATCATCTCTAAATTCAGCCACTGGTTAACCTCGTTACTGAGTCGATGTCTGATTAAAAGCTGGACTGAGATTAAAACAACAGATCAACACAAAACAGTGCTCCGTCTTTCATGGTGAAATTGTACCACCGGCACAGCAGGTAGCCGTGAGAAGACGTGCCAGCTACAGAGAGGCTGCTGGCATGAGTGAAAAGCGAGTTTGAAATTACAGCTAATGAGACTGTCGTTCAGCAAATCGGTCATATTTGAAGTATTGATCCTAGAGGTTCCTTGTTATTTCTTCACACATTTGGATACGATCTCAAAATCAGAGCTGAGTATGAGACAATTCCTGATACCGACATCGTCCCAGTAACCAAATCTGCTCCTTTTAAGCTTTTAATGTTCATGCACAGCATAAAATGCGCACATTTACTGTACATAATGTGTTCATGTGCAGGATTAGAAATTTCCCAAACAAGTCTGATGTGATACTAATGCAGCGTTTCGGGGCCAGTGCCGGCACAACACTCATGCACACTGGTGGCCAAAGGTATGAAGAAAACATACTATTATAGCATAGTATTATAGCTCTCCCTGTGCACAAGACTTGTGATTAGTTCTAGCCGATCTGACTAAAGAGATGTGTTAATTAACAAAAAAAATTCAGGAAGCAATCAAGGAGGCATGGCTTAAGCATTTGACACTAGAGTAATTCAGATGTCTTTTTAACTCTTTGTCTAGGTTTTAAAGAATTAAGAACTTGATACTGAATACTGATTGTTGTAATTTCATTGCATAAATAAATTATCATCTTGTCATTTTTGTTAAAGTCATTAAAAAATATAATAAAAATTTTGTCTCAGTACTTTTGGCCATTGCTGTACTTTCACACAGTTTCTGTCAATCTAATTAAATAAATTGCAGGTTTTCCCCTCCACCCACCCACACAGACACACCTTTTGGCTCAGACACTGGCCAGCAACCTGCCAGGGGTGGACCCAGCACATTGTGAAATTATTTCTGCAGAACGCTCCTCCCTCCCCCAACACTGCGCGTTCTGACAATACACAGAGAGAGAGTGCGAGTCTTCGTCAAAGCCGTCAGGAACAACACTGGCTTTAATCAATCTCGAAAAAAAAAGCACGACTCTTTCCCTTTTCATTGTGTCGCAGTAGTTTCCAGTGCCACCTCCACATACCACAGAGCATTGTCAAGGCAGTTGTTTCTTGGGATACCTTTAAACTCCTACAATTTTCCATAAAAAAATTTTTTAATGACATATTAAAGCGGACATCTCTTTTTTTTCCTCATCACGACTCGCACAAAAGAACTGTTGCTCACAAAACAAAAAAAAGTCTGAAGGATGAAAGTTGGCACAAACTTTAAGACATGATTCATATGAAAACTTTTATGAAAACTGTGTGTGCAAATGGTATTACTGAGTCAAGCTTGAAACACTGGTAGCTCGATACGTTTACATTATTAGTTAATTACATCTAAGATCAGCATCTTAGCTCTAATAAAGCAAACTTTGGACATCAAACATGTATGTGGATCCACTACTTAAGCAATAAGTAACTAACAGGTAATAAAGAAGCAATCGATATATAAATGAGTTATTCTCATATCACCCAAATCACATGCAGATGACAAACCCTCTCACTGCAGCACTTGCATACGGTCTTTTATTTTCCAAACAAATGTGGTATACAGCTTTTCCCCAAAAACATCAACATGAACTCATACTTATGCAAATGGTGTCCAACTAAAAATACTTCATGCTCTAAAAGGTTTGTCATGAACGATGTTTCTTTTTATGAAATACGGCTAATATCAAAACTCTGCTCCGTTTCGGTGTGCGTCTGACGGCTACTGATACGTTGCGAGTCGATGTCTGCTTACTGTGACAGGTTTCCGAGATGCCTTAATCTGAAGTGATGTCATATGTACAAGGTCAAAGGTCAATACAGCCGACAGAACATGTACAGTAGTATTATAATGTTGATGTGTGATGTGGCATGGACACTGCAGACCAGATTTGAGTCTTCATATTAACCTTAACACAGTGGCAAGAAAGGCAAGTCAGCTTTTGTAAATGCTTATATAAGAGGAGCGACTGGTCGATAAAAATGCACTTATGATCTCTTATAGCTTGGGAGATCTCACTGGTGTACACTAAGGTGAGGGGATATTGCCATTGGCTGCCATTGACAGGGAATGCCACGGATGGTTAATTATTCCCCAAAGCCGAACAATCACTATACATCACACGGTCACATGGTGTTTGTGATTGTATTATTAATTATGAACCTTAGTGAAGGCCGCATCAGACTCCTGTCCATAACAGACTGCTGCTCAGGATGGGACACTAAACCAACCGTGTCAACATAAAAGGGGGAAGAAAAAAAAAGAAAGAAAGAAAAAAAAAAAAAAGAGTATCAAATACCAGTATGACTCCCAAAGTCTTCCCTCCCCCAGTATCTATAATCCCCTGGGCCTGTTTTCCTACAAAAAGACAATTAAAAAAGCAGCCACAGTTGTTAAGGAGCAAGTGCTCCATGACTAGAGAAAGATAGAGAGAGAAAGGAGGAGAGAGAGAGACAGAGAGAGAGAGAGACAGAGAGAGCAAAAGAACATCCATCAGTCCATTCTAGAGCTTCACAGCCTGCTGGATTCATTTGTGCTCCTTCGTCGGGGCAAAGTACAGCTCCATGGGTTTGTTGACCTTCCAGTATTTCTCACTCACCAGCTCCAGGGAGAAAGAGCCATTGAGGACCTGTGACGGAGACACACCGTGTGACACACTTATATAGTGGACTGAACTTTTATTACAATTATCCTGTACACTGTAGTTTAGTGGTTCTCAACCCTGTGTGTTTGTGTTGTACCAGTTTTATCACACCCACTTATATATTTTTTAAAAAGGGCTGGTAATTAGCTGATTACTTAAATCAGGTGAGAAAACACCAAAATGTTCAGGGCATGAGAGGGTCGAGAACCACTGCTATAGTGGGAATGACGCTGTGTATCGTGTTAAACCACTCACTGTGAACTGGTTGTTGGCTGTGGGAATATAGATGGTGTACTGTTTCTCGCTGGCAGCCTCCACATTGATTGGACTGGCCTCTCCGTTCTTGCGCAGCTCCTCCAGGGCGAGTCTCACAGCCAGGTATTTTGAAAGGTGATCGACTGTTGCGTTGCCCGAAGTCTTAATGTACCTAATTGCATGCACACAAAATATTACATTTTTTTAAGTTTTAACCTCAATAGTTTCAATGTGCAATTATAAACAAACGTTGAAAAACAAAAACAAAATGTGGCCGCTAACATGTAGTTACTTGACCATCACACCCATATTCTGAACATTTTATGCTAGATTTATTCCCACCCTTTCATTAGATTTTGAAGCATGTCTGAGATTTGAGTGATGTCAAGTTGTCAGGAGAGAAGGCCAGAGATTTCCATTTTATCCCGGAGGAGTTCGATGGGGTTTTATGTCAGTGCCCGAGCCAGACAACTCGAGTTCTTCCATATCAATCTTTGCAGACCAGGTCTTTAAGGCCTTCGCTTTGTGCACAGCAGCATTATCATGCTGGAACAGATTGGGGCAAGTTCCAGCAAAGAAAATTTGCAATGCTACAGCATATAAAAAAAAAATTATGCAGCTTTCTGGCAACATTTTGAACCATATATGGGTGTGTGATAATCAGGTGTCCAAATACTTCTTTTCCATAAGGTGCATCATACAGACTTTCATACATTCAATTTAATATGATTGAACCTTCAGCAGCATATCAATGATCATCATCTGAAACAATATTAAGGCAAGCATGGCCCTCAAAGCCATTCCCATGCTCCTCACTGCATGAATGTTTACACAGATGATAGTGGAAATACCACAAATGATGATGGGACACAAACATCTCTGTTTGTCTCACATTTACAACAACCAGAGATTTTAATTTCACTCTGCTGCTCTTAGACTAAAAACAATACCCAACCATAACCTCAGTATGACTGTTAAAAATATTCATCATGATCGTTAGAGAGACTGCAATATTGTTCCACATTAGAATTCCTTCACTTGTGTGTAAAAAAACTAAAACAAAAAAATCTAATCTTGCTGACTGGACTGTAAAACAAAGCCAACAATAACCCAAAATAAATCACTTTCTCCGTGTTCAGTGTTCGCTCACCTGGTTTGGGCAGCGTCCTCTTTCTCCATGAGAGTAGGATGAGGCCTGAAGACGAGCTCGATCTCGCTGGCTCCGTCCAGAGCTGTGTCCCCTCCTCCGTTCTCTGTGGTGTTGTCCATGTCAAGGCCCGAATCGTCTGAAGTCTTGGTGCGTTTGATGCTGGGACCTGCCTCCTGGTTACTGTGGACAGAGGCATTACTGCAGTGCGAGCTGTCGCCATTGTCTTCTGCCCCACTTCCGTTCTCAATTTGGTGCTTCTTCCCTCTCTGCAGTCTGGGTGAGTAGATACAGAAGATCCAGAAAATTGTTTTAGACCAGAGAGAATATCACAGAAGCACATACCATCCTTACATCCATGTGCCTTATAGTCTTATTCATTAAATGTAGGAATCGTACAGTATGAGATCCCAGAGCTTTCAAAGACTCATGTTTGCTTGCCGAGCAGTTCCTCATTACCCAGCTGGATTATCCGCATGCTGGACTCGATTTGCATTTTCCTGGCATCGCTATAAAACTAGGGCAGTGGGTGTGAACTGTGAACTTGTGTAGCATGAATCAGAGTGAAATTGATGGTTCATTTTCTCTTTCTTTAGACACTGCTTAACATTGCAGAGCCTTACATGGGGGAAAAAGGGTGATGATAAAGAGCATGAGAGAAAGGGTGGGAGTAAAAACCTCAATGCAAATGTGAGTACTTATAAAAATAGAAAACATACAGAAATCATGATTAAAAAATGAAGCAGAATAATCGTCTGGGGCTAAATATATAAAAAGACAGTTTATGACGTTTGTGAACAAGATGTTTTGTTCAGATTTTTGCATTCTGTTTTTGGCCCACACCCTAGCGTTTCTACCAAATAAAGTGCACTGAGGGGGGAAACCCAACCACGGTTCCACCCAAACATAGTTAATAGGTGAAAGATGTGAAGAAATGCCTAATCTACACACTTCAACTAAACATCCACGTGTATAATAACTGAGTCTCTAATGACCTGTTCAGGGCTTGGATCTTAAGGCCCTCCTCGATGCTGTGGCTCAGAGCCTGTTGGTTGTTGTGTTTGCTAATGCGAGCCAGCACTCGCTCCTGGTGCGCCTCATACTCGTCTCTGCTCGGGTAAATCTTGCTGATAAGAGCGTCAAAGTTCGGATCAGGACGGAGTGAGCGCTTCGACACCAGCTTCTTCCTGCATGTCGGACACTCTTTATTCCTGAAGAAACAAAGACGATGGGTTATTCATAACCCGACTTGTACCAAATGACACATAACTGACTGCTGAGGCAAAAATATATTTGCAAATTCATACCTCTTCAGAAATAATTAACACACAAATTAGACATATTCAAGAAATTACTACTACAAAACTACACCATTTTTTTCCTCCACCCCCTCACTGTTTTTTTGTTTTTTTTGGCTCGACCTGATCATATATATACACGTTTTTTACAGTCATATTTTCACTGCTTTTTTGACATCATGCATGTATAGCGCTCAGAAGTACAAGACCATTCATAACACACCCAGATGACTTAACGCTACACATTGCTATCTCTTCAGCTATTTTTAACCGGATCTATTCATATCGGTTTGAGTTGTTTTTTTTTTAGCTTATTCATGAGTTCACGGTTTGTCTGTATTATTCAGACATTAATATATGTACATGTATATTGTGTTGAGCACAATTATACACAGTTATACTGTAAGTTACCACACATACCCTGTCCTTCTTTACATTACACACACATCTCTGTATATATGGACCCATAACCTCATTTTACTACATTTGTTGTTTATTGTTAATAAGCTACTTAACTATAGTCATTTTTCATTCAACTTCTATAACGCTTATCCTGTGTACAGGGTTGCTCCTGTACTAGTAGTTTTTGCGCACAAGGCGGGGTAAAACCTGGACAGGGTGCCAATCCACTGTAGGGTACACACACTACAGTCTTTAGACTGTGGGAAATCCACCATGCAAACTCCATGCACAGAGACATGAGGCGGGAATCGAACCCCCGACCCTGAGTGTGAAAAACCACAGTGCTAACCACTACACCAACATGCCGCCTTTTGTGTGTGTGTGTGTGTGTGTGTGTGTGTGTGTGTGTGAGAGAAAATGTTGAGAGCAGTAAAAAAGGTGCTGGTGAAAAAAAAGTGTGTGACTGACCCGGATCTGAGCGCTGTGATGATGCAGTCTGCGCAGAAGCGGTGCAGGCACTCCTTGGTGGTCATGGTGTTCTTCAGCATGTCCAGGCAGATGGGACACATCAGCTCACTGTGTAGGCTACGAGGGGACACTGCGATCTCCAGCCCGTCTGTGATAGCCTCCTGATTGAAGAACAACAGCAGAAACAGAGACTAACACAAGGAGTCCTAGATAACAACTGAGTAACTACAGCGATAATAACTAGTTAATTGTTTGTCGTATTTCTGATTAGATTATTTGAATTTCGGTTTTAGCATGCACATTAAACGAAGCATTAAAAACATCTGTATTTTCTTTTTGCAGCTCCCTAATCAAATATGACTGTATTATTATAAGCCTTGTTCTGAAGGATTGTTTTGGATATTTGTAAGCCTTTTAACAAACTGTACATGGGTAATAAAAATATGTTTAAAAATAATTGAATAAAAGCCCTTATTCAAGATTGTCCAAAAGAAACAGAAACCAAAGTCCAAAACATTATACTTTGGCAAATCCCAGGTCTTAATGTGCAACCTTTTTTTTTCTAAAAGACAAATCATGATAAATGAAACAATGATACATCCTAAGCCTAGTTTTAACTGTTACTACAATACTGTGCAAAAGTCTAGACTCATTTCTTCATATTAAATTAAATGATGGCGGTTAAATTACAGAAATAAAAACAAATTGTTTACTGCAACAGGCTGCAAAGTGCCTAAAGATACAAAAAAATAAATAATTGGTTGTTTATGTAACAACCTCAGCAGCAATCTCATTTCCCCTCTCGTCCATTCAAACCACTCAGCATCGCCAGTATACTAATCACCAGCCTGATCATCTGTTCCTCACTGGTTCATGCCTTAATTAGGAGTTTCTTGAATACTTGAATGATTCATAGGTCACTGTGTGACTTATAAACAAACAAAAAACATTTCTCTGAAACTGATCAGGTACCATGAGATCAATGAGAGTCATAAACAGGCCAAAAATGAGAGAGAAAAAAGTCCTTTAGGAAGCTTGAAAAAGTATTCCTCGAAACTGCTAAAAATGCAAAACAAGAAAGTCTGGCTCTTTGGAAGCAAACTATAAAGAAATTAGGCTTTCGCACATTGCCAGTTGATGCGAGCAAAAGTTTTGGCACCCGTGCTCTTACCTGTGGAGTTCTCTGTAACTCGTAGAGGCTGAGCTCCCAGGTCTTGCTGAGGGGTTGAACCCCGTTAGTCTGCACTGTCTGAGTCATGATTCGGCGAATCGGAGAAGAATCAGGTCTGTGACACAGCAAGGAGAGAGAGAGAGAGAAAGAGAGAAAACACTCATTAGGACGATGATTCATGTTTAAATGATGACATTCATAATCATACTCCTGGCTCATGATCAGCCATAATAAGAAGAGCTACATGTAATAATTTCTTCCAGCAAACCCTAGGCTGAGATGCATAATCACATAGTTTTATGAACACCTGTCAAGTGCCTCCAGGGTTTCTCAAGTAAACTGTCTCACATTTTAAAGAGCATGTCCTCGATTGTGTCACCTCGTAGATTGATTTATGTGTTTGATCATTAATAATAAAACTGCATATGATCCATGCATACTGGTTAAACACTGCAATCAAACACTCCAAACTGGATTTTCCACAATCTACCCACATTTGAGTGGTTTCCCACACTAACACACCCACTTCGATCTCTGGATCTAATACCGGATCGAGTTTATTCATGAAGCAGGAAAACGACAGTGCAGTGTGTGTGTGTGTGTGTGTGTGTGTGTGTGTGTGTGTTATTTGGGGGAAACACAGTAACAGGCTGTGTACAGCTAATACTAGCTAGAGAAGCTTCTCAACTCTTTGTGTTAGCGAATAACGCAGGGTGGTCTAACAAACCCAGATAAACATGTCCAATAAACGTCTTCGTTAAACCGTTGTAAAAGTGAACAAATGTTACGAATTATAATGGAAATGCGCACGCGCTGTCGTTTTGTCTCGCGCTGTCAAGAAAAATCGCAGTTAAGGAGCGACGGCGACGAACCGACGGGGCTAACGCAGCTAAGGACGTAGCTTTAATTAGCCACATAAACATCATTCCCTGGGTTATGGTACTCATTAGCAGCCGCATAACGATCTAATACACTTCCTGTTTACGTTCAACTCCGTATAACGACGAAAGAACAGGTAAATCTGGCTTAAATAGAGCTTGTTTACACACTTACCCTTTTCTGTGTTGTGGACACTCTTACCTTCGCCAGCGCGTTCTGAAAATCTCAATATGGCGGATTTTATAACGACCCAGCAAAGGATTGTGGGAAATGTAGTGCTGTAGTGAATGTAGGAATAACGGGACGCGGCGATGCGCTTGTAAACCAGGGACGGGAAGCACCAGTCACCTTCTCATACGATATTATCCCTGGATACCTAGATTAAAATCGCGATTGAAATGAAGTATCTGGATTTTATAAATATCCCGATTCGATATTACATTTCTCCCAGATTTTGTTACAAATTTAAATCTTAAAAAAAAGCATTCTAATGCATGTGATTTTTCGACTAATTTTCGAATCGAGGTATTTCAGGACTTGAGTAAGTGTGCGTAATGAGTGGGTTTAATTTGCTCACAAAGTTTGGAGAAAAAGGCTGCTTAGTTGCTTTTAACGCGTGTGATTTTTTTTTTATTGTAACCATAAAAATGCTTTTCTATTGCACAAGTTCATATCTGAGACTGATCGGTCGATCACCAGTCATAGTCAATCAAACTTTAAAAAAAAACAGCCAATTCTGGTCACTGGCCGATCAAACAATTTATCTCTATTCTCTAATCTATTCATCTCTAAAAAAAATAGTTTAAAGAGTCGATTTTGGAGTCAGTGTTGAGATACATAAATCGCCACACAAAAGAATCATAGTTCATAACTGAATTGATTTTTTTCTCTCATGAATATAAAATATATGATCTCTGTTGTGAACTGTCTGCTCACGTTTTGTTGTGTGTTTTTTTGCTTTGTGTATTTTGTTTTTAATTTTCTGTTAATCAATATTATAGAGCTAAGTAAAACATGTGTTTTATTTAATTACCGAAAACATCTGACTTACCCCACAACAATAACAACATGAAGAATAACTAGAACAGTAAGATCATCATCAACAACAACGACAACAACAACCTGTTAGGGCTACATAAGCAAATTTATTAAGGCTACTTTCATATTAGGGACTCAGGTATGGAGCCTGAGTTAAGAATATCCTTAACCCAAAGTCTAAGTAGTAAACTGGGGAGTACTGTACCTGTGTTTAAATCCAGTATGATAAGGTGTTCTCGGGCTCGATCTGAATCAGATACACATGCCAATTTCATCTTCCAAACTACAGAGCAGGTAAAGTGGGCAGACAGGAAAGTAGGTACTTTTTCATATTTTCCCCAAAATATTAATAACAGTAGACTTGCATTAGCTCACTGTAGCCTTATGGTCTTGTTAAAAGATATATACATTTCACGCTCTTCCCAGTAATTATTCTAAATCTGTTGTGAATATCATTTTTTTCTTTTTTTGTCATTACTAACATTAAAAGCATTTAGATTCAATTTGACATTTGATCTAAATAAGCCTATGGGTTGTCATCAGTGCTTGCAGTGGAAGTTTCACTTTAGTTGCTGTCTGCAGCTATCTCCACTTCTGCTTTCAAACACATGACATGGGCATGTCAGAATGGGAGGTCGAATGATCTTGCATTATCAAGTTGGTATAAAAATCTGCAGGTGGCAATATTGCAACTTCGGTACCAGTTTCCACGAGAAAAATTATTTGCATTTTTAACATGCCTAATTTAAGGTGACCATGC
This sequence comes from Leiocassis micropogon, assembly GCA_028565275.1. Lineage (NCBI taxonomy): Eukaryota > Metazoa > Chordata > Actinopteri > Siluriformes > Bagridae > Leiocassis > Leiocassis micropogon. The sequence continues at coordinate 21,375,365 of JAOVVA010000052.1, read as the reverse complement.
AAAATATAAGGGTAACAACAAGTTTTAACAGAAATCCATTATCTTAAAATATCTGAATATTTCATTTTGTGTTAGAGTAATTTACTATTCAGACAGTATACAGTAAATACTATGTATCTCTTCTAGTTCTCTTCTAGTTCAGTACACGCAACAACAATCATGCATAAACTGTGAGAGCCTCAAAAGCAGTGGTGTGAGGCTGGGGTCAGTGCATCAATAGCCACCACGCACAGGCGTCTTTAGAAAATGAGCCACAACTGTGGCATTCCTAGTATTAAACCACTTCTGAACTGGAGACAACATTAGAAGTGTCTTACACTTAGGAGACAAAGGAAATCTATGCTCAGTGGTGTAAAATCCTCTTTTTAGATGAAAATTAATTTTGCATTTCTTTTGGAAAACAAGGTCCCAGCGTCTGGAGGAAGAGAGGAGAGGCACAAAATCTTACAAAATAAGTTTCTTGATCTCCAGTATGAAGTTTTTTATAGTCGGGATGATTTAGGGTGGCACCATCATCTGCCGGGATCGGTCCACTGTGTTTTACGTTCAACATCAACATATATCTACCAGGAGATTTTAAAGCACTTCAGCAGGACTATATGGGGTATTGTCAAGAGTACAATGATTTATCACCAGACCCAACAATACAGATGAGCAGAAGGCTGCTATCAAAGCAACCTGGTGTTCAATATTGAAGTCCGACAGATTAAATCCCTATACATCATGCTGGATTATTGCAGTAACTTGTGCTAAAAGAGCCAAGACCAAGTATTGAGTGCATAAATGAACATACATTTCAGAAGACCATCATGCCATCATACCATCATGAACAGCGCTGTGACAGCAGTGGAGTCATTCCGGTTCCTGGGCACGACCATCACTCAGGACCTGAAGTGGGATATTCACATTGACTCCATTGTTAAAAAGGCCCATCAGAGGTTGTATTTCCTTCTCCAGCTGAAGAAGTTCAACCTGACACAGGAGCTGCTCACACAGTTCTACTCAGCCGTCATTGAATCTGTCCTGTGCACTTCAATAACTGTCTGGTTTGGC
>JAOVVA010000052.1:21320192-21332415 GCA_028565275.1 Leiocassis micropogon | reverse complement strand
CAACTGAGCCAATGGTTTTTCTCTCTCTTGCGCTGCGGAATTGTGGGTAATCGTCTCCCCTGCTGGGTCTTAGTGCTAGTTTACTATAACACTTGTGTGTGTGTAAAACATATTTTATTTTGGGTCTGTAAGCATGAGTGTACAGCGTGCATGTAAAGCAAAAGAAAGTCTCATTAGAGAGGTTATTTGACACTGAGCCCCTTCACACACACACACTCTTTAACTCTTCACCCCCCACACCCCTCCCATCCCCTCTCGGCTTCACACACACTGTGTGAAACTCAAATAAGAGAGGAGAAAGGTTTACTGTGTAAGATGAGAAGGGGGAGAGAGGGAGGGGGTGATTTCTCCTCTCCTCTTAAAACACACAGCGCCTGCGCGCATAAACAGGAATACTTATCTGTCAGGATTTATTTTTACTTTTTTTTTAAAGGTAAAGTGCAGGTTAATTTGTTTTGTTTTTACTTTATATTTTGCATGAATTATTTTTATGCATTTCTTTTTTTGGGCTGTGGAACGAATAATTTGAGTTTTCATTATTTCTTATGGAAAAAATTGGAGTGTTTGAAATACTGTAGTGATCATTGTCTAAATTTGAATGTAAGACCTCGTTGATAATGATTACCGATCATATCCCCTCTGTTAAATTTAAAATTAGAAATGCCTAAAATAATTTTTTAAGGAAAAGCTCTGCTTCAACTGGGAGTACTGGGAATGTTTCAAACAACCATTATCAATGCTCAGCCATAACATTAACACATTAACACTGATTATCAATTATGTATATACCTGTAAGAGTTTTTGTTAATATATAAAATTAGTTAATTGTACACTCTTCTTCTGGTATTAACGTGTTAAATCTTCCATGCTATTACCTTTCTGTCTCCTCTTGGATCTGATACTAAAAAGCTCTCCCACGCTCTCTCTTTCTCTCTATTTTTCTCTCCACCTCCCTTGAGCACTTCCTGGTTCGTCTCCAAAGGGACATCTCTACAACTTCCACTCTTTGTTCTTCAGGATTTGTTAAAACGGTTCATGTTCTTTGTAGTGACAGATGTACATGACCCCAGGCGTTTGGCCAAAAATATGAAAACTCTTGTCTTTTACTATTAATAAATAAAGACAGTCCTGACAGACAAAAAATGTGCGTGTTTGACTGTGTCTCTCCTGGCATCGAAGCACAGTGGATAGACCAAGAGGCTTGTTTATTCATCTACAAAACTTTACAATACCACTGATAACTGATGACAGGATCATAGTCATCCAAGGCTCATCTATGCAATTGGACCTGTCTGGTCCAATCCCATCGCAGCACAATTCACCCCAAAAAAGTCAATGCTGGCTTCATAGAAATCATAGAAGGGCACCAGAACACAGAATGCACCACAGTCAGCTGTGTACAGGCCTCCAAACTCACCAAATTCCAATCTGATCGAGAACCCATGGGATACACCCCACCCTGCAACCCACAACATCTGCTGCCTGATGTCCTGGTACCAGACACCACAGCACCCAAGAGGGTTTTTGGAGACATACCCCAAAAAGCCAGGCAGGACAGTGGGACATATTGGGCATAATATTTTGCATTGTAATGTAATGGCTGATCGGTGTATATGATCTATTTGAGCAATTAATATACTGTAGGTTGATATAATTCGGAAAATAAGAAACTTCAGCTTTACTTCGAATTATTTAAATTACATAAGAAACGTACACAGAAAGCATTTGCTGTCTAATTATTACATTTTATCTAGTCTATGTCTTATTCATTATTTAAGTATCATGGATACTAAGAAAGTACTTATGTAGGAGGTTAAAAATAGATTAGATTAGATTTACACAAACTAGCTTGCTTTTGAACAGGAAAACAGATAGAGAGAGTACTTTATTAATTCCAATGGGAAATTGCAATGTAATAAGGGTTTCCATTCCAAAAGCATACTAAACTGTGAACAATGGCTAAATGTTGGAGACCTATCCCTTTTCACTTACTGTCTCAGTGGCCGGTCTTTGTCTTCGCTTGTCGATGTTCTTTTGGTTGATGAGCAGTGCTTGTCTGATACTTCGCAACAGTTTCTCCAGCTTCTCTTTTTGATGATCCATCCTAGTGGCCTCCTGAGTGATCCTTCCCGCCTCTCTCCGTAAACGTCCTTCTACTTGCCGTACAGCACGGGTGTATTCAGCAGCCACTGCTACACTGAGCTTTGCACTCTGCTCACGCAGTGCAGGTGGTAGGAACGGGCTGGTCGCACACAATGACTGCAACTTCAGTCATCAAAACGATAAAAATATTTGTTAAATCCAGTTACAAACATAGCAACACATGTAAGAATTAAAGACACCCACATTTTTGCCATTATAACTTCTATTTGTTTTCTTCTTTTAGGATTTGAAGAATGCCTGGAAGTGAAATTTCCTAAGACATTTCTGATTTTCACACTGGCCTGATTGTGATGAACCTAGGGGTGGAGCGGTTCTGTCCCAGGGATGTATTTTATTCAGTCATGTTATAAAATAAAAAATGTTATAACGCCCTCTTTTAATTCTTTTTGTTTTTGTGTTAAAACTGAATGAATCATCTGATCGTAATGGGTCTCAGTTTTAGGCAAATACAACCTCAGACATAACAGCATATTACTTTTCTTTAACCATCCATTATTTATTTGATAAAAATGAAGCCAAAAAGGAAAAAAATGACATGTTCGTAATACTCCATGATTCAATAGCTTGTAGATCCAACTTTAGCAGGAATAACTTGAATTAATAGTATCTTGTATGACTTTATCTGTCTTTCACATCATTTTGCAGGGATTTTGGCCCATTCTTCTCTATTAACATTGCTTCAGTTCACTAAGGTTTTTGGGAATTTGCATATGCACAGCTTGAGGTCTGGATTTTGATTAAGCTATTCCAAAACCTTTATTCTTTTCTTTTTCAGCCATTCTGATGTAGATATACTGGTGTGTTTCAGATCATTGTTCTGTTTTGACAAGCCTTAGCTGCCTCACATTTGCCTCTAAAAATACTCTGGTATACAGAGGAATTTATGGCCGAGTCAGTGACACTTTGGTCATATCTGTCTATATGACATTGTACAAAAAGTCTTGTTGTTTGTCCAGATGCAGTTTTGCAAACCTCAGTTATGCTTATGTCTTCTTTTTAGACAGAACAGATTTCTCCTGGTAGCCTTTCTAAACAAATCGTACTTGTTCAGTCTTCTTCTACTGTAATTGTCCTGTCACAGACTTTAATGTTTAACATGCTCAGTGAGGCCTGTAGGGTCTGAGATGTATCTCTTGGGTTTTTCTGTTTTTCTTTGAGCATTGCACAGTCTGATCTTGTGGTAAATTTACTGGGACGTCTACTCCTGGGAAGGTTGGCAACTGTCTTGAATGCTTTCGACTTGTAAATAATCTTTCTCACCGTAGAATGTTAAACTCCAAATTCTTTGAAAATGATCTCAAAACCCTGTGTAGAAACAATTGAAACTTTTGTCTTTCCATCTTGGATTTGTGTTAATACACACCTGAGTGCTCCAGACTAGCAAACTTCATCTTATCAGAGGGTCTGCACACCTTCTGAGGTTCAGTTAATCAAGGGATGATGTTTAGCTGCACCTGGCTGCAACATACCCTCTTAAATCCTGTGGAAGGAGTAAGGGGTACTTAGTATTGCCTGCATTGTTGTTCTATTATTATTATTATTATTATTATTATACTGTATTTCATTTTTTGTTAAATAAATAATGGCACAATGAAAAAGGTTCCATGTTGTTGTTTGTCTGAGGTTACACTTGGCTAATCCTAAGACATGCTATGATCAAATGATTTTTATGTTTTTACATTAAAAAAAATAGAATTAAAAGAGTGGGCACTAACTTTTGAAGATGACTGTAGTTAGGAATCTTGAAATACCCCTTAAAAGCCACTAAAGGACACAAAATTAATTTTAATAAATAAACCTCCCTTGTTCAAAAATATAATTATTTTTGGTGGTTATATTACATTGTAAAAACTATGGTTGTCTGTTTATTTCTTGCATGCCTGACCTTTTCGTCACATTCACCTTAGTTATACTTCATTTCATTTTGCACACTTCATTCTGCAAACTCCTAGTCATTTCATTTCTGCATACTTTCTGGACATTTATATCACTTCATTTTGCACACTTTTTCACAGTTTCCATTTTGCATATTTGTACAGTCATTACTGTGTATATTTTATACAGCTAGGTTTGTAAAAATATTTTTTCTATTTCCCATATTTTATATTTTATATTCTGTTCTTAAGGTTTATATATTTAATTCTTTTTCCATTTCCTAATTTATTTATATCTCTATTGATAATTTAGATTTTAAAGGTCACGAGCGGTCGTATAAGCATTTTACTGCGTATCGTACTGTGTATGACTGTATGTGACAAATAAAATTTTAACTTGAATTTGAACTGAGTGTAGACCATCTGGGTCAGCCTCTCTCCAGCATTCATTGCCCTGGCACAGGACATTCATAGATCTCCAATCACGTGATTTCAGTGCTGGGGGTTTCATGGCACTGACACGGGTGTATCATGGCACTGACATGGGTGTATCAACAGCAATACTAAAATATTCAGACATGGTGTACACCTTTTTTAAACACTTTACCCAAATTGGTCCCAAAGTGGAGGTGTTTTCCATAGATATGGGTGTATTATACAGTACATACACTATATGGACAAATGTATTTGGCCAAACCTGCAATGACATTGTATCCAAAGGGTTCAAGGTTCCAATTTGCAGTTGGTCACGCTTTTGCAGCTATAACAGCTTGTTTCTGTGGGAATTCGCGGCCATTCATTCTGTAGAGCATTTTTGAGGTCAGGCACTGATGTTGGACGAGAAGGCCAATGTTCAAATTGATCCCAAAGGTTATCAATGGGATTGAGGTCAGGGCTCTTCTTCCACATCGAACTCATCAAACAATGCGTTTATAGTCCACGCTTTGTGTACTGGGGCACAGTCATGTTGGAATAGAAAAGGGACTTCTCCAAACTGTTGCAACAAAGTTTAAAGTATAGTATTGTCCAATAAGTCTCGGTATGCTGAAGCCCTTCACTGAGGATAAGGGGCCTGATTGAAACATTTGAATTCAATAATTAACAGGTTTGGCTATGTACAGTACTTTTGTCCCTATAGTGTAGCAACAGATGGACTACGGTCATTAAGTGTGCATGACAGATGTGCTCGATCATATGGACATCTTACCACAGTGCCGCAGGATTTAGGTCGGGTTTTAATTTCCTCCCCACGCTGGTGGTTTATTCTCACACCCTGAGCCAGAAGCGCTAAATCCGGGTGCTTGGATGAAAACCGAGGTGTCCGGTAGCGCGCGGAGGAATCCAGCGCGTTCACATGGCACTGGAGCACGAGGCGCTCGGTGCGCCGCATGAAGCGGAGCGTCTCCTCCTTCCGCGTGTGAGGTCCGAGGCGTCCCGCGGCACCCGGAGCCGACCTAACCCCTCCTCTCATTACTGCTGAAACCAAGCACGATTAATTAATTCATTGATTTAATGTATTAATATTTACAGTGAGCGGGAAAAGAAGGTGACGCTGCGGTGCCAGGACAAGAGTGTTGAGCCGTTTCCAGGGCAACGGGTCAAGCGCGCGACGCGCTGGGCTCGTGACTGTGACGCGAGACTGCATCCTTCTTTTTCTAAAGAGTGGACCAGTAATAGGGTTCATCCAAACAGGTCTAATGTCCACTACAGGAAAGCATTACAAAGTATTTCTTTACTGTATATGTTGATTATACAAACTCATTCTCGTACTAACAATATCATTATTATATTTACAGGCAGCTACCATGAAGATTTTTTTTATTTAAATCTACTCTTGCAAGTACATTGCAGGAGTACATTAAAATAAAATCTAAATTATTCTGAATAAAACTGTTTTCCCTGGACACTAATTTCCCTGGAGCCTATCCCACAGAACTCAGAGAACAAAGCCGGTGACACCCCGGATGGGATCCCAGAACACACAGAACATCATGCATTAAGGGACAACTTGTAAACATCATTCAAGCCTTATACCACATGTCTTTGGACTGTAGGATGAAACCAGAACACCCTCTCTTCAGCAAGCACTGAGGTACTGGTCAATGCTTTTATGTCTCAGTTACCCCTGGAGTAAGAGGTAGCTCAGTGGTTAAGGCACTGGAAAACCCGATCGGACAGTCCCAGGTTCAACCCCCAACCCGCTCACACCACTACCACGTTGCTACTGTTGGCCCTGTGAGCAAGTCCCTAGACCCACAAGTGCTCAGATATATATATATATATGACAAAATGCAAGTTGCTCTGGAAAAGGGTGTATGTAAAATGTTTCACATTGACTACCCTTACTCTATTTTATTTGGCATTCCCAACAAGCTTTTTCTTGCTTGTCATTCAGAATTCTGCAGCAAGAGTTATTATGCAATCAAAAGCATCCTAACATAGCATACCTTAGCTCCACTACCTCCCAGTTTTCTAGCTAGAGCATTCTCTAGGGTGTCACAAAGATCCATCTGGAACAAACTCACTCTTAACATTCAATATGGTCTCTGAGTTAAAAAAAAAAAAAAAACTGCCAAGACTTATCTTTTTAAATGAGCATATCAGCATTAGTGTCTCTTTTATGTATATTTCTTTTATTATTATTTTAACTACTTAATAATATTAATTACACATTTCACTTTAACATAAGGATTGTCAACCTTTATTTATTGATTCTTTATTAATTGATGTTTTCTACCTTTTATATTCAATGTAAAGTGTCCGTGGGTGTTTAAAAGGCACTTATAAATAATAAATTATTATTATTTTTATTATTAACACCACCACCACCTGGAGGAACCCATTAGCATGGGGAGAATATACAGTGCACTCTACAAACATACCAGAGGTGATATTCAAACCCCAACCCGGATCGTCTGAGATGACACTATACATACAATGTTGTTGTATTTAGTCAGTTTGTTATGGTAACACTTTACACATAAACCCTTTAGGGAATGAGGTCAGATAGCAGCAAGGTCATTGTGCAACTTGATCAGCAGTTATCACATTACCTTTCAGCCAGTCACACAAGGGCAGTAACAACATGATCTCTGACCCTTGGACTAGCTTTTTTTCTAAATAATACATCCTACACCCATTTTATTAACAGTGTGAGAAGAGTGTTTATTGTTATCGTCCTCAACAAAGAACAATCACTTGGCACATGAATATAACCTCAACCGAATGTTAAATGTTAGATTACAGGCTTTCGGCCTACATGTCAGAGACAGCAGACAAAAAAGGGATTATCAAGTTTCACTTGCTTGTACTCCCTATAAATAATCAAATCAGACAAACAAACAAAGAAATATTTAAAAACTAAAACTTTAAGAATACATCCCATTGCACTAGTAAATGAAGGAATAAAAACATCAATTCCAAAAAGCAAAGACTGACCCATAAATATCTCATATAATCTCTCTCTATACAAAGCCTGGAGAAAATTAAGGGTTTAAAGGCATAAACAAATCAAGATGAACAGTCACTTAGTCCCAGAAATAAAAGCAAAATCTTAAAAAATAGCAGTTATACTTTGGTTTTGGCATGAAATCAAGAATAAATTACTCCTTACAGAAACTTGTGCATCGCTGAGAAATAAATGACAACCATCACATGTGCCTTGGGCTGCACAGAGTAAATATGTTACAATAAGCTGAAGTAGCTTAAAGATCATTGCACTCCATCGAAAACTGTGGCAGTTTCTAAGGCAAGGCCTTAAAAAGAGTGATAATAAAAGCAATAATGAAGATAAGCATTAGACAACTGAGGCAAAAGTGGGCCATTATCAATCTGTGGCAGTGCTATTACAATCAACTTAACCCAGTATACCTATCCACCATTCATACATAAATATTGCAGTGTACATCTGCCATTCTCCTTCACACATGTTCTCATACACACACACACACCTCACACAATCATAGTGTCTGTTTGAGGCCGACCCTTGGTTCAACCTTACTGAAGATGTCCTGATGAAGTTCCATCAGCATGCCATCTCGCTTCTCAGCATCCAAGAGTACTTGCTGGTATTTTTTAAAAAAAGGAAGAAAAAGAAGAAAAAACATTAAATATCAAACAGTGACGATCAGTCATCACAGATGACACTGGACACAAATAAGAGAGCATCAGTGTGCAAAAACACATACCTCAATGAGTTTATCTCTTTTCTGCAAACCTCCCCTTAGTCGCCCTTCTTGTAAATCTCTCTTTGATCTTTCAGTCTTCCAGGCATGTTCTGCCAGCTTGGACTCTTTCATCACCTCCCTCAGCTGCTTGCGAGAGTCTTTTAGCTGCTCTGTTAGTTCTGCAATGGCTTTTTTGTGACTTTGCTTTTGGTCCTAGAAAATGTGTCAAGAAGTTAGGAAATCAATAAAAATAATTCAAACAAATAATAGATTAAAGATCAGCGAATGGTAGATAGTACATGATACAAATATAAATACAGTGAAACCTCGGTTTGCGAGTGTTCCGCAAGACGAGCAAATATTTTTAATAAATTTTGACTTGGAAAACGAACAAGTCTTGGTTTACGAGTACCGAGTATCATGTGTCACGCATGCGCTTCTTGTTTTGACGCCGAGCGTCACATGATCACAACTGAGCCAACGGTTTTTCTCTCTTTTGCGCTGCGGAATTGTGGGTAATCGTCTCCCCCGCTGGGTCTTAGTGCGCGTCTCTTACTGGTATAATCAACATCCATGCACGCTTGTACTGTTTAGTATAACACTGTGACCACGTTTGTGGCTTATCCCTCTTCTTTTTGCCTGCTGTGTGTGTCTGTGCGTGCGCATCATTGGACACCGTGCCATACACACAGACACATAGACCCCTCCTACTTTCGCCTTCACAGAGACACACACACACTCTTTCTCTCTGCTCTACACAAACACTGCTCTGTCGCGATTCTTTTCAAAGGTAAAGTGGAGGTTAATTTGTTTAATTTTTACTTTACAGCAGTGATTCCGTTAGTGTGTCGCTCAATCGAGTGTCATTAGAGAAATTTCTTGTTTATTTTATCCGATAAACCAGTGTTTCAGTTGTGCGCACGCGCGTGTGAAAAGAGTAGATGAAGGGTAATTGGATAAGACGAGAAGGGGGAGAGGAGAGCTTACTTCAGATTCACACACACACACATACACACATACACAGCTCCTGCGGCGACACAAACGGAAACACTTATCTGTCGTGATTTTATTTTTTTAAAGGTAAATTGCAGGTTAATTTGTTTTATTTTTACTTAATATTTTGTGATAATTATTTTTATGTATTTATTTTTTTGGGCTGTGGAACGAATAATTAGAGTTTTCATTATTTCTTATGGTCCCGCTTCCGGAATGAATTATGCTCGTAATCCAAGGTTCCACTGTACAGTAACTACAGGCAAATAGCATGTAATCAGTATCGCCTGTAAAGTCTCAGAAGCTGCCACTAGGTGGCGGAACTAGCTAGAAAATCAGTGTGCGAGGAAACATGCATTCAGAGCAGGACTGTGCAAGGTGAAATCAAGCTTTCCAGTTTTGATTTGTTTACTAGAAAAATATTTGAAGAATTTGGCTATGAATCAATTCATACTTTTCACCTCACGCTGCCTGTAGGCTACTGGACATGAAAAATGACTCATGGACAGTCATGTAATGAATCCCTCTACATGTTGAGGCTTATGACTGTCTCAGAGAATATTAAATGTTATGTAATTGCACAGCGTCAGTTAAAATTAGACTTATCACAAATGGGGCAACAAAGATGCCTTATTTCAGAACTATATACTAGGACAGTTAAATGATGGAACAATATACCGGATCGTCGTATATTGCCGCATATAACCCTGGTGGATGGTCAGAGTGGTGGCATTCCTATACTATTTTACTTCTTACATCAGACCTGTGTATGTCTGTTCGACTTGGCACACACACTATTTATACTTTGTTTGCTATGAGCACAACAGAAGAGATTTAAATTATTTTTCAAGCCAATGAATTTCAATTATATGGTGGATGGGAAGAACATAAACCTACTAGTATGTTGCTCTGGTTTTAGCAAAAAAATAAAAAAGGTACGGTTTAGGTCCATTAATTTTTTCCATAATATTTCCTGGAAAGTGTGTCTTTTTAAAATAGTAGCCATGAAAAATTGTGACTGGACACTAAAGCCTTAATTCCAAGCGATACAAGTTTTGCAGCTGGGACACAAAAAAAAAACAAGTCATAACACGGACGGCCTATTGCTTAAAATGATTTTCCGATAAAATCAGCCTGACCCAGCAGTAATTTGTAAAACGATTAAGGGTTACACTATGTCACTGTACCTGTATTACAGCTTCAGCTTTTTCTAAAGTTGTACAGAGATTTGCGACCTCCTTCCTTGTGGTAGCAGTGTGTTCTTCCCAATCTTTGAGGCAGACTGACAACAGGGACTCCTGCTCTCGCACCTGATTGGCCAAAGCGACCTCAGCTCCGCCTCCGGGCAATCCCCGACCAATCAAAGAATCTGACAAAGCCTGCGAACCAACATCATTATTAAAGTCAATTCAACCTGGTGTTGTATTTCCATTGGCTGTGGCCTAAACTACTGGGAGTTCACAAGAACAATATGATGACTCAATATCAGGGTCATTTCACAAAACAAAAGTAGAACAGAAGGTAAAAATGGAAAAATCAATTCGCTGTCAACCTGGACATCTTTGTGGGAACTCTCTATGGCCTGCTGCAGCCGAGCGATTAGAGCTTCTTTTTCCTGCAACATTTTTTCCAGGGTGGAGTCTCGCTGTTTCCACAACTCCCTTTCCTTGTGCATGTCCTGCAGTGATTGAGTCTGCTCAGCCAATTCTATTCGCAAGTGCTAAAACCAAAAGGGGACAGAGTGACCTTTTAAAATAAGTTGAAATCATCACCATTCAACCATGAACACTGAGACTCTGTGTGCTTGTTTGACCTAAGACCTGTGTTTGCATTACATTGATGATATCCTGGTTACTCTGCAGCACGCTGTTGAGAGTGAGGAGATCTCTCTCCTGCCCCCTGCCTGACTCCTGCAGAGCCTCCAGCTCTTTCTGTAGGCTTCTTTCTCTCTCCTTCAGTTCAATCAGCTCAGCTTCCAAGACCCCCTAAAACAGTTGAACAAACAACGGCAAGAGATTTCTTTTGTACCCATTGACTGTTATAATTATCCAATGCATAAATATAACAAAACCCTCTTTAAAAAGTGTTTACAGAAAAGGGCGATTTAAGTGCACAATTATCTTTGGGGAAAATAGCCTTCATTTCAATTTCAAAGCAAACGTAAGAACAAAACTACTTAAAAACTATGATTTGTGTTAATGCATATATACAGTAACCTGTAAGAGTTAATTAGCATACATTTTATCTAACAATTTTACAATATACACACCTGTGCAAAAGTACTGAGCCACCTTCAGTTCTTCAAATAAAATAAAATAAAATAAATTGGAACTAATATTTTGCTATGACAGGCTGCAAAGTGTCTACAGAGACGATTTTAAAATCGTTTGTTGATTTAACAACCTCAGCAGCATCCTCATTTCCCCTCTCGTCTGTACTAACCACTTAGCATTCAGCATCACCAGTGTACTAATCACCGGCCTGATCATCCGGCATCGTCTTTACCCGTTTCTCACTGGTACATGCCTTGAGTTAGTTCCTTTGAACATTCCTCTAAACTGGTCAGGCACAGGGACTGGACTGAACATGAGAGTCAAAGAAATTCAGGAAACCTGGAGAAATAACCCCTTAAGGCTACATAAAAAATACAAGAAAGTCTGACTCTTTGGAAGTGAAATATAAAGGAGATGAGGGGTGGCTCAAGACATTTGAACAGTACTGTACAATGTATAATTATTTTAATGATGAACCCTTATTAAAGTATTTACTTAGTTAAAACAATTTGCATAACAGGACAAATTCCTTCAAATAAATGTGTAAAAAGTAATAATAATAATTAAAAATATATATTTTTTTGTTGATTAGCTGATCATGATATTTGAAGTACAAACAGGGCTGACACAGAGTTGAAAGAAGACGCAATCAAACAGTAGTTGATTCTGTAAAGAAGATACTTTATAATCAAAGTAGACCATGTAGTAGAACATGTACTATATGGTGGTAAATGTCACCTCTCTTACCTCCCGC
>JAOVVA010000052.1:21292467-21310830 GCA_028565275.1 Leiocassis micropogon | reverse complement strand
GTGTGTGTGTGTGTGTGTGTGTGTGTGTGTGTGTGTGTGTGTGTGTGTGTGAGAGAGAGAGAGAGAGAGAGAGTGTGTGTGAGTGTGTGTATGTAATGGCCATCTGGGTACGTTCTCAGGCTACGGTGCCAGTAGTTAATAGAATCTAATTACTGTCAATTGTTCAGTAAACCTACAAGGCCCTCCTTTCTTACAGTCAATTAAAGGATGAACGGCTTCCAGGCAATAAACTGAGTTAAAGCCAAATGAAGAAACATTGAGAAATAAAAGCTGTGAGGTAACATTGCTAGTCGCTGAAATGAAGCCTATGTGATTAAAAAACATGGTTCCCATTGTAAGAAGCAGCCAGTGACACAATGAATGATCAGGGTAATTAAATATTTTCTACTTTTGTTTCAAAAAGGAAGGAAAATTTTGAGGGCCATCCATCACTTTGACAGATTACAGCTCTGAAGGTCAAGTAGGTGATTTTTTTTTTAGGTAATCACATCCCTGTCCAGTTTGTGGTAAGTGTGTACACTATTGTCTAGTCATGTCTTTCATCTTACTGTACATGCACGACACAGTGTCTTTACCCATCACGTTGGTACACTATATCATTAATGGTATGTAGCAAGGGATGCATCTGCATCACTGGAGGAGGAGCATCGCAGGAGCGCATGCTGCAGGATTTCCTCTGGTTATGGCAAGTCCTTGGAGGATCAGAGCTTCAGAGAGTTTTGCAGACTTTTAATCACTTCACTAGGAGAAATGCTCCAACTTCAAAACTTTGGCTAAAATCGTGCTGGTAATTCCTGTCTCCACTTTGGCAGCATTGCACAGGTGATTCATATTCAGGTTTCAAAACAAAATTTAACTGATCACAAGTTGTAAGTCAAAGGCAAAGATGTGAAACATAATGACGGTCACCACTGCAGCAATCTCAGCTCATGGAACCAGGAGGAAGGTTTGAGTCTAGACCAGGCTACAGCAGTTTTGCAGGACATAGCTGGAACTTTTGTTTGTCCAAATTGTTTTTTTTTTAACCGGTCTAAATAATAGCTGTAAAACAATATTTACCACAAGAATTATATCCATAATTCTTGATATACTATTAAAAAAATTAGTGAAACAATTTGCCATTTGTTTAGGTTGGAAGAGTAATGTTGTGGAGTGCAAGGCCAAGCTCAACTTGACTTTATCAATGTTGCCTAAACAAAGCAAATATGGATATACAATTATATTTTAAGTGTGGAGTTGGCAAGCCTCCTCCTGACGATACTCTTTATTTTTTTTCCCGAATGTACTGTTTTTGCCTAAAAGCAAAAATGTATGGTTTCATCGGTCTATGCTACTTTAGAATCGTGGTAACGCTACAAAAACATAATAAAATTTTATGAAAAGTAGCATTTTCTGACATACTGGTAACACTTCGTGATAGGTTGCTTTAACATTATCCATCAATTCACAAGTCGACTGTTCAATTAAACAGATGAATCATAAAATGTACAATAAAACCTTACAAATTATTTAAAAACCCTTTCAATATTAAGCATCAACCCACAAGTCAATGGCAGTGGTAACATCATTTTATGGGCGGAGGGCTAAATTATTTATTTAAACAAAAATAAGCCAAAAGGGCTTATGAGCAGGTCTTTTATGATCCAGCATTTCAGTTAGGTTAAGGTATGGACTAGGTCATTACAAAACCTTGATTCTTTTATTTTTCCTCCTTTCAGATGTAGATTTACTGATGTGTGATTCAGATCATTGTCCCGTTGCATGATCCAATTTC
The DNA here is from genome assembly GCA_028565275.1 of Leiocassis micropogon. NCBI lineage: Eukaryota > Metazoa > Chordata > Actinopteri > Siluriformes > Bagridae > Leiocassis > Leiocassis micropogon. The sequence continues at coordinate 21,309,056 of JAOVVA010000052.1, read as the reverse complement.
ATGTAAGTTTTATCTGTCGGACAGATGGCCTCACATTTGCCTCTAGAAAACTATAGTTAGGGCACAAGGCGGGGTACACCCTGGATAGAGGGCCAATCTATTGCAGGGCACACACACATACGCACACTCATTCATACACATTATGGGCAATTTGGGAACACCAATTAGCCCAATCTGCATGTCTTTGGACTGTGGAAGGAAACCGGAGTACCCGGAGGAAACCCACCAAGCACGGGGAGAACATGCAAACTCCTCCCACACAATGGCGGGAATCAAAGCCGGACCCCGGAGGTGCTAACCACTAAACATTATTATAAAAGTATAATAATGAAATAATAATGAATAGAAAAAAAGAGAAGACCAAATAATAAACAACAAAAATATTATATTTGCAAAGTTGAATATCATCTTTTCTCTCCATGCCCTTATAAGTGCCTTATCTAAAAGCTGGTGGTTCTGTATATTAATTATGTTTAAAAGATTAAATGAAAATGAAAATTAAATGCTAATAAATATGCCTTATCATTTAAAAAAATGAAAATTAAAATGACAGGTGGTAATAGACTATGACAAAAATTTTTAAGACCCTGTCTGTCAAAATGAGTCCAAGTCTGATCACAACTTCTGGAATGAACTGTTTGATGACAGCTTAATAAAAGAGAAATACCCACATGCCAAAAATGGGAGCTAGGAGTAAAATTAGTTCATACGGCTTCACTAACCACTTTATTCTGGTCAGAGTCATGGTGGATCTGCATTCCATTTCAAGAGATTAAATATAAAAATATAAAAATATCATTTCTAACCAGTTGCAAGACTGAATGAAGTAAAGAGATATGAGTGAAGACGGTAATGACATCATTTCTCACTCACACAAACAAATTATAATTAATTGAGATGATTCTATGCATCAACCGCAATTGACACATCGCTGCACTCGGAGGACACTATCTCTGGAGCAGAAATGTCAGATGATCAATTAGAGACTTTTCAGTTGGAGGGCTTAATTAATTCTTACATTCCCCACCACCATCTGGTGGCTCTTTCAGCTTCTGAACTCCTTTGGCACAAACTGATTGATGCCCTACATGATGGAAATCTGCTATCGCTGGCTTTTCTCTCCCCCCTACCCCCCCATCGTGCAGTGCAGGGACATCAGGGAAAGCATTCAGCTGTGCGTTCTGTCTCTTTACTGTGACGACAAGCTGAATGGGCTTTTTATTGTGGTTGGAATTAATCTTGAGGGATTCTGTTGATGTTGGAAGCTCAAAAAACCACATCATGCCGACTGAGAGGCCAACTTGGACACATAAAAGTAGCATGGGCCGAAATGAGCTTGCATCTGCAGGGATTTGCATACGATAGAACTGAGTATGGTGAAAGTGTGCATTCAAGTCTTAAATCCATAAAGGAGATACAGGAATTGCTTAGAGCAAAAGCAGAGCCTGATTGAGTCAGCTAGCAGAGAGAAAGAATGGCACTTACAGGTACTGTCATATTCAAGGAATCACAAGTAAAGAAAAAAACAAATAAGATCTGATAAAATCATGATTTCAAACTGTAAATTTCAGACACTATATTATTATTGAGCTGAATTATATTTTTTCTCCCTTTAGATTATATGAAATCAGTCATTGTGGCAGAATTTGCCTTTTTAAAACACATTAAGTGCAACTTTGAACTTAACACAATGATTTAATCTCAACTAGACATCCATGTAACCATTTTAAATTATATTATAATTTTAGAATTTAAAAAACATTTATAATTATAAGCAAGTTCTAAATTAAATTACATTCTGTTATCTGTATATATATTGTTTGTATGCATTTTGAACACATCATCATACAGTATGAGCACTTTAACTGTGAATAGTGATAAACCCCATTTTCAGACTTTTACTTCTCATTCTGGCAAATTATTTTCCTCTGGCGAACATCACTGTCTATAAAACCTTCAATTCATAATCCGCTATAAACACTTCCTTTAAAATACATCATGAACTTTCAGCTAATACAACACAGAACAGCTGCATTGCATAGCAAAACATGACGCATCTTGAAAAACAAATTGCATAGCATCTTTCTGTCACATGATTAGTGAAGTGAAACTACCAGCTGGGCAAAATAACAGCTGCCGTGAGTGAACTAAAGCCATTGAATAAATTTTGGCTGCTGCACCCTTTTTTCCCAATCAGGATTTCCGATCTATGTTTTAACTTTATGGGACCACAGATGTATATGCAGGCAGGCAATGCACAGATGGATGTTATATGGCACATAAAACTGGTAGAGAAGGAGGAGGTTGATGCTTTATTATAAACTGAAATTTTCAATTGTTTTTTAAATGTTCCTCATGATTTTCAACCAGGCTTTATGTGCAATAAAACTAATTGTTTCCTTGTTACAATTTGGTGCCAGCGAATTGCTGCTGCTGCTGCAAAAAAAAAAAAACACAATCAAATCATGATTATACTCGAATACCATCCATCCATATACAGTAAGAACCTCTGTTCTCCAACTGGGCCCGTGGAGGCCAATGGTGATTACTTTTGTATTTATTCCATGGTGGGACCTCCAGTCAACATTCACTTATGCATTTACACACTACAGGCAATTTGGGAACAACAATTAGCCTAATCTGCATATCTTTGGACTGTGGGATGGAACCAGAGCACCTGGAGGAAACCCACCGAGCATGGGGAGAACATGCAAACTCCATGCACACAGATCCTGAGGAGGGAATCGAACCCAGACCCTGGAGGTGCAGGGCGACAGTGCTAACCACTAAGCCACCGTGCCACAATAAACGAATACAAGCAATGGCTATATAAAAAAACACAAACACAACTTAAGGCTGATTTATCCATTGCAACAAAAGTCTAGGAGGTGGTCACACAAAATTCACACTTATATAACCCAAACAATTTTGATATATTATTTTGACATTTGTGTTTTCTATGACCGTCGCCACTCTGCACCAAATATTTTCTCAGTTTTGCAATTTTTCATGCTTCAAAACTCACAATATTTTGATATTCCAAATAAATTCTGTAATATCCCCAGTTTGCAGAAAGGTAAACTCACTCTCATTGACTCACCATCTATACCACTTTCCCCTGTATTCAGGGTCACAGGGGGCCTAGAACCTATCCTAGGAAACTAAGGCACAAGGCGGGGTACACCCTGGACAGGGTGCCAGTCCATCACAGGTCACACACACTACGGGCAATTTGAGAATGCCAATTAGCCTAATCTGCATGTCTTTGGACTGTGGGAGGAAACTGGAGTACCCGAAGGAAACTGACCAAGCACGGGGAAAACATGTAAACTCCATGCACACAAAGACAGGCATCGAACCTGCCCGGAATCGAACCCAGACGCTGCAGGTGCTAACAAATACACCACAGTGCCACCCAGAAAAGTAAACAGATGTATAATTCCAAAATCCAGGACTGTAATTTGCAAAAGGCATTATTCATTTAGTGCAAAATAAAGGATGACTTATAGATGAGAGCGAGTAGAAGAATCTTGTAGGTTTGAGAAGAAAACCTGCATCATATACTGTAAGCAGCTTTATGAATAACAATGTAAAAATAGGGCGACAAAATTGCATGTTGCATTCTAAACAGCAAGGATTCAAAACCATGCTAAACAGATGCATAGAGGAAGACGTGAGGTCAAAGCCACACAGGAAATCAGAAAAAAATCAAGAAAAGTGGTAAACCAATGCAATGTAGGGTGGTATGAGGCACACCAGGGAAAGAGCAAAAGTGACATCTAAAACAATGCCTGATTAGCAGGCAGCACAGGACATGTCGTCACTTTTCATATGACCTTTGTCACTCCTACTTTGGCATTTCTATCAAAGCTGCAATACCCAGTTGTCTGTAACACTGTTAGACTGCTGGAGTTACAGTAGAACGAATGAAAAGCTGGACTGCAAAAATAAATGTGTATAAAAATATGAGCAAAAAAATGTGGCAGGTATCGAGGTTTGATAAAGTTATGAATAGATCACTACATACACCTTGAAGTCTGTCCTTTTTATTGTGAATTACTGAGATAGCTGAGTGAGATTGTTTGCCATTACATCATTTTTGATTTCAAAATTCCAACAGCCTCAGGTCCATGTGTGTTCTGAGTGGATAACATCAGTACTTATGCAGATCACTCCAGTGTTCAGTTTAAATGATATTCAGATGACTGGTTACGAAAGGATCAGAGAGCGATCCTCTGAACAATTCCCAGTATCACAGTATGCCAAACTCTGTGTTTAACATCCCCAAGGCTGAAGATCGAAAAAAAAAAACTCTCAAATGAGAAAACAGCCTACTGTTACTAACAGCCTAAGTGTCTACTAATTAACCAATTCACATGAACTACTACTCAAGTACAGTAATGAAGTATTCCTAGCAACTTAGTTACCTTCCACATCTGAATATTTTTGTCCTTTCTCATTGTGCTTGCTTGGTGAACTCCTGCATATTAATAAACTAAAATGAAAGGTAAAGTGTTTATTCTAAAGGCCCCTTCTCTTACATTCTAACAAAATAACTAATAAGCAACATGCAAAAAACTGCTGTGGTATTTATCACAAGCTTGACTACATACTGTATGTCTGTCCTATAAAAGTACTGTATACTTGATATTGCAAGCATTTGCTATTTTTTTTTCCTTTCTAGAAAGCATGCATAAACTTGGCAGCTTTAAAGGGAATAGTTAAAGATGCAGGAAAAATGTGGCCATGAACAGCACCACTGGGAACACTATGCACACTTAAACATGTCCCCATCAATGTCCCCATGAGGAACAAGTTCTTAAACTGTAATAGTTTAGGAAACCAAGTGCTATACAGCAAACCTGCTGTACGAAGAAGGTGGAGGTACACTGACGTTCGAAGGAAATGTAGTCAAAGATGATATACATAGCAAGTAGTAGTAGTAGTATTCCAGTAATCCTGTTTAGAACTAGACAATATGCTACCGGTATAATTGCACTCAATATATGGATCATTTTATCTGTAAATTAAAGTGTACCTGCTTTGCCAATATACAGGGAAACCATTTTTAAAAAGTCACTTTCTTTCTTTTTTTTTTTTAAATGATGCTGGGAGGTTTAGGAACCGATGCACATAGGGGAGACAGAACACCTGAGAAAGCAAAGTCAATTGGAAGTGTGTGCTGAGGCAGTTTAACAAAAAACATGGCCAGAATCTAGAGTCGCAAATCCATATGTCTAAGGTAAGTAAAGGTCAGAACCAAAAAAAGACTACAAATTGACAAAAAACATAGCATCTACACCGAAGTAAACGCAACTTATATGCTAGTCTATGGTTATTAGATTTAGTATTGTACAGATTCTGTAGATAGACTTGCTTTTTTGATTATTCAGCAATTTAAAATAAAAATGGTGGTGTCTGTTATCCTGGTATCTGGACGTGGGCATGATGCAATTTCTAATCCTATAAAAACGGCAGCACATTGTGCTGAATGTAATGAAAGTCAAAGCCAACCAGCATGACCCTTACTAATTCTTTCTTGCTCAGTCTAATCTACATATTAAACCCCAGAGACAGAGTTTAGCTTAAGCCACAGATAGAAAATCCTAATCTTACACTTATCCATGGTGGTTACTGAATACTAAGCAGCCATTAAGCATACTGTGATTTTAAATGCCACAACTTGAGCCAGAGTCTATTAAAACACCCATGTCCTGGTTCCTGGCAATTCCCACTTTCTCTCAGGCATAAATGTAAATCACAAAAGTTGGTGGAGCAGAGGAAACTTTTCGAATGTTTGTGACTGGCCTGCACTGTCCAGCTCACGTTTCAGTTGCTGGTCATATGACCTATGACATATGGCATATGACAACTTCATTCAATTTACCACTGATGTGTTGAGTACGGTCCTAATCACCAATTATTAGTCAACATTGTTTCCTAAAGGCCAATTATTCATCTCCAAAAAAATATCTAAAACCAATCAATCATTATTATTATTTCCCAACAACCACTGACCACCACTGTTGGCAGTGACCAACCACCGATCACCACTGTTGGCAGTGACCAACCACCGATCACCACTGTTGGCAGTGACCAACCACCGATCACCACTGTTGCCACCAGCCAATCATTGATACCAACTGATTCACCATTGTTGCCAATGATTAGTCACTCATCACTAGTGTATCTAACTGATCACTTGTGTATGCCCAAACACTGATCACCATTGCACCCCCGCACCAAAAAAAAAACTGTTCATCACTATTCATACACAATATTTATACACAAAAAAGCCATCATTCCCAAAGTCCAATCACTGATCACTATTGTATCTAATGCCCAATCATAGATCATCATTGTTTCCTACAACCAATCACTAATAATCATTATGTTGTCCTGTCCTGTCTTCTTCTAACATTGTAAATATACAGTACACAAAATGAGAGTTAAAAAAAACAATCAGTGAAAAGTTATACTTAACCTCTAACCATTTTCTTCAGGCCCATTTTCCAAATATCTACTACCACTTCTTTCTGTTTTGGTTCTTAATTAACATAATATTTTAAAGACATGTACATTTGTGCTTTAATATTCTATGCTAGTATATGGTGTCTTTTTTCATTTAACCCGTTATACAAATAATTATCATAATTTCACAGAAAGAAAAATTAGTTTATGGCATCATTTGCTGAATTCTAGTGAATCTATAACATCCATTCTCTGCTTGCACCTGAAAAGTTTCGCACCAACTGAGGAAGATGTTTGAAGTGATTTCTATGATCCAAAATGATGATCTCAGATTGTTATTATTGATAAAAGAACATCACAAAAAAAACAACAAAGCAGCAGTTATGATTTGCTTTAACAAATCACCCATGTTATGTCATTACACGCACCGTGTGGCATATCCTTGCAAAGCCAGTTTTCACTGTGTGCCATTGGAGACTGGGCAGGGCGTGACATTACAGATCACCCATTCTCCTCACATGAACAGTGTGCTTAATCAATATGCATGTGTGTAAAAATTCAAGATCAGTTCCAAATACTGTCGCTTCACCTTGTTCGTTTGCTTTCTCATCAGTTCATTATTTAACTTTTACTTGCTCTTAATTAGTTTGGGAACGAAAGATGAGAAAACGACAGCCAGGAGTGTCTCTGTCAGGCACAGTCCTGCTCTCTGAGCTTCATCCAAGACATCTGGAAATTAATATGCAGCTACAGATGTTAAAACATTTCACCATTAAGTCAAGTGTCACTTTTGTCATGATCTTTAGAGTGAGCCAGGTTGAAGACATGTTTGATTTCTAGCCTTCCTACATGACATAGTAAGAGGAGGGATCAATAGAGTGTGACAGAGGGAATAATGAGAGATGCACAAGCTTTTTGTGGATGGATTATGCAGGGACGCACTAAGGGACTCATTTGCATTCCATCAGTGAAAGATTTCTGACTTCGTTTAGGCTAATGTATAGATGCAGGAAGGTCTTTTTGCCTTGCAGCATTTGGAGTGTTGTTTGCATCATGCATCATGATTTTCTATGTGAAGGGATCACAGTTATGTTTATTTATCTAAATGATGCTTTTATCCAAGGCAGCTTAGGATTGACAGAAATGGAATCCAAGCAGTTAGGGTTAAAGAAAACAAGCAATATGATTTCATAAATTTTTTTTTTTAAAACAGTAGCAGCAAAAATCAGGCAGTTTAAATAACATTAGCTATTACATACTAAAGGATGGATGATGCATGTCGAGTTATCTGTCCTTATTGGTGAACTTACACATCAGCTTCTGCTTCAAACTCGAAAAAAAAGCCATTAGCCAACTACAGGGGACATGAGGATCAACTCTGGAATCACTTTTTAATTCTTGTGCCTGACAGCTTTGCAGGTTACACAACAATTGTTCAAAGTAAATTCAACTAAGTGGTCGATAACCTTAAACAAACAAAAAAAAAGCCACAAAAAAGGTACATCACTATTTCTGATAATAGGTAAATCATGACTTCTAATAAATAATAGTTTAATCAATACTTCTAATAAATATTAGTTAAATAAAATGTAAACAAATACAACAAAATTGTTTAACTAAGCTTAACACATACTATTCCATAAAGTGTTTAGCAAACATGTAATACACATCATATTACATTCTTTGTGAATACTTGGAAACACTTAAATAACAATCATAACATAACATGAGTTACTCTTTCTCTCTTGTATTGAGCACAATCGCAATTAAAAAAAAAAAAAAAATCAAATATCAAATAACTCAGATTCAAGTGAACAGTCCTTCGTATAAGAAAAGAACTGTATTATCATACTATCAGTGTCCCTGAGATGACCAGCAGTCGATGCGCTTCCCTGTCTCACGTTACAGACTGTAGTATTTTGACTAATAATTATTATACACAGACCCTATATATAGAGTCATCATAGTAGAGACTGTGAGGTGGCGATTCTCTGTCACAGATGGTGCTTGTATGTTGAGTCTGTACCTTTGCTCCATTAGTGACTGTGAGGTGATGCATACTGTGATGTCATACTCTGAACATGTCACAGTTGTTCCTTGTCGAATGACCATCTTAATCATTTCACTTATTTTAGCTTTACAGTCACTTCTTGGCCTGCAATATGCATTTCTGCTCAATCAGCTCCACACTGCTTTCCTGCTGAGGCCTCATGTCTGCCTCCAGATTAAGCAACTGCAAGAGAGATATTTAGAGCATGCTTCAGGGATAAATACAAAGTGGATTTTATTAAATGACAAAACCTGTTAATGTGGTTAAGTTCAGGACTTTTTGGTGGCCATGTCATGTGTGACAATTTTTAACACTGGTGGTCACTCATGCTGTGCAGAAAAACAGTTTTGCGCAGTAAATGGGTTCTTCTTTATTAAAATAATAATAATTAAAAAAAAACTCATGGATCTCATGGACTCATGTAAAACTCATAACAGGCTTCAGACATCAAACTTTGCATTTGGGTTTACTGATGTGTGATGTAGAACCAAAGGTATCATTACTTTTAAAACATTTTAAATTCACTCCTACAAGAATATTAGAGTGACTCACCAAAGTGTAGAAAATCACAAAATGTGAATATTATTATTAGCATTATCCCCATTTTGTCACAGAAACAACCTAAAACAACCATAAAAAATACATCATATGCATCTGTGCTATTCCTTTGACCATGTGACCTATTTTTTGCTCAGTCATGTTTGTATAGATGGCTCAAATGAAATAAAAATTCAGCAGAGGGTTAGCATATTAAATCTCTAAAATCTGAAATTAATAGAAATGCCAAATCAATTAAAATACTGTATTAGAGGTCATATATTATGTTTTTTTTCTGTCTGTTTTATGTAGTAGACCACACTTTTGTGCTGACAGGTAATATATTTCAGACTTGTGAGAATCTACTCTTGAGTTTCTTTTCTTCTCGTTAAAAGAAACGTTCAGAATGCCCTCTCTGAATGCCTGAACAATGGCAGCCATTTTAATAATCAACCAAAAATAAGTTCCACCTGTTCATGGAGCATCGTGTTCTCGAATATTCTACAATGCCACGCCCAAGTATCCTCTGTGTGGGAAACACAGTGGAACTTGGAACATTCTGTGGAACTGTGGAACATTCAGACATATTTTGTCCCACGGAAAGTAAGACATTTTACAAGCAAATCAGACAAATTAAATCATCCATTTCTGATGTCCATTTTTAACCGTTACACCCCTCCTTTCACAGTCGAAAAAAACATCCACAACTTTACAAGGAGCTCACTTAACAAAGATTATAAATATTTATAAAGAAATCACAATAAAACATTAATACCTTTCAGAATTATTATAATTATTTTACCTCAGAAGGCCAACGATGAGGAGACGTTAAAAAAAATAATAAGTTACTCGCTAACGCTGAGGCGATGTGCTGAACTCGCGCACTCACGGGCAAGCTCACTATACTTGCGCGAGGTCCACTCCGCGCGCTCTCATTTTCCCGCCATCTAATCAGTGCTGCCTTCTCCAGTACGCGCCGTGACGTCGCTGGAAACTCAGACAGAGACATTAATTGCAAACTCATAAGCGCGTTTAAAAAAAAAAAAAGTAACCTGTAGAATGTTTTTAATTAACTAAAATTACGTGCCAAATGATTGCGATGAAACAATGCCTATATGTTACCTCAAGCCAAATACAACAATACAATGTTAGGTTACCTTTCAGACACCAAAGTCTGGTTCATGTTGATCAATGAGAACATACAATAGGAACCTTGCCCATATCTGCTGGAAAATGTGTTCTCGAGAATGGGACAGATATGGAAAGTGAGGACGGTATGTGAGAGCATTGCTCATGGCATTTTTTCCCCCGCCATATCAATTATATTAGGCATAGATTGATTTCCCTGTTCTTTTCTTCTCGTGTTTAATGGCAGCTCACAAACCACCTGCTGTATTGGAGAGTGTAAATATGCAAGTGTTCCCAAAAATGGAGAATAGTTTCCATCTTTGTGGTCATTGTCATGGCAACAATGACAGCCGTTGAGTGAATAATGTTTAACATCTCCGTGATGCCACAGATGTCAATTAGATGTCTGTAGCTGCTCAGGTTCATAAGCAACATTTTGCAGGCAAACAGTGCCATTTCTTTTGCACTAATTTGGACATATTTTAACTTGACACTTGAATGCATGTTACTTTAAATTTAGAGTTGCTTTGGTTAAAGAGTGGCATTTATTTCCCACTAGGTTTGAATGCATTTTGTCCACGACTGCCTTAACGTGAATGAATGTTGTTTGTAAGTTAAGCAAGGTAATTGCTCATCACCAATCAGTCCAGACCTGTGACCTTGAATAGAATTAACATGCGGACATTATATTCTGCCATCAATAATATTCTAATCATTGGCTTTCAGATTTGGTTTTGGTGGTGCTATGAAATGACTATTAAATTTTTCTACATTAGTCACGTCAACAACATATATGTTTAGCCCAGGATAAACTAGCCCAAAAATTATCCCAAAAGTTGCAAATCAACACGTTTTGTCCACCTGAGGTATGGGAATGATTATAAAACAAAACTAATGCAACATACTAGTGTAGGTAAAACAATAACAGGAAGTAGTTGCACAAATATATTATTTTTTATTTTTACAGCAAGCTTCATCTGTCTAGTGTGGAAACCAATATGTATATTTGACATCCAGTTAAAATTCTCGTTTACATTGTAAATAATTTATAAATAGCTAAATCAAATCAGATAGTAATCATTTAAAGGATATTCGATGTACAGACAAGCACAGACATTTTTCTGTAAAACTGTGAATGCAGAATGGTGTAACAGTCATGGTTCATGGTTGTGTATCACAATTTCTGTTACTTATGTGAGCCACTTCTCGATACAATTTTCGTACACAGTGAAATTTGAATGCCAGTTAATGTGTTCAACATCCGAGAAAACACACTGGGTCAGGTCTCCTCTGGAGTCAAGTGTTTTCAGTCCAAACACATCCATCAGGTACCACTAAAGGAAAAAATAGATTACCAGTACAGGCATCAGACTAATACTCTGATCATATAAATAGGTTATGTGTAAATTTTTGCTTCAGCTTACATCCTGTTGTTTCATTTCAACCACAGTTTCATTGCTGTTATAGAATCCAAATTGACTGTTGTGTGGAGAAAAAAAAAAGAATCTTGATTCACACATGAATTTTTTCCATGCATGCACATCTTTAGAATTTTTTCGCTGGAATCATAGGTTATCAAAATGCTTTGCTGTGTATAGTCCCTCCAAATCTCCACATCACTTTCTGAACTTCTCATATTTATTCTGGTCTACTAAGTCCCAACTCAGCTTAACCCTTTTAAACATTTGGACATTACAGGACTGTTAATGTGACTAATCCCGTCTTCATAGTATTTACTAGGTAAAAACTTTTTAGACCTAAGGCACTTACTGTAGCCTTTCCTTAATTATTTGTGCAACATGCTGAACATTCTTCTCCTTTATGCAGTTAAATATAAAGCTCGATACCTTGACTGCCAGGGTGTAATGACGCCATCATCTGGTCCTCCAATCAGCACCAACTGCTTAATATCCAAAAAGTGTTCTCGCCATGCTATAAACAATGGCAAGATTGAGAACATGGCTTCAGGCCACTGATGCTTGCAGGTTTAAACAGTATCAAAAACAATGTAAAATGAAAAGGTACTGTGTTGTTTTCCAAACAGATTTTATTTTCATATGAAACCTTCCTTACATAATATATTTCAAAGTGTGAATACCTGTTAAATTGGGATGGTTGATCTCACCATTCAGTGGGGCAAGATATTTGTTGCTTTTCAAGTACTTCTCTCTCTGGTGTGGATCTAAAGTATAAGGACAGACCAAAAAAAAGGGGAGGGGGGGGGTCAGGAAGTGTGAGGTAGACAATGGGCATGAGAAAATACATATGAAGCACTGAGTGCTTTAAAATACAAACAAAACAGCAAAAGGCCTCATTTCTATCCCTTACCATTCCAGAAGTTGCAGATCGATATCTTTTGTCCAAAGAGGTTATAGCACAGTTGATAAACGAGCTTCTTAAAGCAGTCAGGGAAGGCATGCCTCAGGTATGATGTAACTGTTTAAAATAAAAGAGTTCCATTTGAATGTACTGTATAATAAATGGTATACTTTTGACTATGATGAGATTCTGTACTCACTTCCGTACTGGCCAGACAGCGGTGATGACAGGAAGATCAGGGAGTGGACATTGTGCCTGGGAAGTGTTGCAATAACTCCACGGCATACCAAACCCCCTGCAGAATTGTTCCATTTGAACATAGAGATTAGATTCAGAGATTTTACAGACAATTATTAAAGTCAGGATGAACATGTCCTCACTAGAAGTACCAAAATAAAATCAAACTTGTTATATTATCAGTAGATAATGACAGTTTTGTTAACTTTTAAAAAGCATAGGTTTTATCCAGCATTAGTATTTGATGTCATAGGCAAGGGATTTTGTATCAAGACAAATGAAATTCAATGTTTTGATGACATTCTCCCTTGTTTTTTTTTTTTTTTTTTTTAAATAATGATAATCAAGATAAGAATAGTTTGTTATTTTGCACTAAAATTGCTCTACAACAATCAATTTTTAGCATAAAGTCCTTCATCCTTCAAAACCTGCCAGATCTGGCTGGGCATAGAGTCAAAAAGACATCTGCAGTACTCTGGTGTCACTCACTCAGTCCATGATTGATTGATTGTTTCCTGATGGTATTGTACAGAAGATGGTTTCTTGACTGCTACTGAATTATTCCCCATTGTCCAACAGTTTTTTTTTTTATTGGGTTTAGGTCAGGAGATCCAAAATCATGGCTCCAAAAGCGGAAGACCATTGCCACATAGCAAGTTTTTCACTTTTTTCTAGCTAGTTAGGCTAGAGCTAATCACCTGTTTTCTGCACAGGGAGAACTATAATGGACGGCATATGTTGTCTTAATACTTTCGGCCACCACTGCATGTATACACAAATTCAAGAATAATGCAAAAGTTATAAGGCCTTTAAACATTCCTTACACCCAATTTTTAGACTTGACCTTTCTAAACTCAGGTATACTATTCATCTTTTGTATTATTTACAGTATTCCTATATGTATATGAAATGTATGAAAAAATGCATCCAGATTTATTTAATTAAAATAAAGAATAATGTATACAAATAAAGGATGAATTAATGTTAGTAAGTTAGATTTTTGCTCACAAAGTTAGTAGACAGGAATGTCAGGAAATAGAGGTGATGAGGTGGTGGTGAAGCAGACCTTGTGAGAAACAGATGAGATGGATGCCATCTTTTGCGTTCTCCATTATGGGTCCAATTGACTTTTGGACACCCTGGACTTGCTGCCACAGAGGCTTCAGGCTGGCCATGTCATCATACATGTCTATTGTAGTCACATTGGTCCCTGGGTGAGTCTTTAAAAAAAAAAAAAAAAAAAGGATAAAAAAGGAGAAGATGCAGGGTTTCATTCAGAACTGAAAGGTGAAAAAAAAGAACTGGTGTCAGGTTACATGTAAGCAATGGTGGCTACAAAATTATCATCAAGTTTGGCCTTTTTAAATGCTTGCCGTGCAAAACTTGCCGTGCAAAACTTGCCGTGCAAAACTTGCCGTGCAAAACTTGCCACATTCAGCAGAATTTCTGGCTTGGTGCTGAGGCTCTTTTTTCAACAGGGGGCATCCAGTTTCACATTGGGTGAAACATCCAGTTTCACCCAATGTGGTAGAAATATTGCTTTTCACCACCACGTTCTCTGTCCATCTCTGCCCAACAGGAAGTCAGCATTTTGGATTGTTTGCATTTTTACACACCTTTTCAAACCTCTTATATATGCCTTCTAATGGATTGGAAGCAAGTTTGTTCAGAATGATGTCAAGATGACAGCAATGCTAAACCTTTTTTTTTTAAACAACAAGAGTGTTGCTATGGCAAAAAATAAATTGACATGTTAGTGTGGCATAGTTGCACTGTACATCAGGCTGTGTGGCTTAAACTTCACATCTACTGCATGTTCAGTAACAAGGCATAGTCACATGCACTTGCCAAGTGTTTTTTTTTTATAACGCCCCCAGCTGGCAGCATGAAAAAAAAGATCTATAAACCTTTGCAAACTTTTTACCAAGCAAGTCAAAAGTACTTAACTGTTCTGTTTTCCTTTTTTTTAGGTAAACATTCAAAAGTTTGCAAAATAGATTTTATTTTCCATAATGCTGCAGCACTGTATTGTTGCCAATTAACAGTAAAACATCACCATACCGTAATATTGGAATATATAGCTTTACTCATAAAGTAATTTGTGTGCCAAACAACAGCAGCCTAATTTTAACCCCATAGAAATCTGTGGACTTCCCCCCCCAAGTCTTTTTTTTTACAATAACTTTTAATACATTTTTCTTCATATAGAGCAAACAAATGTTTTCCATCATCATGTAAAGATGCATTTAAATTCTCTCTCCCTTTGTCAGTTCAATCAAATCAATTTAACAAGTTTTATTGGCATGACCATAAATTGAGTGCATTGCCAAAGCATAACAAAATTAAGTATTGTAATTAAATATAGAAAAGTAGATTCAACTAAATATCAGTACAAATAAATTCATTCAAATTCATTTGAAGCCATGTGAAGATAATTAAGCTCACAAGCCTGAAATCAGGCCTACAAATCACAAGTGCCCCTGACCAGTAAATTATTCATTGTAAACAAATGAAATAATTTTCTTGCCTTTTTGATAAAGCTGGCCAGCTTGATGAACTGTCTTGGCCCATCAAATAATCCATGAACTATAACAACGGGTCGATATCCATCTGCAATCACAAACATGACACTTAAAACAATCACATTCAGCAATAAATGAGGACTTTTCTTCATCATTTGATCTCCTGCAAAGTCACCAAAGTTAATAAACTGAAATTATTTCTTTCCTTTGCACATTGGGTGCAAACTGAGAGTGAAAGTCAAAGCAGGTGACACAGGTTGGCTCAGATTGATGCAGAAAAGTGAAATGAGGCCCACTGACTCTCATCACATCTGAGCCTGAAGCTGCTCGTTTCTCTTCTGCTTTCTTATAGGTGGTGGCTGATCAGAGTTAAACATCACTTCCTTTATTTCTTTAAAGATAGGGTATCCATTTTTAAACAAAAATAAGCACATATAAGTAGAAGCCTTAAAAAAAATAACCTGCTTTGATTTGCAGGGAATATAATATAATATACACAGTAATGGCCAGAAATATCAGCACCCTTGCAATTCTGTCAGAAAATGCAACCCTTTTCTCAGAAAATTGTTGCAGTGCCAAATGTTTTGGTACTCACATGTTTAGTTTTTTGTGTGTTTGCATTGGAACACGACAAAAAAACACAGAAAATTCTGATACAATTCCACACGGACCCCCCCCCACCCCCCAAAAAATGCACTGGACAAAATTATTGGCACCCTTAACTTATTATTTCGTAGCACCAAATCAATCGCTTCCTGTAACCATGAATGAGTTTCTTATACCCCTCTACTGGAGTTTTGGATCACTTTTTTGCAAACTGCTCCAGGTCATTCAGATTTGAAGGATGCCTTCTCCCAGCTGCTGTGTCCCTTTTTATTCAGATGGCAACGGATAGTGCGAGCTGACACTGTTTTACTCTGTGTCTGCAAATCAGCTTGAATTTGTTTGGAAGAAAATCGGGGTTATTTATCCCCCATTCGAACAATCCTTTGTTGCAATTTTTCATTAATTTTGCTCCTCTGTCCAGGGAGGTTAGCCACAGTGCCATGTGCTGTAAACTTCTTGATGATATTGCGCACAGTGGACACAGGAACATTAAGATCTCTGGAGATGGACTTGTAGCCTTGAGATTGTCCATGTTTTTCCACAATTTTTTCTCTCTCAAATCCACAGACAACTTTACGTTTCTTCCTTTACTCCATGCTCAGTGTGACACAACACAAAGGGTAAGTCAACTTTTCTTCATTTTAACTGGTTGCTAGTGTGATTAATATATTTTCCACACCTGTTACTTGCCACAGGCATGTCTAAATACAAATTACAGG
>JAOVVA010000052.1:21255871-21292389 GCA_028565275.1 Leiocassis micropogon | reverse complement strand
ATTGGTTAAGTACTTAATAGCCTGTTAATCTTAAATGTGATAAGACTCTATTTCAGTATAGAAGCAACAAAAGGGGAAAAATATTTGTATTAGTAAACTCTCAAAAAGAGCATATTATTATCTTTTTTTGTTTTGTTTATAGAAACACCTGAAAACAAAAAGAAATGTGTATCTGTGCTACTTCTTTGTATATGTGACACTTTTGTAAACAATTTTGCTCAGTCATGTTTTTATAGTTGGTTAACGTTTAACCAACTGAACTTGGCATGGCGAGTTAATGGTTAGCGGTGTCACCTTGCAGCTTTAGGGTCTGGGTTTGTTCCTGCCTCAGGTGTGTGTGCATGGAGTTTGCATGTTCTCTGCATGCTTGGTGGCTTTCCTCCAGCTGCTCCAGTTTCCTTCCACATGTAGATTACTGTTCCCAAATTGGCCGTAGTATGTGAATGAGTGTGTGATTGTGTATGTGTGTGCCCTGCGATGGATTGGCACTCTGTCCAATTTTTATAAACTGTTCTAAATTACTTCTTGCTTTAAATGGCTGTTTAAGTTTGTTTCAGTTTGCTTTAACAGGAGGTGAAACCTTTCGCTTCTCCTTGTTTATCCTGTGATCCATGCATGTGCACTGATTTGCTTTAATTAAGGAATATATCAAGTGCCAAATATAAAATGTAAAACCTAAGTTAAAGACAAGTAAAAGAACATGAGACGCAGCCAGAGGGAGAACTCGAAGTTACACATTTACACAGACATCGTGTTTCCTCGTGCACTCTTCAAACTGACCTTCGTAATATGAAGACTTTTATTTTGCCGCGCGCACACCGGAACCAATCGTAACCCGGAAGTAAACATCACAGGCGAAGGAGGAGCGCGTGAACAGCAAGGGCTAACCTGAGATGTGGGAATTTTATTTTATAAACATATTAATTCTTAATGGGTTTTTTTATTGCTAGTTTGGATATGAGTTTAATACACTTCGTAATTACTTTACATGCAGGTTAGGTTAGATGAGGTGTCTCGTTTAACTGTTCAGCGGTTAGCTGGTTGTTAAATCAGGATAATTTGCAACAACAGATTCAAAGAACTTTATTAATCCCAGAGGGAAATTGCTTACAGTTAGAGTAAGTGTAATTTACTCTGTGTTTTGTTGTGTTATATACGGTTTAGCTTTTTCAGGACCTAAGGGCGTCTCTTGATGTAGTGTAACTGCCTCTGTGTAATGGTTTTCGACAGCAAATATTGTGTTTTTTAAACTGTGAATGCTTTAGACATTTGTACTCCACAGAATTATAGTTATGAGGAAAATCTCGCGATACTTACGTACGTTATGTTTTCACGGTGTAATATATGTCTCGCGATATTTGCTCTTCTTCAGTTTAGACAAACTATTGGAAAATGCTTTTATTATCTAACATTAACTTAATAAGATATTTAATAAGTTGACAAATGGTACTTAAATTCCTGCCTATGTGTATATTACCAGTAATAAATTGCAGCCTTTTGTGATTAAATAATTGCACAGGTCCATATTGCAATTTCTGTTTTTATGTGATTAATCATGCAGCACTGATATTTTCTTAATCCAACTGTTTGTTTATATTATTATATTTATTTTTTTAATATTGCAGCATTCACCATGGCCAATCTGGAGCAGTGGGTCAGCGACAGGCTCCATGAGATCCTAGGCCTAAGTGACAGATACGTGTCCCAGTTTATGATCGGCCTGGCGCAGAAATCCTCCGCCCCACAGGACTTCGTGGCTCGTCTGCAACAGACCGGCACCATCGACATTGACCAGAGAGTAACTGCATTTGCTCATGAGTTATACAACAAGGTATGAACTGTCTCACAATCAGAGTAGCTGTTTTATACAGCCACAGACCCATAATTGTGATTATTCTGGGCTTTTTCTCTGTTCAGGTTCCAAAGAAACAGGTGGTAGAAAAACCATCAAGAGCCATCGAGCGACAGGTGATTGAGATGGAAAGAAAGAACAAGACCTACACTCTGTTAGAGGACAGTGACAGTGATGGAGAGGCATCCAGAGAAGGAGGGAAGGAGACGAAAAGTAGAGACAAGGACAGAGGAAAAAAGAGGAAGCACCTCAGGCAAAAAAGAGAAGAAAGTCCCTTGTCAAGTGAGGAAGAGCGAAAGAAGAGGTGGGAAGATAGGGAAAAAATCATACACACTTATATGTACATATATATGCACAGTATTGTTCAAAAGTCTTGGGCACTTTATCTTTAGTACAAATGCTCTTTTTTTTGTCCATCATGTCTGCATAATTATGTACAAAACCACTGACTATTTCCAAACGTACCTTAAAAGTTAATAAATACATTACATTACAGAAGAAAATTTGCACGCCTAAAAAGAAAGCAACATATTACATGACAGACCGGTTTTCAGATGGAAACCAAAAATCTAATGTAGGCTTGGGGGATTTGCATAAGAGTAGAAAGGAGTGAGTGTGACAAAGTTACCAGGAGAACTCAGACATATTCTCCGACACACTCGTCGTTAAACCTAACAGCTGTTTTACTTATACAACTGCACAAATCTGTATCTAACACTACTGATTATTATCAAGGAAAGAGTTTTCACACCAAATACTTATTGTGTTTTTATTTAATTACTTTGCTTTGTGACTTAATTAAACACAAGAGCGTTTTTAAAAATGTACATTGCCATCTGTTGAATTTTGGAATTAACCTAAAATTTTTACCTGTTATCGTGAAGTGGGCGGAGTGAAGGTGACGGATCGCGTTTATTAAGTAGATTTCAATTGCACACTCATAAGCATGTATTTAAAATGTACTTTGAATTTTGAGATGAACTAATGATTTTTTTTTCAAGGTCGATTTTTTAAATATATTTTTTTTCCTCCTTTTTTACAAAAATTGTTATAAGGGGCAGCGTTTTGCGTGTAAATTTCAAAGTAGCATATTTTCTTTTCCCATGGACTGACTGCGAGGAAGCAAAGCTTATCTGTATGTTACTTCAAGCTTGGCCAAATACATCTTGGAAAACCCCATTAAAATTTGTTCAGCAGTTTTTACAGGCTGTACACAAACAAACAGGTGGATAAAAATTTGTGGGAAAAAAACCATCCTGATGTGTTCTATTACTCATCTTATGTTTCCCCAAATTATTTTTTTTGTAAATATCTTCAATGTATAGACCCGCTAACTTTACAGTTTTAAATGATTAATTATATATAGCATCCAGACACTTTCGATATTGGCAAACTACTGTTTGAACAACATTGCCTAGAGTCTCCACAGGGATTGTTTTGCATGATACTTCAATTTCTTACCATAATGCAGCCAGTGTATGTGTTGCTCTAAAGTAAAGCGTGCAGCCGACCGTTTTCTTTGGCTCTCTTCTGACCGTCACATGATATAACCAATGATGGTGCGAATACTGACATCTCTAGAGGAAACATAAAATTCAATTAGAGTTTTTCAAAAAGGGCATAGATACCTCAGCATGCTTACGTCACACAGCTCCTACATGAACCGCATTGTTCACATGCATAACGTATCTATGTTGCTTGCTTATCTCATAGTCATCTGAAACTGACTAAAAGATTCAAAATTGTAGCCACTTGCTGCCACATCAGAGACAAAACATGTCTGTTTATCAGGTGACCAGCAGTATTAAACAGACTGCCAAGTTCTGTTTGTCCTTTCTGCTGTTTACTTGATTGTGATAATCTGCTTCAAATGGAAAAAAATGCTTTAAAGAGGCTTTTAAAACTCAAACACGTAAGTGTAATAGGAAAACTGATTTTAGTGATGGTACTGAGTAGCAGTGTAGAGTAGTACATGACAAATGAGATTGGAGACGTGATGTCTGTTTAATAACACAGACGGAGCATTTTGACATGCTGCTTTAATACTTTTCTACATTGGTTTAGCATGGCAAATAAATGCAGGATATGTACAGCAGCCATCTTGCGTACATTTAGTTAACAGTTAAACCTTGTTCTATCCCCTAAAAGCACATCTGGAATTATTAGATTTATTAAATCCATCACATGCCACTTTATATCAGAGATTTTAAGCAATGTACAAAGAAAGGAGCCTTGATCTGATCTCATCACCAACATGTTTAGACTCCCCTCAGCTCAGTAGTGGATTGGTACATGATTGCATAGCGTTGTCCCAAGAGTGTTAACTATTGTGCAACATATGGAGTTCAATCTAGTGGGTGGAACATGTTCATGAATAAACAAAATTGATATTGGTGTAAGAAAAGTAAAAATAAAAGTACACTCTGTCAAGTCAGTTACTCTTAGGAGCTTTATTTGATTATTAGATTTTTCTTTTTATTCTTCCTAATCACACTTCTTCCACTCTTCACCAGCAAATCTTCTTCACACAAGGAGAAGAAAAGCCAGAAGGAAGATGACGAGGAAGAGGAGTGGGAGAAGGAAGAGAGAGAAAGACTGCAGGATTTGGAGGAAAGGGATGCCTTTGCAGAACGAGTGAAGCAAAGGGACAAAGAGAAGACGAGGCACATACTTGAGAGAAATGACAAAAAGGTTCGATTTAAAAAGTAAAAAACAAAACAAAAAAAAACTTTAAGGTCATGTGTCGTATAACGAAATCTTTATCTGTCTCCTGTTCAGGCATATGAGGAGGCGCAAAAAAGACTAAAGATGGCTGAAGAAGATAAGAGGAGAATGGTAATAAATACATACTTTCACACTGTTCTGCATGTTCATGTACAGTCTACCGAAAAATGCACAAAAGATTTTGCTTCAAATGCTTCCTACTTGCATGCCATGCTACATTATTTACCTGTAATGTCTGTGTTAAAAGGATAAAAAAAGAGTGTTATGAAGTACAGTGGAACTTTGGATTACGAGCATAATTCGTTCCAGAAGTGGGCTCGTATTTCAAAACACTCATAAATCAAAGCAAATTTTCCCATAAGAAGTAATGGAAACTCCAAATTATTTGTTTCACAGCCCAAAGAAATAAAAAGTAAAAATAAATCCCGACAGATGTGTTTACGTTTATGCGCGCAGGCGCTATGTGTGTGTATGTGTGTGTGTGTATGTGTATGTGTGTGTGTGTGTGTGTGTGTGTGTGTGTGAAGCTAAAGTAAATGGAGAGAAGGAATTAGCCCCTCCCGTCTCCCCCTTCTCATCTTACACAGTAAACCTTCTTCCTCTCTTATTTAAGGTACACACACACACACACACACACAAACATTAACGGAAAGACTTAAAAAAATTAGCAAGGAACATCGGACGATGGAGTCTGTAAAGGCGAGAGTGTGTGTGTGTGATGGGGCACGGTGTCAAATTGCACCCGCACACACATAACTACAAGCTGATACAGAGAGGGAGAATGGAAAAACATTGGCTTAGTTGTGATCACGTGACGCTCAGCGTCAAAACAAGAAGCGCATGCATGATTCATGATATATGATACTCGGTACTCGTAAACCAAGACTTGTTCATTTTTCAAGTCAAAATTTATTAACAATCCGAGGTTTCACTGTATGTAATAAACAACATAAACATGTATGTTCTTGCATCTTCTTTCACAGCTGCCAGAGTTGCGTAAACAGTCGCGGCGTGAATACCTTACCAAACGTGAGCAGGAGAAGCTGGAGGACCTGGAGGCTGAGATTAATGATGAGGAGTACCTTTTTGCTGGTGATGCTCTCACAGAACGTGAGAAGCGAGAACTGGACTACAAGAAGAAGGTCAGAGACCTGGCTCGAGACTATAAGAAAGCTGGCGCAAAGGAGAAGGAAGAGAGGAAAAACCGCTACTACATGCCCGAGGAGATACGCAATAAAGTAATGTCACACAGTTTGAATTACATGTAAAGTAGATGTTTTTTTGTTTTAAGTTTGAGAATGAAGAATTATTATAATTTTTTTATTTTTACTTTGTTGTCTTAACGGTTCTGTTCTCACCCGTAGAACATCCCTCAGAGGGACATGGAGTTGGAGTTTGATGAGGAACCCAGAGAGGGTGGGGGTGAGCAGGGGCGGTGGGAGGAGGCACGGGTCGCCACAGCCACACTAAAGTTCGGGGCCAGAGAGGAACGAGAGCGGCGTATGAAGGAGGAAAAAGATAAATACCAGTTAGTGCTCGAAGAGGACGAGATGATTGACTTTGTGAGCACTGCTATCACTATGAAAGGAACACTCGCTGACAAGGTTGGTACATATATAACTGATTGTGGAAAAATTTATTCAGTTATGCTTCGCATTTCTTTGCATTGACTCCAAGATATTAATAGATGCGCTTCGGTTGATCAACCAGTGACCAGAATCGGCTGGTTTTCAGCTTGATCAGGCATCACTTGAACTCTGAACTCGGTTCAGATATAAGATTCTGCATGGGGTGCATGAGCTTCCAAGTAGTGCAACAGAAACACATTTCATGGCGTTACATTATCAAAAGTAAAGACTTAGGAGGCATTTGAGGCGGTAAAACATCAAAGGTTTTTTTAAAACAGGTGGTACACTCTAAACTATTCACACACTGACATCCCGTGTGGTAGGAGTGAATATTTGCCAAGTTTGTTTAGAAATATTAATGATTATTAATATTATAATGAAATATAATATTGTAATGAAATGAAATAATGATTATTAATATGAATATAATTATATAAAATGTAGCTTTTTGTTTCAATTGTGGTTAAATGTTAAGTTTATTTATTTTGAAGGTTGCCCTTGGTTTTTAAGTGAGAAAATTAACATAAGGCATGGACTACATTCACTCACATTCAACTCGGTTGTGAAGCTGGTGAAGAAAGCTAATGTATAAAACGTTTGATTTACGATACACTTAAAAAAAAAAAATTCAAGGTCTTAATTTTTTTTTAATTTTTATATTGAATCATGATATCTATAAAATCACAATACATACACAATTGCAGTATTAATCATATTGCCACCTAAATATGGTGATAATAGTGTATCAGGTGGTGACTGGTGAGTCCCATTCCTAATAAATAAGTTTAGTCCCTTCACTGTGAAAGGCAACGCCTATCAATAAAAAAAAAATAGATAAATAAATTTAAGAAAAGGAGTGGATTCAGATTGGGTTTAGAGTAGCTATTATATAAGGATCTTTTTTAATATAGTCATACAATGTTTCAGGCTTATTTATCAATAATGTTTCCATCAGAAATGTCTCTCTTTACTTAAAACAACACCATCGCCAGAATAACACTTTCTTAAATCCTTTAATGTGGAACGTCATATGTACCGATACCATATGTATGAAGCGTATTAGAAGCGAGTGCTTGTAAGCATGTGATTTATTTATTTTTCTTCCATTGCAGCCAGCACCAGTCTCACAGGCGTGGCTACAGAAAACTGACCAATCAGAATTCAGATTCACTGTGGTCTATCATATTTATGGACTTTTTAAAATCATGTTTATTGTGAAAATAAGTCAAACTTCAGGTTTTGTTAAAAATCCTATCAGCCCGTTATACTGATACTTATAATTCCCATTGTCTTACTATTCTATATTTATGCTTCCTCTCACTCCGATTTCTGACAGGATTCTGAACCTGAGCCTTCTCAGGCTGAAAAACAAAAGCAGTCGATCCAGGAAGTGAGACGCAGCCTGCCCATATTCCCCTACAGAGAGGACCTCCTCGCTGCCATCAGAGACCACCAGATCCTGGTTATCGAGGGTGAGACCGGCTCAGGCAAGACAACACAGATTCCTCAGTACCTCATGGAGGAGGTAAGTATTTACTGTAGAATGGGATACTTTCCCATTAGTGACTTTTTAATCCAAATCAATGCCCGTCATTTGTTTTCTGCATTTTTCATGTATCAGTTTTGGTGTCATTGTGTGTCTGTCTTCAGGGTTACACCAGAGGAGGTTTGAAGGTGGGGTGTACCCAGCCTCGCAGAGTAGCAGCTATGTCTGTAGCAGCTAGAGTGGCTCAGGAAGTGGCGGTGAAGCTGGGGAATGAGGTGAGTATACTGGAAATTACAGGTAGTCCCAGAAGTTCCGTTCTGGGAGCACATTCATAAGTCCGATTTGTTCTTAAGTCCGACAAAGTGAGCCTTTGACACAAAAATACAATGTAAAGCATAGCAATCTGCTTGACTAAACCTGCCCCCTTTCTCCACACTCGCATCATGTGGCCAAAAACCGTGAAACTGCCTAAGCAAATGAATCTCACACAAATGTAACGGTGTTGCCTCTGGACCTTTAAATTGCAAGGGGAATCCCGGATGTCATTTTGTCTCAGAGCAGTTTTCCACAGTATTGGAGTGTGATTTTTTAATTATATTTTTATTGATATTTAACAACATGGAGTGTGTTTTTAAAATTCACCAATTCGCCAACTCATTTCTCCCGCACCCTCGACACGCACACACATACAATATACTGGACATAGACCTTAGACACTGAAAGTGATCTACTTCCGTGATAGAACTGTGGTCCGTTCGTATCTGCAGAAATTCGTAACTCGAATGTTCGTAAGTCAGAGACTACCTGTAATATGTAACACTGGTTTTGTGGATTTTCCAGTTCCTGTATTTTGTGAGTCACTTGTTGTACCATAAATCTTGATGTTTGACTTTGACAGGTGGGATACAGTATCCGGTTTGAAGACTGCACTTCAGAACGCACAGTGCTCAAGTACATGACTGATGGAATGTTATTGCGGGAGTTCCTCACAGAGCCTGACTTGGCTAGTTACAGGTGAGATGAGACATTCAGCCAGAATTTTCCTATGTCATGATATTTTCATTATCTTAAACAGTAACATCATGTTAATACACATTTTTATAATCATTTTGTATTATTTTGATAATATCTGTTGCACTGGCTGCACACACCAGTCTAATGTTATATATATGTCCTGTACTGAAACATTGACTTAAACCAAAAAGTACCCAGTCTGCTTTTTATCTCATTTTTGGTACACTTATAAAATACAGTCTATCCGTGTTGCTGCGTAGTAGCTGAAGTTGATGTCTGATGATAGATTGGTGCATGTGGGTGAACAGACAAGTGGTTGAAATGTTTGTTGTAGAGCTCCTGAGTGGTGCAGCGGTAAATTACCTGAACACTATCATCCAGAGATTGCCAGTTTAATTCCAAGGTGATGCTACAGACATCCGTACCCAAAACAGGTTGGCCAGGTATAGAGAGTTCAAAAGATGCGGTCGGTGGCTTCAAATGTGTTGGTTAGAAGCACATGTTGGACTACGCCCTCACTGGTTGGTAGTTGTCACTGATGTGCCATGTATAAAACTGTTTCTGTGACTGTATTAAGGCACATATATTAGTGGCCTTGGTGTCACTTTTGCAGGTTGAAACATGATGCAAACAGTATATAATATTTTACCAGAGCTTTATTTATGTACGTTAAGTAATGTTAGACTGCCGTAGTGTGATCACTTTTCAGTTTTGGCAAACCTTTATTTCATAGCAAGATTTCCTGCTTGCATGATTAAAAAAAATAAATAAAAATTAAAAACAGTAACAGCCAGTTTGTTTTGTGTGGATATCAAAATCTCCTGTGTTATAAGTACTGTATGATTCTCACATTGCTTAATCTGTATACTTTTGCTCCTCTCTTTAGCGTGATCATCATTGACGAGGCTCACGAGAGGACATTACACACAGACATACTGTTTGGGCTGATCAAAGACATTGCACGCTTCCGGCCAGACCTGAAGGTGCTGGTCGCTAGTGCTACCCTGGACACAGAGCGTTTCTCTAGTTTCTTCGACGATGCTCCTGTGTTCAGGATCCCTGGCCGCAGGTTTCCTGTCGACATCTACTACACCAAGGTACGACCTGTGTACTCTGTCAACTTGTATACATGCTATTAGCTCTATGAATGGTCTATTTCCATGATTTAGACTTGATCGATATGTGTGTCTAGGCTCCTGAGGCTGATTATCTGGAGGCGTGTGTGGTATCGGTGCTACAGATACATGTGACGCAGGCTCCTGGAGACGTCCTTGTGTTCCTCACTGGACAGGTCAGTCTGCCGCAGGATAAACAAACAAACACTATACTACACACATCTCCTGAAATGAGTTGTGATTTATACACTGTACCTTGGATCTCTTTTTAAAAGCCGCTTGTGTTTGTCGTAGGAAGAGATTGAGGCGTGCTGTGAGCTTCTGCAGGAGAGGTGTAGGAGGCTTGGCTCAAAGATCTCTGAGCTTATTGTCCTCCCTATCTACGCCAACCTGCCCTCAGACATGCAAGCTAAGATTTTTAACCCCACGCCCCCTGGAGCTCGTAAGGTACTTACTCTAACACTCCATCTACTCTTTCAGTGACTCCATGTAAGAATAAATTAAGCCTCATTTGCAGGTCTGAGGCCACAGTGGGCACATGTTAATTACAACAGGGCGGTTATATCCAAATCGTTACTTGAACACTTTAAGCGAGCCTGTACCTACTATAGCCTCAGATTCCTGATCCTGGCTGACAGGACTAGAACATTATATGCTCCCCTGCTGCTGTCTCAAGGTTTAACATATCGTTTGTTTCTGAAATGCATGAAAGCATGACTGTAAAGGTTATTATTTCTTATTGATATGATTGTCAATGGGTGATTTATAATAATTACACTGTAACTGCAAGTCATCTTGCAAATTATAATATATAATAACCTGTTATTTATTTTCTTTCAGGTTGTGGTAGCCACAAACATTGCAGAAACCTCTCTTACTATCGACGGCATCATCTACGTGATCGACCCAGGCTTCTGCAAACAGAAGAGCTACAATGCCCGAACAGGGATGGAGTCGCTGATTGTTACGCCATGTTCACGGGTAAAGAGATCTTTTTTTAAAAAAGCTAAAACTTTTTTTTTTTCAACAAAAGTGCTTTTTGCTAAATAATGGAAATATTTAGCAAAAAAAGTTATTAACATGCATGAAGTGTCCACATGGTCTTACTTAGGTTTAATAGTTAAACACTTAAACATTGCACAAACTGTACATGTAAATCCTCACTTACTCACCTCAAGCCACACTGAAATGTCTTCGTCTCTGAGCCAAACAAAAAGTGCTCCATGCTCTCTACTGTTGCTCCGGGATTCATTTAAAAGCATCCTGCAAATTCAGTCATGTTTTTTCCCCTCTACTTCACTCACATGTCACTGCGGTCAGAGACCAAGTCTTATTAGTTACACCATATAAACAGTCTCATAGTAAAATTGTCTATGATTTTAAAATACAGGTATAGTACATTTGCAAACCCCATCAAGCACCATGATAAGACTGACTCTCATGAAGACTATCACAGGAAAGCAAGAACTTCCTGTGCTGCAGAGAAGTTCATTTAGAGTCACCAGTCACAAAAATCAACAATTAACCTCAGATTAGAGCTGTTATGAAGGCTTTAAAGAGCATTAGTGCATAAATTTTAGATGCTTTACAATGTAGAAAGAAGTACAAATCAGAAAAGACCATGGAATTAGCTGTGTCCAAACTTTTGATTAGTAGAACAATTTTTAAATTCAGATCAATTTATTTTTTTTCAGTCATGTATTTAAATTCAGTTTTGCTAAAACACAAGCAACATACACATTTGTCTCTATACACGTATCTCCATACACGTTTAACGTGTTTATTATTGTTATAACATGCCATGATCACACTCAGTTTACATGACAAACATAAATTAGAGGAAAATCGCTTAATTTTAGCCGCATTAACCTCATAGCTCCAGCCACAGATTTTGGACACCAAATATGTCTGGATTGTCTAACTCCCTACAGGCCTCAGCCAATCAGCGGGCAGGCCGTGCAGGTCGTGTGGCTGCGGGCAAATGTTTCAGACTCTATACAGCCTGGGCCTTTAAACACGAGATGGAGGAAACCACAGTTCCTGAAATTCAGAGGACCAACCTGGGCAACGTTGTCCTGCTCCTGAAGAGTCTGGGTATGACGTGAAACACCATCCACTTCATGGAGTAGTATTTTATATCACTTAAAGTTTGTCTTGTTTTACCTTAAGCAAGTCTTTAAATGTCATAGCTACCATATAAGTTCACATAAATCAGGTTTCCTGTGGATGATTTTGATCAGTTTGGTCATATCGAACTTCTCATTTGTTGTTTAACTTCTCTGAGTCATAGATGCTCCAGTTCCGCTTTATCACAGTGTTGCATCATCACACTTTTAGATTCATAACACGAAACAGCACGGTTCTAGCATTCTTTCGTAAACTTGCTGATTGTCTCCATGTGCATGCAAGTAATGCAGGAACTAGAGGTAGAGCGGGTAAAAAAACAAGATGAAGCTTAATTTAGAAGCACATGTCTGAAATGCCTGTTGGACTTGATTGGGTGCATTACTTACTTCTAAACATTTCAAAGAATGATGTTGGGCAAAGATATTTTTTTACTTTTGGGACCAGACAGACATTCATCAATATTGTCTATGGAACAGTTTACTCAGTTTTATAAATTCATCATTTTTTAAATACTCAGCAGCACAGGATTATGTAATGTTACAATAATAATAATAATAATAATAATGATAATAACAGTGTATTTTAGTTGACTGCATAGACTGATGGGTAGACAGCGATATGTATTTTCTGTAACACATTGTTTTTGCGTGATCTCTAAATAATTGTACGGTACCTGTTTGAACGATTGACAGGCATAAACGACCTGGTCCATTTCGACTTCATGGACCCTCCTCCACACGAAACCCTGGTGTTGGCTCTTGAGCAGCTCTACGCCTTGGGTGCTCTTAACCACCTTGGAGAACTCACTAAGGTACGTCAGCGCTCCTTTTGTCTCATGAAATGAGCTGTAGTAAAGACAAATACCACAGGGCTGTTGAATTTTCAAATTTTTAATTATTTTTTTATATCTAACTTATTGAATCAGTCTGCAAATGTCAATGACTTGAAAAAGTAAATCTGTGAATCCAACTACGAAATATGAAAGGGTATGTAAATATATAAATTAATGTGAATGCAGGGGCTGTACCAAAAGCAATGCAAATGTGGACATAGTTGACGTAGGTCCTTCAAGTTACACATGGCGGTAGAGTCACTCTTCCTCTGTACAAAGGTGCTACTCATAGTCACAAGCGATGCAATTGCGCCATCGTTAAACCCAGCTCTCGAACCCTCCCTGAAAATTTATTTTGTCTCAGTTCATGGTGGTTAGCATCATAAACAAGACTGCAGAAGTTTGTAGACACCAGTGTTTAAAATAAATAAAATTAGGGCAATGTGTTCTGACATTAGACATTGCACAACCAATAACTCGTGTTTACAGTTAAGGCTTTCAGTAGATAAATAGACAATAGACAATGAGATTCTGTGAGTTGTCATGTGACGTGTGTGTACAAAGTGAATAACATAGTTCTGTTGCTGTGTACTAGTTGGGAAGGAAGATGGCTGAGCTTCCTGTTGACCCCATGCTGAGTAAGATGATCTTGGCCTCTGAACAGTAAGTGTCTACACTCATGTTTTTCTGCAAAGCTATCAAATAATCCATCACTATGATTATGCTTCACTGTCGTTTCCTTTCATCTGTCTCTTTGCGTCCCTGCAGGTATAAATGCACAGAGGAGGTGCTGACTATCGCCGCCATGCTGTCCGTCAACAACTCCATCTTTTACAGACCAAAAGATAAAGTGGTGCATGCGGACAATGCCCGGATGAACTTTGTGGTGCCAGGAGGAGACCATCTGATGCTCCTCAATGTTTACACTCAGGTGGCGTTATTAAGAGGAAGGTTTTTACTTCCTTATGCCAGCCATAGCAGCGACTGTATGTGTCATTGATGAAACTGGTTTAACTTGTTACACCAGGAACTATAGCAGGAGATTTAGTTTTTTGCTGTCTCATAATGACATAAACATGGAGCAACAACACTATTTTCATTGTTCGGATCGTCTAGAAGATAACGTTTCCTTTGGTACTTCATACTTGACATTTCCAAGAAGCTTTTGGGTTACAACAATACTGTTATAGCATGACCACATAGTTTCCAGTTTCCAGTCACCATATACAAGTTTCTAGTACCTTGATGACATAAAGTACTAATTTCGGACGGGTTGTGTTGGACCCTAGAGATGGGGAAAAAATCATTATAGTTATGCATGTCAATACTTTTGTGTGGCGATTCATGTACCGCCAATAATTTCCCCCAAAATTATTTTTAACATTTATTATACAGTTGAACCGGTATCGGTCAGTGACCATAACTCTGTATCGTCTATTTTTCAGCTTGATCAGTCATGACCAATCTGCCTCTGATGTAACTTCCAACAGGAACAAATTTACATTTTCAAAAGTCAAAAAAAACAAACAAACCTCTGATCTGCCTTTTTCTCCAGACTCCGTCTCAAACCCACTCATTACGAGTCTTGAACATGAATATTCTTAAAAATCGCGTGCATTTACACAACAGCATCCTATCTAATGGGTGTGAATTATTTGCTAAGTTTGTATAGAAATAACAATTATGTCTGATGACATAACAGAGGTACATGCTGCTCAGTAAAATGTAGCTTTTCGTTTCATTTAATTGAAGTTAAATGTTAAACCGTTTTATGTGAAGGTAGTTTGTATTGGTGAAATGGCGTCCTTGGTTTTTGAGTGGGAAAACTAATGTTATATGGAATGAATAACAGATCAGTTTTGAAGTCGTTAAATAAAGCTGAGGTATAAAAGTTTTGAGTTACTTTATAACTCAACTTTTTTTTTTTTAAGGTTAAACATCTTAAAATTGTAACAAAACCGTGAAGAAACTTTATCAAATTTTTATATTTATATATTTTTATATTTAGAGAATTGCAATAAAAATCCCTGATATAATGGCACTGATATAATGGCACAATGTGTCTGACTTGACATTGTTTTGACCTACTTACATACAAACAAGACATGTGCAGACTTAATACATTCTCATTTATTCATTTTAAACTTCGCAAGTAGTATCAAGAACCAGTAACACTAATCTTAATGACAATCACTTAGTACTGACTTAGCAGACAAATAGACGGAGGTCAATTTTAAATCACATTTATTTAACTGTTTCTCTCTCTCTCTCTCTCTCTCCATTTTCTTTTGTAGTGGGTAGAAAGCGGTTATTCCACTCAGTGGTGTTTTGAAAACTTCATCCAGTTTCGCTCGATGAGGCGGGCACGTGATGTGAGGGAGCAGCTGGAGGGGTTGATGGACAGAATCGAGGTGGAATTGTGCAGCGCCAACGGTGACAACACCGGCATTCGGAAGGTATTTGCTCTTAGGTATCCCCAAGGTAGTCAAAGCTCTTGTAACACAGAGGATGAATAATGACTAAATGTCTAGCACAAAAGAATTCATGCCGTAAACGTCATATATTTAAGTGAAATCTATAACAACTAAATTATTTTTATATTCTTTTAACCAATAAATCAACTAATCAATATTCGATCAATTAATAAATTATTTATCTAATTAATTTTTTGCACTGTCATTATGCAGTCTAATGTATCAAACTTTCACTTTCTCAACTCTGACAGTTGTTTTTCCTTTGTGTTTTTCCAC
This sequence comes from Leiocassis micropogon, assembly GCA_028565275.1. NCBI lineage: Eukaryota > Metazoa > Chordata > Actinopteri > Siluriformes > Bagridae > Leiocassis > Leiocassis micropogon. Next base: position 21,276,861 of record JAOVVA010000052.1, on the reverse strand, counting down.
TGGTTTTTTTTTCCCCCCCTTTCCATCTTTAGACTCTGAGACATGTACACGCACACAAACATACGCGCACACACTCACAGAGACGATGTGTCTTTATAGGTGCATGGCTTTTTTTCATTGTTGTATTGCCTTGCCGTTATCTACATTTTCATGTTCACATTTAGTGGCACTTGTGTACACACACACAATACTGTATTCACATTGAGGTGAAGCAAGAAGCTTATATTTCATTTTATTTAATTCTTTCATTTCAAGAATGAAGCAAAAACATTTCATCAAAAAGAAGGCGGCCAAAAATGACTTTGAAGGAAAAATATACTGTCTAAATATGACAAATGCCAAAGTGATTAAAATAGTTAAGAAGCACCGGAGGGGATGAATAAAGAATATTCTGTAGCAGAGAATACTGCTATGTTCATCTGCATATTGCCTTTGGAGCAGCTACACAACTCATTGGAATGCTGCTGAGTTTGTTCTAATCTAGTAATGAACTCTTTATGAATTATTTGGATATTTTGGTGACAAATTTGTTTTTCTTGATGTTGAGACAAATAAGTAAGGTCATTTTAAACAAACAAATCATATTGTCTTATTGTATATTATATCACAATTCAAACTGACTAATACTTAATAATACTTTCAAATACATGATTTCTTTTTCAGACTCGAATTACTTATTTTTAAAAATTTTCATGTTTTCCTGGAATGTTTGCTTCAAGCTACAGAAGAGATTAAAATAGTCTGACTCACACTGTTCTTGAATATCCAATTCTCGTCATAACCTGTTTAACATTTAGAACATTCTCTGTTGTTTTTCACGACATTTGTACCTCATTGTGTATCTTGTAGGCAATCACTGCTGGGTATTTCTACCACACGTCCCGTCTCAGCAAGGGAGGCTATAAGACCGTGAAACATCAACAAACGGTGTTCGTGCACCCCAACAGCTCGTTATTTGAGGAACAGCCGCGCTGGCTCATCTATCATGAGCTGGTGTTTACCACAAAGGAGTTTATGAGACAGGTCTGTTCTACCAGCATCATGTCACTCTTATTTTATATGTGACAGCATTGTTTATTCTTTATGCATTTTAGTTTTTTTCCATGGGGAAAAAGGAAATTCTCTTTCCTTTAGTACTGTTTGTATTCATCAGGACCCATATAAGTCTCAGCAATATTTTTAAACAAACAACCAACCTCAGGCAACCTGAAAACACTACAGGTCACAGTATGTAGTCATACTTTTTTTTTTTTTTTTTTTCCCCACATTGTATACTCTAGCTGGGTGGGGAAAAATTAATACACCCTTCAATTATGTAACATGTAGAACCACCTTTAGTAACACCCATAGAAATAATAATATCAATTACTATAGTAATTAATATAGTACACTCCCCAGGCAAGGCAAAAAAGGCACACACTCCAAGATTTCATTGATCGCCTTTAGCTTTGATTACAGTGCACAGTCTGAAAATTATTCCTCATGTTTTTAGATTTGTTTGATGTGATAACCTGGCCATTCATTACATTCAGGTCGTCAGCTGACTTCATTTCATTGCCACATAATGTGAAGCAAACCCAGATCATAACACTGCCTCCACAGGCTTGTACAGTGCCACTCAGGGGCTGAATTTCAAATCACCTCAATTGTTTTAGGTACTTGATGCAGTCGAATAATTTACGGCCCATGCTTAAGGGCCCAACAGTTGCAACTTGGTGGTGCTGGGATTTAAACCTGGGACCTTACAGTCAGTACTCCAACAGCTTACCCACTGAGCTACCGTGTAGTATTGGCGATAGTATTTTTTTTATGGGTAAACTTGAAGTAAAGTTTATTTCTGTAGGAATTTATCAGTCTTGCACATCAATGTGGTGAAATTTTGGCCCACAATTTCATTTTTTGTAAAAATTATTATTTTTTTTTATTTTTTCCCGATTTTCTCCCTAATTTAGTCGTGTCCAATTCCTCCCCATCACTAGGGGGCTCCCACATTAAGGCTACTAGTACCACTAGTAGTGGGGAGGGCCGAAGACCGTCACGTGTTTCCTCCGAACCACGTCACGTGACCACATCTTTTCGAACTGCTCGCCCGCGCACCGTTGGGGGCAGCATAACACACTCGGAGGACAGCGCTATCCGCTCCTTCCGCTTGCGTGAGCTCACAGACGCCTCTGCTTGGCTGTAGAGCCGTGATTAATGTGGGAGCACTAAGTACCTCTCAGTACCTCTCTCTCAAAATCCCAATAAAGCATTTCAAAGGGTTTGAGATCTGGACTTTGACTTGATCTTTCCTACACCTGATTTGCCAGTTTGAGCAGCAAGACAGAAGTTGTGGTGATTTTTTAAAATTTATTTATTTATTTTTGTGTGCGCACAATCCTTCATTCCAGAGGATATCGTTCCAGAAATTTTGTGGTGTGTTGAGAGATGAGATTTTCGAACCTAAAGCATGCTGCCATAATCTTTACATGCAACCTTGCACGAAAGCTTACTTGTTCAGCTCTTGATTTAATGGTTTGATCTTGGACTGAATTTGCTGGGACATTCACTCCTTGGAAGTCTGTCCATTTGTAAACAGTCCTCATTGTAGAAGGGTGAGTTTCGTATTGTTTGAAGTCAGCTCTATAATCTTTTCCAGCTTGATAAGCAACAACAGTTGCTTCTCAGATCTTCAGATAGATAGATAAATAGATAGATACTTTATTCATCCCCATGGAGAAATTCCCCTTTTCATGCCAAGAACAAAGGATATTTGCTTTGACCTCAGAGTTTTTGGATGTAGTCGCACTTCCTGAGGATTAAACAATCATTTGCATTACACCTGGGTGCTAATTACTCTAAATGATATTAGAAGTAGGAAGGGTATACTTTCTCACATGGTTTCTTCTTGTCAGATTACGTTTTTGGAAAAAAAAAAGGATTACATATTGAAATATGAGATTTTGTCATCACTTGAGGTTAATTGTTGTGTAGAGAAGTTGGTGAGGAGCACACATTTGTTATTTAGCCCTGATGAAAACATGCCAGTTAATGAGGGTGTACTTTATTTTTCCCATGAGTGTAAGTCTAAGCCTCAGGTGCTTTGCCCACACTCTTATACGCATTTCTGAGTAGAAGCTTCAGGGTATATTACAGCTGTGATGGTCTGCTGGGTTCCAGCAGGAAAAAACAAATGTTTGAACACTATAAGAGTTTTATTACACAGCCTCTTTCGCTGATTAGTTAGTTCTTACTGCAGTATTGATAAGACACACCAGACCAGTAAATGGTGGAACAGTTTTACTTTTAACTGTAGTTCTGTTTTTTTTTTTTTTTTTGGATGTCTTTCATAATGCTGTGTTGATGCAGCGTAAGGGTCTGTCTTGATGATTCATTGACTTTAACATAAGCTATTAAAGTTTGACCTGGGCAGAGTATCTCACAGCTCCAGGGTTGACGGTCAATCCTGACCTCAGATTTTTGTCTATATGCAGGTTTGTATTTTTTTTTTCCATCCAAGTGGGTTTTCTCTGGTTTTTCTATTTGTCTCCCACCTCCCAGAAACATGATAATTAGAATACAGATGGATGCTAAATTGTTCCTATGAATGATTGAGTGAGTGAGTGATGAGCTAGAACCTCATTCATGGTGTGTTCCTGCTTTGAGGCCTGTTTTCCCAGGATAGGCTACAGATTGACAGGAGTCCTTATCAGGATTAAACTGAAAAATGGCGATACAAAACACAACACTGATGGTTGAGAGGCAATTCAGAATAACTTTGAAGCAATTAGTGTTGTTTAAAATGACATAATGTGCTACTACTGTATGATTAATGATGATTGTGGGTTTTGGCACTGGTACGTAATGTCCCTTTTGCCATTCATAAGTGGGGGCGGGACCATGGCGGACAGACATCTTTACATTTTAAGTAATATTTTGGTGTAACTATTCCTTTATTCATTCCTATCCATTAGCCTCTGCATCTTGGTCAGGGTCGTGGTGGATCGGGAGCATATCCTGAGAACACCGGCTGTAAGATGGGAGTACACACCTTAAACCGGATGCCATTTAATTGCAGAGCACTGTGCACACACATTCACACCTAGGTGTCATTTATTGAATTGGCATGTTCTAGTGGCCTGTTTTTGAAGCTAGGAGGAAACCACAGAATGCAGAGGAACACACATTGGATTTACTAATATTTGCGATCCTTACCCATATTGCCCTGGACAAGCCTTGCCCTGTAGGCCACCTTTTTTTTTTCTTCTCTTGTTTTTGTTCTATTAATTCCCTCATCTCTTTCAGGTGATTGAAATAGACAGCAGCTGGCTCTTAGAGGTGGCTCCTCACTACTACAAAAGCAAAGAGCTGGAAGACAGCAGCACCAAGAAGATGCCTCGCAAACAGGGCAAAGCTCGGGAGGAGCTCGGCTGATTTGGGGGAACAGTCTGCCGTGGGTCATTTCTCACCCAACAGAGACTGAAGGAAGGAGAGATGCCGTTCAGGACCTGAGCTCTGTGGTCAAAATTCCTGTTGAAGCTATAGGCAGTGGCTCGTGGTGTGGTTTTAGAGTGGAGATAATTAAAATATCGCATTTTGAACTGCAGTATTTCAGATGGGGTTAAAACTAGTCTAATGTCCAATAAAAATAACACACCCCGTAGTGACGACAGTAAGGACAGGTTTTTTTGTTTGTTTCGTTTGTTTTTTTACATTGTTGTTGTTAGGGGGAAACCCCACCTTTTTCTTCTTTTTTTGTTTAATCGTATTGTCTTCTTATTGTGACTGAAAGTGTTGTTCATGGTCACGATTGTAGACTGACAAGCAACGTTGCCAGCCCGTCAAAGGAACGAGTGGCATGTTATCTTCAGGCAGTCACTCTGAGCTAGATTGTTCCACGTTTATAAACACATGCAGAGGGTGTGTACCAAGTTAAGTGTTACTTAACAATCCAGCTGTATTCTCACGTGTGGGCCAAACGTATGTTAACTTATTTGTTGCTTCTGTTCTGTGTTTGATAAAATATATATTTCTAAATACAGTCACTTGTCTTTTCTTTTTTGTTCCCTTGACCTGACTTAAAACAAAGCTAGAAAGGAAAAGGATTCTTATCATATTAACATTTAAGGTTTTTTTGTTGTTTCTTTTTTTTGGGGGGGTTTTTGCGCATTTTGCAAACACTATTCACCCAAATGGGTTGGATCGAATCGAGTTTGCATTTAATGCTAAATCAGGTACACTTCTGGTTTAATATTTTACTCTTGTAGTAATTATTACCCTACAGCTACAGGTGATGTAGAAGTACAAATCACACATTACAATAAAGAGGAAATACATGAATTTAACACAAGCCCATGTTGGATATAGTAGTAAGTATTTTTTGTTATGTTTATTAATTCTGGAAACGTTTAAGTAAATAGTTGTTTGATACCGTTAAGAGTTTAAGATTGTAGTCTGTAGCAGTATGTGTAGCAACAACCTGTGTTTAGATCTTATCATCTTGTGTGCCATTTAACTTCCTGTAGAGATTAGGTACATCTGTGCTGGCTTTAGGTGCCAACTGTGACGTGGTTAGGAATGAAATAGTGTCTTGGTATGAGCTTTTTGTTTTTTTCTTCAACTAAATATAGAGACGTTATAATTGGTTCCTAATACGTTAATGTTCAACAGATTTTGAAAAATGATCAGTAGCTTTAAAGAAGTTTTCTTCTTCCTTGTGTTTTCTTTTTTTTTCCTTGATTCTGTTTTTGTGCTCTACACTGTTTACATTCCTTCAAGGTTCATTTAGGTGTAGAGATGAAGAAAAAAACAGTGGAAAACACTTCCAGAATGAGAGAGCTTTGCTTTGAAGTGTGTTCATTATATTGTTTTCGTGCTGTTCTGTCAGGGTCATGAAAATTGTGGAAAAAATCATGTTATTTAGAAACCATGTTTTCCAGACCTGGAAAAGTCATGGAGAATAAACAGTATTTATAGTTTTGTTACAGGATTTTTGAAAATATTTTTTATTAACAATGTTAATAAAACATTGAGTTTTAATAATGCCAATCATTCTAGTTTTAAGTGCTGTGCCTGTGTGTATACGTGCATGTATATGCGTAATGCTGTTTGTGTGTTTTCCCCATGCTTGGTGGGCTTCCTCCGAACACCATGGAATAGGCTCCATGCTTCTCATGACCCTGTACAGGATGAGCGTTATAAACAGTGAGAGAGTGGATTTGTCAATATAAATGATCAAAAAGCCTATCCAATGCCTTCCCAGAAGGACATTTCAAATTGGTAGGCAATTAGACCCACATTACAGTGACCTACTCTCTGTCCACACTGAATAGTAATAAATTTAGTGTAGAATTGTAAAATAATTGCACTTCGAAATAAGGAATGAACGAGAGTATCTGGTGGTAGCTAGAACAGATAATCGAGTCTGCTTATTAGATTGTCCAGCTCTCTATTGGTAGACTGGATGGAAAGTAAACCATGCAACTTTTTTTTTTTGCAATAGTTTTTTTTAACAAGGAAGCAAGGGAACATAAATATCTGTAAAATGTTATGCAATGAAAGGCACATCCATATCTAAAGGATGATCATAACAGCTGTCATGTAGTCTAATAACAACTTACTTCACTTTCTGTGAACGAGTGAAAAAATATTGAGTCTTAAAATTAGTTGGGGGAAAGTTGTGGAAATTTGTTGATCAATAAGTGTATGAACCCTGTTTATTATTTCTTTTTACTCAGTAAAAGAATTCGGTGCGTTACGAAAGGAACCTTGAATAACCATATACAGTTACAAAATGGTATCTGTAGTATACATGTCCACAGCCTGAACACAATGCACACAAACACACTGCGCTGTGTTCAGTAGCTCTGCTCTGTTGTGTTTTTCTAAAAGTTCAAATTCTCCCTGGACCAGTCGAACAGGTCTGACCTGGAAGGGAGGGTGACTGATGGTTAACGCAGGTGAGCAGGAGGAAAAGGTATAACATCAAGCTTGCACAGAGAACGAGCGCAGTCTACATGGATGGTGAAGTGAGGAAGGCAAGACTCACGACTAGCCCGGATTATCTGTCCTTGGTGCCAACCAAGCTTGGACTATATCTGACCGTCCAGGCCTCTGGAGGTAAGAAGAAAGGCTTCGTAATATCTCTCTGAATCACTTTTGCACTCCGTAACACCGACTAATTCACTTACTCTGTTGACATTTGAGCTGTTTGAGTCCGTCATTATCCTGTAAACGTGCTATTTATATCCACCTGCTTGATTTAATTTCATTTCCAAAGGTCATTTGGGGACTGAGAAGCATTTTAAAAACAGCAAAAGAGCATTATAAACCCATTCTGGCACCTACTCAAGAAAAAGTAACAGGAAATTTCATGCAATAGGTTGAGATATATGGACCGTTTGTCAACTGATAGAAGCTGGGAAATGGTTTACTTGGGTTATGCGTCGTGAATAAATATATATCATGTAAGACACAAACAAACTGAATTTCATATCGGATCATATTCATTCATTGGAAATGTTTGTGAAGCTTGTTAAGAGGTCATGTGATGATATGATAGAAACCTTGGAATCTATACAATGTGTAAAATAAATGCTCCTCTTTTAGTTCCTACTAAAACAGGACTAATTTAAAACTCATAGTTCTGACTTACTCAACGCATTTTCATTTTAATTCTCTGATAGCTTTTTTTCTATTCCGAGTTTTTACAGATCTGTAATAGCAGGAAAGGCATTAAAATCATTTGTAATCATTTATATATATTCAATAATTTATAGTCATTTTAAAACTACCAAAATATCACTGATATGCTGCAGGAATGTTCACACTTGTCATTTAAAACCTTTTTATACGCTTCTTAAAACCAAAGAACACAAGGTATTCCTTTGTAGGCTTTCATAATTCTTCTTTGTTTCATGATTCATAAACAGCAATATGCATTTGCTTAGCTATCGCAATAATAGGGAAACTGTGGCTTTGGCTCGTATAATCATTAATTTTTACTCAGTAATACTACTTGTGTAATATGCGTCTAAATGTGGACTAGCTCTTGGACGCAAAAAGTTTTTTTTTTTTTTTACTTTTTTGAATTTTTATGCTAAATCGAAGAGGTGAACATACTTCTTTCCCTTGTGATAAGTCATTATAAATAAGTTTAAATATAATGTATCTAATATAAAACACTGCTCAAGACATCTGGTTTTAACTGAATCCTCAGCTGCATGCATGAAAGCTAGCTGTGTAACAGCCTTATAATACCGATATTAATATGTGTTGTTAAAAAAAAAAAAAAAAAAAAATATATATATATATATATATATATATATGTTTGCAGCCGATGGGTATCCTAATAAGTATGATGGTGACTTGAATGTCCCTGCCACATGTCATACCTTTGGTCAGGATGTATATATAAAAAAAACCCCACATTTTTCATATAAAATAATGTAAAATTCCTATACTAATACATACACTGCTAGCAAAAACCATTTCAATTAAAATCTTACCCCATAGTACAACAATAATAATAATAATAATAATAATAATAATAATAAAACATGTTTTATCATATAAATTTTGTGCTGGTTTGTGCTTGATTGGTTTAAAATATTAAAATTAATTTATTCTAATGCAACTCTAAGCCAAGAATGTTGGTTAATAAAACCAAGAATCTCATTAGTGTTCATTGTTTATACTGATTTGTGCTGCACAAAACCCGTGTTTGTCTTTATTCTTGTTTACCCCCTACATATTCAGTTCTTTTTGACCATTGCCTTACATTGATACACACATAATTCTATAATATCTAACAAACCAAAGCATTTTTATGATAGCAATAAATTTATTTTGCTTCTGTTCACATGGGTGGAGTCGTTTTACTGAAGTCTGTAAGGCTTGCTACTATAAAACATGATGGCAATTACAAGCATTTATATCTTTAGATGTATTACTACTACAATTTCCGAGAATTTTGCTGGCAAATAGTAGATCTTCAGGCTTCAGGCTTACGTTACCAAACACAGCAGTTGTGTTGTTTCCAGAATCTCTAACAACATATCACTGCATCTGTTTCTTACAGGGTGGCGGCTTCCACTCCTCTGAATATTTACCTCTTCCATTCCAAACCTCTGAAGTTCTGTGCCATGACTGACAACCAAGCAAGTGAAGCAGGAGGCCAGGAGAAGCTGAAACTGAACGCCAAACCTCAGTACGACCAGAAGGACAGTAACCAAAAGGAGGCGCAGGGGAAGCCAGCAAAGCGTGAAAAATCCCATCGGCGGAGTCGTAGCAGTGACGTAGAGTGTCGTGGCAGACAGAGGGACCGAACTCGGGAAAGCGTGGGAAGGAGAGAGCGTGGTCGGAGCACAGAGTCCAGACATGGCTCGAAAAGGTGCAGCGATGGTGTTACTAACTATCCCCAGGACAACCTAACTGAAACAGAGTGTCCTATCTGCTTCTGCAGCTATGACAATGTATTTAAGACTCCTAAGCTGCTCTCCTGTGGCCACACATTTTGCCTGGAGTGTCTGGCTCGCATCAACGTCTCGTCTGTGGAGATCAAGAAGCTGTCATGCCCCGTGTGCCGGGAACTGACTGAAATCCGGCACGGCCGAGACTTGGCAAAACTTGGCAACAATGAGAAGGTTTTCAGCCAGCTACCACCTCAGATGCAGAAGGCTCGGTCTGTTCGCTTTGAACGCAGCAAAGGCAAACTGGTCCTTAAGAACACTCCTCTAACAAGCTGCTTAAATAAGAAGAGCACAGTTCTGCCAATCGGGGTCATGGAGGAAGGTCTCGCATCGACTTCGGCTATAAACGTAGGCAGACCTCCAAACAGGATGAGGAGTCGCATGGGAACGTTATTCCGGTCCAATAATTGCTACTACACTGTTGTGATCTCTATCATTGTGGTCGCAGTGGCTTTGGTAATAATGGGCATTTTGATCTTTGTGGTGATGCCGAACGTGTTTTTTATAAAGAAACCTATCAATCACAACGAAGGCGATAACTAGTTGGAGGCTAACGCTGTAAGATGAACTGAGGTAGAGAGCCTAAAAGCAGGAGAGCAAACCAAACTTGGACTTTTTGTTGGTTTTGTAGAGATGACTTGGCTGAAATGTATCTGTTGGTCTTGCCATCAACCTCTTGTGTCAGTGGCCCAGTACAAAAAAGTTTAAAGCACCGTGTATTGTAGACTTTTTTTGGTCACGTGTACAGCAGTGTAAAGTATACTATAAATAACCTTCTGTTACATCTGAATAAGTTCACCAGATGAATATACTATATATTGTGACAAATGTTATGATTATTAAAATCGGGAAAAAAACTGATTTTCCTTGCTTAACCCTGTATAAAAATTGCTTTTGTTTTTTTTAACCATCAAGGTCACTAAAGAGCATTCAAGAACAAATCATCACTGTTTCTTTTATTTTCTTATATACAATATATATATATATATTTCTATATTTGGAATTGTTACAAGGACATGTTGACACTGATGGGAAATACAGAAATGCAAATGCTAGATATATAACAATAAACAGAAACAACTTTGCATACATTTACAAACAGTTGCCCTGTGGTCCTTCAGTAACATGTTGAATCACACCAACCACTGACTCAATGTACAGTTCTCCTCAAAACACCAGAACATAGAGCATGGCAGCCAAAGACGCAACTGGCAGCGAGCAAGCACATGTTCACAACGTCTCCTGAAGCTGTTATGTAGGACATCCCACAGGTCCTGATGATCAAGTAACAGCAATCTGATCCTGGCAGTCTATTAAACCCTTGTCTTAGTTCAGTGTCTAGATACAGTGCTCTTGATCCGCCAGTGTGCAACATGTTAACTTCCCGCTCCTCACTTTTGGCTGGAGTGTTGAATGATTGATTAGGTGTAATCTCACCTGAAAATGCCTTATAACACACATCTCATGCCTTATGAACTAGGGAAAAATCTAAGTCTTTCTGTAATAGTACACAACCTGTAAGCCACATTTATGCAGACCTTCAATGATTAGGTTTAGCAGAAATAGGTCAGAAGTGAACCGCAGGTACCCCGGATATAATAGGCTTAGGTGTCAACATTGGGATGAAGCCAGATTCTGGTCATAATTCATTTTAGTCAGGATCAAATTTAACAGTGTTACTCGACCACGCAGAACACAAAAGTTTAATACATGCCGAATGTCAAAATACTTTACTAAATGAGTGTTTCATTCAAATGCGGTTTTACAAAGACTGTACTTCAGTCAGGACATTTCAGAAGGTGTGTGGGACTGGTTACAAGGTTACACACATAAATGTTTAATGTTTAAACATTTACTAGGTAGTTAGCTGCCCTCTAGTGGATTGTAATCTGAAACCTGCATTTCCTTTAAAACAGCTTTTAAAATAAAGGAGAAGTGATTCAGATTTCTGCACAAGTCCAAGCGTTGACAAATTCCGAAACAAATAAAGATTGACACTATTTGTCTGTGTGTGTGTGTGTGTATATATATATATATATATACACACACACCAATTAGCCATAACGTTATGACCTGTCCACTTAATATTTAATAGGTCCCCCTTGTGCCATCAACACAGCATTAGTTTGACCTGTGTCCTGTGATGGAGACCAGCGTTAACCTTTTCAGTAATTAGAACTACAGTAGCTTATATATTTGAGTATATTTTTTATATATCAGAGTACATGGACCAGCCTTCACTCCCCACGTGCATCAGTGAGCCTTGTCTGGCCTTGACCCTTTCACTGGTTTTAATTCCTTGCACCACTTTCGGTATGTCCTGACCACTGCAGACCAGGAACATCCTAAAAAAGTTGTAGTTCTTGAGTTGCTTTTACTCAGTAGTCTAGCCATCACAATTTGGCCCTTGCTAAAGTCACTCAGATCCTGAGTCTGTTTTTCCAACACATAAATTTTAAGAAACAAAACGTTCACTTGCTGCCTATTATATCCACCCACTTCTATGCGCCATTGGCACAAGATATTGTAACTGCAGCTACTGTAACAAGGGCCAAATTGTGACAATGCTTCTGTACACAGAAGCTTTTCTTTTTGGGCATGATGGGTATAAGCCTTGATTACTTATTATAGCAGCAAAAAAACAACAAAGAACAACAAAAAAAATAATAATCATTTCAACATATAGCAGTATGAATACAGAGCTTTGTGATGTGTCCAAGACCCTTTACAGTAGCAGTTCTACTGGATTTACTGCATAATTTCGTACGTGGATTGTTGTTGATTGACGCTATTGTTCTTCGTCTTGTTTTTGTGGAAAAACCTGTTAAGTCGACATGTCCACATCACTGTGGAATTAAGAAAACAGCCAAAGAATCTGGAACTTCTGACCTTCGAGCTATAGCAACCACATAATTAGTCTTATAAAAAAAAAACTACAAATTGGCACTTACATGCTTCAAGCAGTTATCTAAGCAATTTGTTTTGCCTAGACAACACTTTTTGTATTTACAGATCCGAAGCTTTGTTAGTAAAAGATTCACTTTCCTGACCTACATACTGCTTCACCTCTAGATACATTCCTTACGCAAGTCTGCTTTCTAAAAGGCACCATGTCACATGCTTATATTAAGATTCAATTTCTTTATTTGGTTTCCTTATGTTTTACCAACATCTGACAGGTGTCGCAGTGTGCCAGCACACCATGCACAAAGGTTTTGGTCTTGTCCTGCCTTACAATTCCACTGGGGCAAATCTTTAGGTCATTGTCAAAGGTACGATTGCATGGTTCGATGTTACTCCACCCACAGAAGCCCTCTTCTCTTTAGAGGCAACCTCTTTTGGTTGAAGAAAATTCTTTATGGTGGATCAGGTTCACTCTTTTACTGTGACTAGCACCTGTTGTAACAAGTTATTATTATTATTATTATTATTAATTAATTAATTAATTAATTTATAACTAGTATCTAATCGGTCCAAAAGAAAAAATTTTCCGGGTCCGTGCTTGGTGGGTTTCCTCCCACTGTCCAAAGCCATGCAGATTAGGCATTACCAAATTGCCGTAGTGTGTGAATGAGCGTATGTATGCTCCCAGGGTGTACCCCACCTCGTCCTGTAAGTCTCCTGGGGTTAGGCCAGGAGCCACTGCAATGCTGTATACAGGATACTACTGAGTGACTGGAGTTATACTAACCCCCCCCCCCCCCCTCTCCCCCAAACAGCCTGCTTGTTTTATTAGGTTATTAATATTCTGACTAAACCCAGTCAAAAAAATAATAATAAGAGTTTATAAGTAGAAAAAAAATATATATATAACATAATAAACTATTTGACTTTTGAATTATATATTACGGATTTCCAGATCTTTCTGATCTAGACTTGTAGGAGAGGTACAGGATCTGCTTTACAACTAACACGCACGCACGCACGCACACACAGGGTTGCCAGGTCCCAGAAATATTTCCCGCCCAATGACAACTCAAAATCCGCCCAAATGGAATGAAAACTAGCCCAATTTTTCAGTGTCCAATCAGATTAGACAACGGCTGGATTCCCACAAAGGGCCTTAAAATAAATTTATATAAGTTTAAGTTTAAAGTATTGGCCTTTTGTCTTACCCAAATTCTTAATATCACACACTGGGTTTTTTTTAATACACAATCTCATACAATAAAGGTCTTTATTGTAATCCTTTCTCTGTCTCCCATTCTTTGCGATACTTCTTTCCATACTTTTCCCATTTACCTGACATTTTACAATGCTGCTTGTTCATCCACAGACAACCGAACCGACGCTTCTGACTACAACGCTCTCATGGAGTGACGTGATGATGATGCTTGATTTGTGATGTCAAAAGCACATGTGGCGCGCGCGCCTACTCGCGTCTCGCGAGCAGCAGCGTTTGTTGCCAAGTATTCATTCCCGGGGATCAACACCCACTAATAAAAGGTTCCCTTTTATCTTTGTCCACAATTATTTTATTTAATTTATTTTTTTTGCGGCCGCGGTACATTATAAATGTAGCCCAAAAAACCGCAACCCGCAACTCCGTATTTTTTCCCGCAACTCCTTTTCTAAAATAGCCCAATTGTGCGGGAAAACCGCTACCCTGGCAACCATGTGCGGCACACACGCGCTCGACGTAGATGAAGGTAGGCGGGACTTCCGATATGTAGCGTCATCCGGAAGTAAACCGATGAGTGTCTCGGCAACGAAGCGAGAAGCGAGAGTGCTCTCCTAAAAACTAAAAAAAAAAAAAATAAATAAATAAAGCGCAAACTTATGAGGCGGAAACCAAATTATTTTGACTTATATTATGTTTTAAATGTTTTTTTTTTAAACTCTGGATCTTCAGTAAGAGAAATGGAGGAGAAAAAGCAGCGACTTGACTTATCATGTAAGTGAATGGAGTTACATGAGGTTTTTTTTTTTTCTTTCTTTTGCTGGAGGCAATGAGGCACAAACTGATTAACAGTTTATTAAATTATTAGGTCTTTATAAGATGACAGGGTGGGGAAGCCGTTAGTTAGTTAGTCGGTTATGTTAAAAGGGTGTTCAGGAAGAGTGATATCCACAGGTTAGATTATTGATTCCTGCCTTCATACTGGAAGCTGCTCTGTATTATTATTGTTATTATTATTATTATTACTTTGTGGAAGAAGGCTTAAAAAAGAGGAATATTATCTGTAAAGATAATTACTTCAGCATTGAAAGTAATGATCACACTTCTGTACAGTACTTCCCATAATCACCTCTTGAACCTAGTGTGTGTTTTTAGGTCTGAAAAGTAGCTTGAAAAAAAATTACTATAAAAGTATAAAATGCAATGCAACAACAGGACTTAAGACTTCATATTCTGAATCTCCCAAATATATTACACTTATCTGCTAGAGATGTTAAAAACAAATCGATTCGGTGGCGCATTGCGATTCTTTTGTGTGGCGATCCATGTTTCTCCTCACTGACTCCAAAATCTATTGATTGATTGATTGATTGATTTAAATGTATTTATTTATATATCTTTGCATTTGAGATGGTAAAATGTATTTTTTCCAATATAATCGTATACTCTAGACTTGGCAGCAAGCAGTACAGCATCGTGTGTGGTAGGAGCGAATTATTTACTAAGCTTGCTTGGAATTGTAACAAAACCTAGAAATAAAAAAATTTAAAAAATTGAATCAGGACCTTGATAAAAATTGTGATACTTATAGAACTGCAATACAGATCGTATCGTGATTATATCGTATCTGATGAGTCCTATCCTTATTATCTGCACATTATTGTGAAGTTTACTAATATAACTGCAAACATATTGTAATGGATTATGTTGTAAACATATCACGTCACACGGTGGCGTATTAGTTAGCACTGTCGCCTCGCACCTCCAGGGTCGAGGGTTTGATACATGCCTCGGTCGGTCTCTGTGTGTGTGTGTGTGTGTGTGTGTGTGTGTGTGTGTGGATTTTGCATGTTCTCCCTGTACATGGTGGGTTTCCCACAGTCCACAGGTTAATTGGTATTCCCAAATTGCCCATAGTGTGTGTGTGTCCTGTAATGGATTGACACCCCGTCCTTGGTGTTCCCTGCCTCGTGCCCTGCTTAATACTCTTGGGATAGGCTCTAGGTGACCCTGCGACCTTGTATGCATCAACCTGCATCTTCTGGAGCTTCTCTTGCAACAGTGCAGGTTGGATTGTGTTAAAGGCAGTGAAGCATTGAAGAATATGTACTATGTGCTTCATCTAGGTGAAAAAACGCTTGTTAAAGAAGATAAATGATGCCATCGGCCACACTGACCTGAGGGGACGATAAGCAATATTGGGTCTAGGAAGGAGCCTCTGAATCTTCTCCTGAGTCAGGCTGAGGTTGAACACATGGTGTAAAATCCCACATAGCTGGTTAGCACAGACCTTCAAAACCTTTGAAACAAAGAGGGGTGGGTAAAGAGAGTAGACAGCACATAAATATTGCTGGACAAGGTGGATGGGATGCATGAAGGTAGTGGTGGTGGAGCTGTGAAGTCCATTGTGTGGGTTTGGGTGTGAAGATATAAACAGTTGGGAGTTGTGAAGATTGTGAGGGGAGGGAGGATGTCATGTATATTACAGAATTATTATTATTATTATTATTATTATTATTATGCTTAATTAGGTCCTAATAATGCTTTTTTTTTGGTTTATTCCTACAGTTCATTCTGTGTCCTTGGTTTATGGACTGAAACTCACCGGCTTGTCAAAGCACCAATGAACACGTCCTTCCTTGCTTTCCAGTTTTACAACAGCTCCATTTCTGTTGATGTCTATCACGCTTCTCAAACATTCTCCTAGCAAAGCATATTCTGTTATTAATTATATTCATGTACACAGGATATTACATTTCCTGCCTTATGCTTTGGTTAGTGAGAACAAGCACCTCCCTGACACCCTGTTTGCCATATCGTACACTTTTGCTTCCCTGACACCCTAAGGTCCACTTTGGCCATGTTCCGCAAGAAAGGTTACCTAATCATTTGCGGCGCTTTGCTGTTTATTGCTTGGAATGCCGTTCTCATATTTGTTCTCCTGGGACGGTCTCCTGGAAATGACGCAGGCGAGTCTGTTTTACCGAAAAAAGATCCCCAAAATGACGACATTGTGGAGAAATTACTTGATGTGATCAGCGCATTCGAAAAAGAACTCGAGGCCCAGAACAAAATTCTTCATCAGATCCAGAGCTATAAGTCTTTTTGGGAGGAACTGAAAAAAAACGGCACGACTTTAAGAAGGAAGTTAGATGCCGTGAGTAATTTTACAAATTTCAGGAGTAAACTACAGTCCTCCGGTGTGGTTATTCCCATCTTGGTCATGGCGTGTAACAGAGTGACAGTAAAACGCTGCTTGGACAAACTCCTCGAACACCGGCCATCACCCGAACTGTTCCCCATCATCGTGAGCCAGGACTGTGGACACTCGCAGACTGCTGATGTGATTGCCTCATACGGCAGTCAACTGACTCACATTAAACAGCCTGATTTGTCAGAGGTCCCAGTGCCTGCGGGACATCGTAAGTTCCAGGGTTACTACAAAATCTCAAGGCATTACCGTTGGGCTCTAAACCAGGTGTTCAACTCCTTCTCGTACTCTGCCGTCATCATCGTGGAAGACGATCTGGAGGTAAATATTCTCTTGTTTATTTATTTGACATCAAAACTATACGTCGGTTATCGTATGTACTGTAAGTAAAACAACCTGTTCTTATGGGTGCATATGAACTGTGAGATGATGTAAGATGAAGCAGTGGGCACACCTGAAATGATGACATCATGAAAAAAGACATCAATAATTGAAATAAGAAAATTCCTTTACTCCAAGAATAATAGCAAAGCAAATACAAAAGTTAAATGTAAAACTTTAAGGACTAAGTTGAATAAATTAAAAAGTTTAAAAGTTCTTGAGGACACACATTTTAATTTCTGTTGTGCTTTTATGAATTAGTGCTGTGCAAAAATCTGTAGTATCTTTAGTACAAACCTTGTTATATGTGTTTATTAGGTTCGTATTAAACCATTCACTATTTCCAAACGTACTTTACAGAAGTTCGTAAATAAATTACATTACAGAACAATATCTGTGGTTTATAGAAACAAAACACCTAATGAAGGCTCGGGGGTATTGCATGAAAGTTACCATTAGAACTCTGGCATACTCTATTTTACTTATAAAACTGCACAAATCTGTATCTACTGTAACACTACTGATTATTTTCAAGCGAATGCAGAAATGTTTTCAAAGGGGGGTGGGGGTGGGGGGGGGGGGGGTGTATGTGCCCAAGACTTTTGCACGTTACTGTGAGTGAAACAGCTGTTAGGTTTAATGAGCGTGCTGGAGAATGTGAGTTCTTCTGGTAACTTTGTCACACTTGCTCCTTTCGACTTTCATGCAAAACCCAGGAGCCTACATTAGGTTTTTTGTTTCCATTTGAAAATTTTGATAGGTCATGTAATATGTTGCTTTCTCCTGTGGTTGAAAGATTAGTATCTCCAGGTTCTCATACAAAGTTAAAATGGCTGTTTCAGGTTTAGAGGCAACAAAGAAACCATGTTTAAAATTAAGCTCTAAACAAATTTCACATAAACATGCGTTATAAGGTTTACTTCTACTCAAGAAATGTTTGGTTTAGAACAATAGCAGGCGAGGCAAAAGAATGTTAACTCTATAAAACAACATGTAGAATTAGGCAAGAGGCTTTTCTATGTTTCTTCTGAGATTCTGAAAAGTAATTAAAAATAGGGCTGCAACAACGTATCGATAGAAATCAATTACTAAAAGCGTTGGCAACGAATTTCATAATCGATTCGTTGTGTCGCGCGATGCGGAGACATTTGAGTATTAAAAAAAAACTTTAGTTGAACGCGGAGCGGAGTGAACACACTCGGTCTCGCGCACTGATGCTAGCGGCGCCTCACAGACAGGGCGGAGCAAAAAAATAAAAATAAACCGAGCGGAGGTAGAGAAAAGATACATGGCGGAGGCTGCTGGGTCTTAGTGCGCGGGTCTTACTGGTATAATCAACATCCGCGCACGCGTGTACTGTTTACTGTAACACTGTGACCACGTGTGTGCGCGTAAAACATATTTTATTTTGTTTCTGTATTCGTGTGTGTACAGCACATGTGTACAGCAAAACACGCATACAGACAAGTCTCATTAGAGACGTTAAAAATCCATTTTCTCTCTCTGCTAAAGGTTTAGCCTGCTCTTTTCCTGCTGTGCGTGTGTGTGTCTGTGTGTGTGTGTCTGTAAAGGTGAAAGTAGAAGGGGTGTGTGTGGGGCACGGTCTCCAATGACGCGCGCGCACACAGACACACACCCCTTCTACTTTCACCTTTACAGACACACACACACACACACACAGACACCCACACACACTCTTTCTCTTTGCCTTACACAAAAACACTGCTCTGTCGCGATTTATTTCAAAGGTAAAGTGCAGGTTAATTTGTACAGCAGTGATTCTGTTAGTGTGTTTTCAAAAATTTAATTTGGTTTACGAATATTTTGAAATACCCACGTCCGGAACAAATTATATGTAATTCGTAATCCAAGGTTCCACTGTATATAATTGGCAGGTGTAAATCATACATGTCTGTTTTTTGCGTTGGGCCATTTTTATTTTATTATTATTATAACAGCTCAAGGAGCAACATGTTTGTGCACTTTCTAAAGATTTTAGTTCTGTTTTGAATAAAAGGTTGGAAATGAATACTTTTCTCGGTTTTTGTGTGGTCCCCCCCCCCCATCTGATTAATCGATTAATCTGAAATTAATCGATTATTAAAATAATCGTTAGTTGCAGCCCTAGTTAGTCTGAAATTAATTCATACATTGGAGTTAACTTCACTCATTTCATTTGTCTAAGTAGCATTTTTTAAGCAGTAAACCTTTTTTAAACCTGAAGGGGAAAAAAAAGCTATAGTCAGTGGAGTGTGTCTAAAACATTTCACTGGAAGTGTATAAACCGAGTGGTTCATTCAAAGAGAATTATTTATTTTGGCAGGAACAATGATCCATGTTGCAAGCAGGTGGTTTGGTTACACAGTAACCAAAGCCTAAAGAGTCAGAGAAAAAAAAATAGGGCACCAATTTAATATTTATTTTATTTTTCATATAATATACATACACACACTTACTGATCACTTAATTAGGTAGGACCTTTTGCAATCAGAACTGTTTTAATTCGTCATGGATTCAACAAGGAAACATTGCTTAGAGATTTTGGTCCCTGTTGACATGATGGCATCATGAATCTCCCGTTTTACATATTTTCCATTCAGAGATGCTCTTTGGCATACTTTGGGTGTAATTTGAGTTATTGTTGCCTTTCTATCAGGTCAAACCAGTCTGGTCAGTCACCTCTGACCTCTAGCATCAACAAGTGATTTTTAATTTTTTTTTGCCCTGTAAACTCACCTCACCGGTTATGCTTTCTTTTTCAGACTATTTACCCTAGACATGTTTGTGTATGAAAATCCCAGTAGAATAGCAGTTTCGAAAATACTCAGACCAGCCCATCTGGCGCCAACAAGCATGCCACGTTCAAAATCACTTTTTAAATCACCTTTATACTGCATTCTTGTGCTTGGTTTGAACTTCAGCAGATGGTCTTGACCATATGTTTGTGCCTAAATGCATCAGGTTGCTGCTATGTAAATGGCCGATCAAAGATTTGTGTTAATGGGCAGTTGAATGGGTATACCTAATGAAGGGGTCAGCCATAATGTTGTGTATTCTTTACACATATATGTGTATGTAATATATAATGTATACTCCAATCAACCAAAACATTATTACCACCTGCATAACATTTCCCAGCAGAATATTGCTGAAGGCCTTACACTGCTTTAGCCGTTGACCTGAAAACATGATGCCCATGACTCTGCTGCCACTTTTGGTTGGTCTTGACTTTTGCAGACCACGAACACCCCACAGGAGTTGCAGTTTTGGAATCAGTGATCTACCCATCACAATTTGAACCTTGTCAAAGTCACTTAAATCCTAATATAGTCACTAATATCCCACTATATCCCACCCTCATTATTTACACACACACACACACACACACATACATACATACATACATACATACACACACACATATAAATATATATATATATATATATGTGTATATATGAAGTAAACATACATACATACATACATACATGCATACATACACAGTGGAACCTTGGATTACGAGCATAATTCGTTTTGGAAGTGGTCTCATATTTCAAAACACTCATAAACCAAATAGAATTTTCTCATAAGAAATAATGGAAACTCAAATTATTCGTTCCACAGTCCCAAAAAATACATATATAAAAATAATTAACACAAAATGTAAAGTAAGAATAAAACAAATTAACCTGCTGGTTTCTTTACTATTTATCGCGACAGAGCAGTGTTTCTGTGTGTGTGAAGTCAAAAGTAGGAGGGGTGTGTGTGTGTGTGTGTGTGTGTGTGTGTGTGTGTGTGTGTGTGTGTGTGGGGGTGTGTGTGTGTGTGTGTG
>JAOVVA010000052.1:21233213-21255771 GCA_028565275.1 Leiocassis micropogon | reverse complement strand
TTATAGTAAACAGTACACGCGTGCACGGATGTTGATTATACCAGTAAGAGACGTGCACTAAGACCCAGCAGGGGAGATGATTACCCACAATTCTGCAGCGCAAGAGAAAAAACATTGGCTCAGTTGTGATCACGTGACGGTCGGCATCAAAACAAGAAGCGCATGCGTGATATATGATACTCGGTACTCGTAAACCAAGACTTGTTAGTTTTTCAAGTGAAAATTTATTAAAAATCTTTGCTCGTCTTGCGGAACACTCGCAAATCGCGTTACTCACAATCTGAGATTACACTGTATCAAGAAATTACAATGTAACTGTAAAATGTACAGTAAGTTCATAAGTCGGATTTGTTCATAAGCCTGACTAAGTGAGTCTTGCTCACCTTTGACACAAATATACAATTTAAAGCATAAAAAAACACAAAAGTTCTGCATTATACTGTGCTTTTAAATTGCGAGGGGAATTGTGAGGGGAATCCCGGTGACGCAGTGGGGTCAGCTGACCTTGTTTAAAGGCAGCCTGGGAAGACATTGGGGGGAGGATAAAGCTACATGGTGTTTACTGCGGGCTTGAAAAGATGCCATTTTGTCTCAGAGCTGTTTTCCACTGTATTGGACTGTGAAAGATTATTCACCATCAGGACAGCCTTACAGGACAGCCATTTTTTATTATCGTGCTTCCGGACTGATTCATTGAAACTGATAAGGCTGATATGGTCTACTGCAGTGTCTATTTTTTTGTACAATACACGTGAGCTACTTCTGCGATTTGTTCGCAGAATTTTTTTTGAATGTTGACAAGCAGTCCTTTCTGTGGAAATTCTTACATACTGTACTGTATATAATATGCAGATAAGAACAAGGAAGAAATCTTTAGTTGATGTTTGCTTCAAATGTGACATACGGAAGGTGGAAAAACGAGTATTTCAGATGCTGCTGTATTTTCACATACAACTTTATCTAGAGTTTACACAGAATATTGCAAAAAAGAAAAACCAGGAGGTCTGCAGGCAGAAGCAACGTGTTATTTTAGAGAGGATGGGGAGGAGAGTGAGAACCGCAGTTTTTGAAGTACTGAAACTAGCCAATCTGGCCCTAACAGACATGGCGAACTCAGTCAAAGTCATGGAGTTGACTTTATTCCTATTGTGATGTGAACATTAACTAAAGCTCTTGACCTGAATCTGCATGATTGTAAGAGTTGCACTGCAACACGAATGGCTAATTAGATAAATGCCAGAATTAGCAACTGTACAGGTGTTCCTAATAAAGAGGTCGATGGGTGTATTTGAATATTCTAGGTGGAAGGCTGTATTAGGTGAATTCCTGAATTCTATCTGAATGCAAAATTATTTGCCTCCTTTTTTTTTTTTACTTTTAGAATAGAATGTTTTCAGAGACATTATCAGTGTTTTATCTGCTACATACTGCAAAGTTTGCTTAACCCTAATAAAGTCTGATTTTATTGCACTGCGTTTATTATACAAATTAGATTGATCAGATTTGTCTTTCA
Source organism: Leiocassis micropogon (assembly GCA_028565275.1). Classification (NCBI taxonomy): domain Eukaryota; kingdom Metazoa; phylum Chordata; class Actinopteri; order Siluriformes; family Bagridae; genus Leiocassis; species Leiocassis micropogon. The sequence goes on along the minus strand of JAOVVA010000052.1, from coordinate 21,254,258 downwards.
GCACGCTGCCTTCAATTTGCCACGTATCTGATCTCCTTCTTGCCTTCTTGTCTTTCAGGTGGCTCCAGACTTCTTTGAGTACTTTAAAGCACTTCACCCCGTCCTGAAATCTGACCCGACTCTGTGGTGCGTGTCTGCCTGGAATGACAACGGAAGGGACGGATACGTAGATCCTGCGAAACCAAGCCTCTTATATAGGACTGACTTTTTCCCAGGGCTTGGGTGGATGCTGCTGAAGGAGCTTTGGGTGGAACTCGAGCCAAAATGGCCAGCCTCGTTTTGGGATGACTGGATGCGTCATCCCAACCAGCGCAAAGACAGGTCGTGCATTCGTCCAGAAATCTCTAGAACTTTGACATTCGGCCGCAAGGGTGTGAGTTTGGGTCAGTTCTATGACAAGTATCTCCGTTTTATTAAACTCAACACCGAATTTGTGCCTTTTACAAGAAAAGATATGTCATATCTAGAGAAGAGGAATTACGATCAAGCTTTTGAGAAGGAGGTTTACAGCGCGCCTCTTGTGGCAGTCGAGGAGCTGAAAAACGGGAAGCTGTCCGGGCCCGGCCCGTTTCGGCTGCAGTATTCCAGTGCACGGGATTTTAAAACCCAAGCGCAAGGCCTGGGTGTCATGGATGACTTGAAGTCTGGAGTGCCAAGAGCTGGGTATCGAGGTGTTGTCAGCTTCTTCTCACAAGGAAAGCGGGTTTATATAGCGCCACCTGTTGGTTGGACAAAGTATGATCCAAGCTGGAGTTAAGGAAGCTTGGTGTGTGTGAGGAAAAAATCTGTGTATTCAGAACAAAGATTTTAAATTGGTCTGCAAGGATTTTTCATACTGCAAAAGTGTTAAAAATGTGTTTCACATTCATGCTTCAATTAATTCTGTTTATTTTATTTGGCTGATCCTTGCAAGTGTTCACTGTGCAGACCAGAGACGCTTCAGTACAAGTTGAAAATTGTAAAAAAAATTCACGAGACCAAAGAGAATTTTTTAGAGTTCTTGATTTCTATATCTCAGGTCAATGCTAACATTTTTTAACAAAGAGAGACAAATCTATACCTTCAGTGTTAGATATATATTTTATTGGGATTGTCACACCAAGTTATTGTCAAACCTGATTGATATATGTATATAAATATTTATTTTTTAATCATGACAGATCATCACTGATGCAAACATTCTTTATTCACCAGTCACTTCATAATCTAAAACATTTCTCAAGTGCCTTCAAATTTTGATAGCTTTGTTTAAACGGTTATATGTGGAGTCAGTGATTATGTGGTGGTGGTGGTGGATGTTATGTATTTTTTTTAGTAGAAAATGTAGCTTTTAAATCTATATTTGTTGGAGAACATCAGTAGCTTTGAACATAGACTGGTGTTATACTAAAGTTTTGGGATTTAAAATGTGGGGGAAAATAAAGCAAACTTTTACTTATTTTAACTGCTGGCTTAGATAACAACTGTGTAAAACGTACTGACTTTTATGAACAAAGAAGTTTGCAACAAAAATTGAAAAAGGTTGGTAAAAATAAAACAGATTTCAGAATCCATTTTTTTCCCAAAATGTGAAACCACGTAAAAAAAAAAAATCAAGTACACATTATAATTCAGTAACATGTGGACACACCTTTGTGATCAAAATTGTCTCAAGAAGATTTTAAATAAGTAAATATTTTAAAGGAAAAAAATTGAACATATCATGAGTTCTATACCAAAAACCGTTAATGTTAAAATAGCACAAATTGGTTTACAAAGACGAAATTTATTCCAGATCCATGGCTTATAATACACTGCCATGATGAGACATGGAGGGGCTTCCCCTGTACTGAGCAGGAAGAACTAAAACCACTGTGACGCGCAACTTGTAGCAACGCCTTGTTTAGCAGGACAGCAGTGGCATTGACATGACAGTAAGTGTGCAACTTGTATGTGGATCTCTGGTGGTTTAAAAATAGTCTACAAAACAAAAAATACTAGCCAGCAGAGGTCAGACTCTGATTCAGACAAAGTCCTATAGCACACAACTTCAGAATATATAAAAAATGGTAGTCTCTTATTATTCAACAAGAAGCGAATCAGCTGCGTTACTTAATGTTCAAGTAAGTGGACATACATTACCCGTACCAGTGTGGACACACCTTCTAAATGTTTTCTGTTTAGTGGTTTATTTTCTCTATTCTCAAACAATACTGGATTTTTTCAAAACTACGAAATAATGCATATGGGATTAGAGCCATTATGATTTTTTTACAGAGCATAAGCAGCATACACATCTCAATATCAGCTGTTCAAATGAGATTATTGCATATTTTGGATGGCTTTAGCATTGTTCTACAGTGTAGAAAGAAATAAAAATCACAACAGACCATGAAATTAAAAAATGTGTCCAAACATCATGACTTACCAGGAATGACACAAAGACTCGCACAATGACTGGTGTGCTGAGAGTAATCCACCAGCCAAATAATATCAGGAACACAGTGGTATGATGGTCTCAATGCTTTCAGGCAGAGGGAAATTTAGAAACTCTGCGAAGGGATTTCCCATCCTGGTGTAAAATGCAACTTGAAAAATCCCAGTGTGAGCAGTAAGATGGTAGACCATCTTTGCATGGGCGGATGTGATACTAGGTTTACAAACACATTCAGTGAAAATGCATTTCAGATTTCTTATTCTTATATTCATTTCCTTATTTATCTTCTATAATGCTTATCCTATACAGAATCACAGGAGCCTGTTTGCCAATCCAACTTTGCAAAGATACGAACACACACATACACTACAGGCTATTTGGGAAGCCAATTAACCTAATCTGTAAGCACTGGTGGCTCAGTGGTAGGTTTTTCACCTGTCATACGGAAGGTCTGAGGTCAATTCCCACCCACTCAATGCCCAAACCCCAGCCACTGAATGCAATGCCAGTCCCAAGCCTGAATAAAACGGGAGGGTTGTGTTAGGAACGGCACCTGGTGTAAAACCTGTGCCAACTTGTGTGTGGATTGGATGGTCAACAATCAGCCTAATTTGCATGTCTGCGGACTGTGGGACCAACCCTCCCAAGCACGAGGAAAACATGCAAACTCCACACACACAGATTCCCGAGGTGGGAATCGAACCCTCGACCCTGGACGTGTGAGGCCTTGCAGTTCAGATATATTTAAGAAAATACCACTAATACTAACTTAAGCATTTCAGAAATCTGGACAACAAAATACGGTACCAGCATGGGTCTGTGTTTTGGGAGCTGGTAGCTGGGCAGACTGAACTGGAATTTACAGCAGGGTGGTTTCTCAGAAACATGACAAGCCGCATTTTTGCCTTACTAAAAGCATTTGGTGATTACAGTACATAACATTAACTGGAATTATTTTAATAAAAAAGCAAGACTGAATGCAAATGTAAAACAAAACACTGTGGTGCCTGCATTACTGGGAAAAGTCCTGGACAGGGTGGTAACAAACAGAACACACCACCATGTTTCTGGTTATTTTCCTGTAGTGTTGCTTATTTAATATAGCATATTAAAATATGTGTGTGTGTTTGAGGATTTACAGTATGCAGGTGTCTGACTAAGACACGAAGCACGCGCTCATCGATTCGTGACACAAGTCGACGACGTCATCGTTCGTCATCCGGCTACGGAAGCCGAGCTGCCCACGCACGCCTACGCGTTTCTGAAATAACGTTACTTTCTATTAGCTAGCGTTGTCGAGTGAGTGAGTACGACTGAGCAGAAATTATAATAAATAAAAGCTTAATTAATTTAGCCGGTTCACAGTGTCTACGTTATTATGCAGTCGTGTGAGTAGTGTTAGCAGTTATTCGATGCTGGTTGTCGGATTATTGCAGTATGCTCCTCATTCAGCAGGTTAGCTCTGGACTGCTAGCTGAGCTGATAAAGCGGAGGAGGAGGAGGGAGAGGAAAACATAAACATGTCCGCATTAGTGCCGCATCTGATTCTCTACTGAGCCTAAATTGTTCAGGATCGTTTTTTTTGTTTTTGTTTTTGCATTGCATGTTAGTCTTGTGTTAAACTGAACTGGTGGTGAACATGGAGATGATGGAGCAGACTGGCCTGAGAGAGAGTCCTCCCGGATCTGTGTCTGTTCAGAAAATGGAAAACTGTGAGCAAATTCAAGGTCTTGGAGAAAGAATACAAGATTGTGGAATGAATTTTGAAGACAGAGATGTTGATGGCGAGTCTGCGAAAAGGGAAGAGACTGAAACGTGTCAAGTGCTGGATCAACAACAACAACAACAACAACAGGAGACAGACGAAGAGCTGGACCCCAGGATACAGGTATCTGAGAAATCAATCAATAAATCAATCAATCATTACATTTAGTCATTTAGCAGATGCAACTTACATTTTTTATTCATTATACATCTGAGCGGATGAGGGTTAAAGGGCCTTGTTTAAATAGGGTTTGAGCCTGGGACCCAAGTCCAATGCCTTAACCACTGAGCTACATCTATCTATCTATCTATCTATCTATCTATCTATCTATCTATCTATCTATCTATCTACCTACCTACCTTCCCATCTATCTATCTATCTATCTATCTATCTATCTACCTACCTTCCCATCTATCTATCTATCCATCTATCTATCCATCTATCTATCTATCTATCTATCTATCTATCTATCTATCTGTCTATCTATCTATCTACTTATCTATCTATCTACCTACCTACCTTCCCATCTATCTATCTATCTATCTATCTATCTATCTATCTATCTATCTATCTATCTACCTACCTTCCCATCTATCTATCTATCTATCTATCTATCTATCTATCTACCTTCCCATTTATCTATCTATCTATCTATCTACTTATCTATCTATCTATCTATCTGTCTACTTATCTATCTATCTATCTATCTATCTATCTATTTATATATCTATCTACCTACCTACCTTCCCATCTATCTATCTATCTATCTATCTATCTATCTATCTATCTATCTATCTATATATTTATATATCTATCTACCTACCTACCTTCCCATTTATCTATCTATCTATCTATCTATCTATCTATCTATCTATCTATCTATCTATCTATTTATATATCTATCTGCCTACCTTCCCATCTTTCTATCTATATATCTATCTATCTATCTACCTACCTACCTTCCCATTTATCTATCTATCTATCTATCTATCTATCTATCTATCTATCTATCTACCTACCTACCCACCTTCCCATTTATCTATCTATCTATCTATCTATCTATCTATCTACTTATCTATTTATATATCTATTTATCTATCTATCTATTTATATATCTATCTACCTACCTACCTTCCCATCTATCTATCTATCTACCTACCTTCCCATCTTTCTATCTATATATCTATCTACCTACCTACCTTTCTATCTATCTATCTATCTATCTATCTATCTATCTATCTATCTATCTACCTACCTACCTACCTACCTACCTACCTTCCCATCTTTCTATCTATATATCTATCTATTTGTATATCTATCTACCTACCTACCTTCCCATCTATCTATCTATCTATCTATCTATCTATCTATCTATCTATCTATCTACCTTCCCATCTATCTATCTATCTATCTATCTATCTATCTATCTATCTATCTATCTACCTACCTACCTACCTTCCCATTTATCTATCTATCTATCTATCTATCTATCTATCTATCTATCTATATATATATCTACCTACCTACCTTCCTATCTATCTATCTATCTATCTATCTATCTATCTATCTATCTATCTATCTATCTATCTATTTATATATCTATCTACCTACCTACCTTCCCATCTTTCTATCTATATATCTATCTATCTATCTATCTATTTATCTATCTATCTATCTACCTTCCCATCTATCTATCTATCTATCTATCTATCTATCTATCTATCTATCTATCTATCTATCTATCTATCTATCTATCTATTTATTTATCTACCTACCTACTTACCTACCTACCTACCTACCTACCTTCCCATCTATCTATCTATCTATCTATCTATCTATCTATCTATCTATCTATCTATCTATCTATCTATCATGATGTCATCAATCCATCCTCTTGCCGGTTCTTCCTACTCTCTGTTTCATCAGTGTGATTAATCTTTCTTCTCCCAACTTGCATACATGCCCAAACACACCCAATTTACACTCCTCTATAACTTTACCCATAGTTTTTTTTTCTTGTCTGAGATCTCTTTGGATTCTTTCTTTTGTCACCTTTTGTCTCCATCCAATTTTCAAAATCTTTAATTTCAAAAGCATTTAATTTTGCAGTGTACTTCTTCATTTGAGATTGTTTAGCATCTTGAATGAATGTTTGCATGAATATTTTTGCTGGATAACTGAACTTTTTGTTCCTTGTCCAGGAGGAGCTCGAGCATCTGAATGAAGCCAGTGAGGAGATCAACCAGCTGGAGCTGCAACTAGAGGTAACACTTTCTCTCCTAGTGTGTCCAATTCAGATAGATAAAAGGTCTGAAATGTGCACACAAGATGAATAATGCTGCATGAAAAGTTGTCTTTGTAACAAAAAAGAGAAAAAAAATTCAAATGTATAAAATATGAAACTCATTTCCATTAACAAAATTTTTCTCCTTAAAGCATGTTCTGATACAGAAACTTCTAATTCATTTTTTTAAATTGCTTTTTTAACCATGCTCTACCAATCAAAAGTTTAGACACATCTCGTAATTTCATGTTCTTTCTTTATTTTATTTCTTTCTAATTTGTAAAAAATTCTGAAGGCATTCGAGCTATGCAATCATCTCCTTTAAACATTTCATATTGAGATTTGTCTGTTATTTCTTCTTCTTCTTTTTGCTGCTCTTCTTTCTTCTTCATTGTCTACCACTCCAACCTCCTGCATGTCATCCCTCCTCTTGGGCTTTGCTCTTTTCCTCCTGCCTGGTAGCTCCATCAGTAACATTCTTCCCCTGATATATACCCCTTATGCATGTCCAAACCATCTTAATCTGGCCTCTCTAACTCTGTCCCCAAACCATCCCACCTGCACTGTCTCACCCCTGTTGTTGTTGCTGTTACTTAATTATTTAATATATTATATGTCAAATTTCACAGTTTTGAAAAAGATCTAGTATTGTACCAGAATGTAGAAAATATATTACTAAAAACAAACATTGAATTAGAAGGTGTGTCCAAACCCTGGATCTGTCACAAGAAGTACATAGACACTTTATTATGATAAAAGGCTTTATTTAATTTGTAAGCAAATAAGATTTAGCATGCTCGTTGATGTTAACATCTTTAACAGCAACAATTCACCTAAGCACGAAGATGTCTTACTACAATTAACTTGTAGTTCTACAAATAACTACAATTATTACAATATTTATTATAAAATTGTATTATCATATAATAAATACTTTACTGTCATCAACATGATGACCTCATGGCTATTACGTCATTGTCATGCATCCTCAAAGTATTGAGATCACATAGGTTTGGTGGCGATCTATAAATCCCCTAGGAGGAGTACGTCAAAATCCTTTGGGTGCATTTTGCAAACTACAAAATAACCGACTTCCTGTTGAGTAGAGCTCATGACCCGCATAACGAAAGTTGTTCGGGTCCATGAGCTCTAAATGTGTACCGGGTTTCGTGTGTATACGTGCAAGTGTGTATGAGTTATACTGAAAATTCTTGTGTGAGACTCTCAGGCATCCTAATGGCAGCAGATTCCAATCTGTCTGCCAATTGTCATGGGTTTTTGAGCATGTTACGACCCCCAATAATCCCTGGATGGTGGTAGTGGTGGTGATTCTTAGAAGAACATGAGGGCCCTTCACACACTATGATGACATAGGGCTGGTGTCATAGTGCTTGGGCCCTAAAAAGCTCCAATTTGCTAGGGTCATAAGATTGGAGTCTGAAGCAATAGAAATTATCATGTGGTCTGATGAGTTGCGCCCATCATTTATAGTGCCCACTGTACAAGCCTCTTCGGTTGGTCAGGTCTAGACTCAGCGACACTATGTGGCAATAAAATGAAGTCAGCTGATGACCTGAATGGACTGAATGACCAGATCATCACATCTATGGAATTTTTCTTTCCTGATGGCACGGGAATATTCCAAGACTTAAACAGTTAAAGAGATGTTCTGGGAGCACGAGGAATCATTTTCACACATGGAAACCTGGACACCTCATTGTGTGCCGTAATAAGAGCTAAAGGGGGCTGAATGTCCTGAAGCTCATTTGACTGAATAATAGGTTGCACAGAGGTGAAAACCCTGCCACCCATTACCATGTCTCAATTACCCATTAACCACGTTTCCATACAATAAAGACAGACGACTGCCCACCCACACCTCCACACACTGAACATTTAAATTTATATGACTTGAGCAGTTGAAAACACGGCAGATATATTACACAAACACAATGTGTGTGTGTGTTGTGTAAGATCTCCTGAGTTTGCCAAGTATCAAAGTCAAATGTTGGACACTATCTCCATAGCAACATAACAACATGAACTGAACTTTCCCTGCATGAAATAAAATCACCCATACTACATTGTAAAATATGGGAGTGGATCATCAGTGCTTTGAGGCTGTTTGATGTTTAGTGGTTTAGGGCTCTGTGTGTAGAGTACAAGTATAATTTCACCCCCCAAAATTGGCTGCCAGGAAGTTTATGATGACCTGTAAATGGATTTTTTTTGTAAACAAGATCACCATCTCAGTCTTTGCACAGGAACCTTCCTGGAAGCTGTACGCAGTCCTGATCCGGGGGCCTATGAATATTTTAGACTTTGAAATGTTGTGGGATGAGATTCCTTGCAGAATGTCTTAAATGTTTTAGAAGACATTACAGAAAAAAAGATTCAGTACTGTTATGTCTCTGGATATTATTTGTGTGAAAACTTGGTACATCTTCATATGCTTTAATTCATCATATAAGGTTTTGACGTTATGCGTACCCTTTTCCACGACAGAAGCTTGTGAATTCTGAAACATGATCTAGATCACACAGTTGATTTATGTGTGAATTTCTGACTCTTATTTTATTTTCCATCCCCACTAGGAGGAGAGGTCGAGCTACAGAAAAATCCTTACAGATTCGGCCAGGAAGCTCAATGCACTAAGCTCTCAACTGGGCTCCTGCATCGAGAAAGCCAGACCTTACTATGAAGCACGGAGATTAGCTAAAAAGGTACTGCTACGGTTAAAATAACTTCCGTGGAAGTCTCTGATTACTCCTACTCAGCTTGGCCACGTCTCTCTTAATGTTTTCTGATTTTGTTATTCACCTCCTAGGCCCAGCTGGAGACCCAGAAGGCTGCGCTTAGATACGAGAGGGCTGTTTCCATGCACGCGGCTGCTCGGGAGATGGTGTACGTGGCTGAGCAGGGCCTTGGTGCAGATAAGACTCTGGATCAGACCTGGCAAGAGATGCTCAATCATGCCACTGCCAAGGTATCTGGTGTACAATCCACACTGTTTTTAATTTTAATCAGAGACGTAAAGCAAACATGTAATGCACACTTGTACACACCTGTACATATATTTGTACTGTATTTATAAACCCCTTACAAACCCCTACACCTCCCTCCCTCTCAATCACTAACTCCAAGTCAGCCTTACAAGTCTAAGGAAAAGAAAGAAACAAAAACATGGAGCCGGAAGTCTGTGTTTTGTATGCAAAGAAAAGAGAATGTGAAAAAACAACCATTTGGATAGGGAGAGGATTAGACTATAAATTCATATGAAAAAAGTGATTGTCGAATCACGGATCGAGTAGTGAGACAAACGGGACATAATATCTCTGAGCCACTGAGTGTGGGTGGGTGAGGTGACATCCTTCCACTTAAATTAAAGAGAACACCGGGCCAGGAGGGATGCAAAGGGCAGTAAACAATGTTTAGCTTGAGTTAGACACTTATCTTCCTTTTCAGTGATGCCAAAAAGAGCAATCAGGGGGTCTGGTTCAAGATTGCAATTTGTTATGTAAGATGGGGTTTTGAACATTAATTAATTTAAGTATTAAATTAAAAGGTATTTAATTTAAGTCTTGGATTTAAATTTGGTCATGTCTACACAAATTGATTATTTAATACCAAAAAATAGTGCGGAGGGGGAATAAGTATACAATTGTACCACTGGGACGCTTAATTAGTATCTTCCAATCATATTAATTTATAGTTTTTATATTTATCCTGATGATATCCACAATATCTAAAAAAAAAAAAGTGTGTTGCGTCCTAATTCTGATGTTGTAATCATCATATCGCCCAGTCCTCTTATACAGTATTTACCTTGTCATTTTGTCCAAAGTCCAATTCTGGCCATAATTAATCTTTGACTTTATTGTAGTTTTATGTTTCTGTTTGGTTGCACAAACTTGAAAACAGCTGCTTAAACAGATGATGGAAAAAAGTTTATTAGTGGTTGTTTTTACAGCTGCGTCTGCTTTCTGTACACACTGTAATTGGACCTTTCTCCTGCGTGAAATGCAAATAAGCCGGATAGTGTGTGGGACGTCTGCCAGCTTTCAGCCTGATATGAGCGGGAGATTATTTTTATACCACCGAACACGCTTCTTTTTGATGAGCCGCTAGCCCTTTCATTATCGGTCCACCACTCATTATTAATCACTCCTGTAAAACAGTGTGGTTAACACCGGGAAAGCATGATGAAATGTAAGCATGACTGCGAGTATAAATAGGGTTTTCCATTTCTATCTCCTCTGTGCTGCTAGACAAAATCTTTTGGAGCTGATCCGATTCCTTTTTTTTTTTTTTTTTTTTATCGCGTTAAGAATTCGATGCACGTCATGTGCATTTGCGCCAGGTTTGTTCCGACTCCATCTGATCATGATCGGATTAGGGAAAATGTTTAATTCATGGCGGTAACCGATCCGTGCATGTAAAATACAGAACTCCATTATTGTATTATTCATGAGCAAATTACCAAACAGTTAAAATGTGGAAAAAAACTGACAGCTCAGGCAGCGCTTAGGAATATAGACCAAGGAAAACACAAGTTTTTTTTTGACAGCTCACGGTGAGGATCACAGGTTTGATGACTCTGTGATAGCGTGTTTGTGTAAGCGGATCGAAATGCAACCATGACTGAGATTATAAATGGCAGCGTAGACCTATATTTACGCCTCCGCAGTCATGCTGTCAGGCAAAAATAGCCTGATTTGTTTTCTTCATGTACTCAAACACTGTCTGATCATCATCTCGTTGCTGCAAATGCATTCCATTGGATGTCTCAGCTCTCACATAGGGAGATCTTGTTGCATAAGTATTGCTTTCGGACACCGCTGTTGAGTCACTAAGATGAAGCCTGGTCTGTTTTTTTTTTTCTTTCTTTCTTTTTTTTGCTTCTCGCAGGTGAACGAGGCTGAAGACGAACGGCTGCGGAGCGAACGAGAGCACATGCGTGTCACCCAGCTGTGTCAGGCGGCCGAGGCTCATGTACAGACGCTGCAGAAATCCCTCAAGAGGACCATTATCAAGTCCAAGCCTTATTTCGAGCTCAAGGTCCAGCTTAACTCCATATTGGAGGTTAGTCAGGTTTTTGTGCACTTCGATCTGATGGAACCCATAAGATGATATTTGTGTGGCGAGATTCATATACGCACTGAGTAAATGTTTACTGAGAACGAATGACTGAGGTTCATGTATACATTTAAAAGACAAGGAAGTATCTAAAATTACAACTAAACCTTATACTATTTCTAAAAAAATAATACAGTGTTGAAATCGTTTAAATTAGAAACTGTAATTATACATTTCGCATTTACTTTTACGTTTCAGCCTTTGACAGACACAACTTTCATTTTTTTATCATTACATTTCCGAGCAGTTGAGGGTTAAGGGCCCAACAGGGACAACTTGGTGGTGCTGGGGTCCAAACCTGGAACCTTCCGATCAGATGGCCAAAAGTATGTGGACATCCGACCATAACACCCATATGTCATTCACACAATTGTACAGACTGTCTCTGTGTGCTGTAACATTTAAATTTACCGTCGCTGGAACTGAGACACCCAAACCTGTTCCAGTATAACGATGCACATACACAGAGCCAGCTCCATGAAGACATTGGGTGACAAGTTTAGGGTGAAAGAATTCAAATTGCCCTCACACTCCTGACCTTAACTCTATTGAACACCTTTGGGATGAACTGGAACACTGACTGCGCCCCAGGCCTCCTCTCCTGACATCAGTGCCTGATCTCAGTAATGCTCTTATAGCTGAATGAACACACATCCCCACAGTGACAATCCAAAAACTAATAAAAAGCCTTCCCTGAAGGGTAGGTGTTATTGTAACCTTAAAGGGTGATTCATCTGGAACGGGATGTTCAGTAGTTTTATGGCTGTGATGGTCAGGTTCCAGTAACCTTTGGCCATGTAGTGTGTCTCTTTTATATTTGGGCATACTAAGCCAATTGTGCTGAAAACCCATTTCTATACATAATAAACGTAGTGAAAAAATAGTCAAACAGAAATTTCACAAGCAGTGTGCAGAATATATAGGAATTAAAAACATAATAAATAAATAAATGCGAAAAAGTGACAGCTCGCGATGCTTTGATGAGTCGCCTAAAAAGCCAAAGCTTTTTCGTGTTAGGGGTGAAAATGATAAAGAGATTATTTTTTACATTTGTGATCATGCAATATTGAAGTTGAGTAGATTTGAAATCAATGAATCACTTACTATGCCAAGAATGTACAATAAAGTGCTAATTAATAAAAAGTTTCAAAGGGGGGAAAATTCATATTTCATAAGTCATATTTTGAACATTCAGGAAATTTTTGTTAGTTTTCGATTTTCCCCCTAATGTGACCTCATTATAAAACATACCCTCCCCCAGCTTGGTGCTCATCTGTAGCTCATTTACATAGACCCTGAAACTGCATGTTCTGAATAGAAGTGAAAGAGTAAAATAGGGGACCTTTAATTGTGTGTGTTATTTACATTTAAGTTTTATACAGTTTCACTGGGATTGGATAATAAATCTGTTACTATATTTGAACAGCGTTTAGCTCCAGTTTGGAGATACAAAGTTATTTTGTGATTTGATTATTCTGGTAAACACATTCCTGCATACTGCATGAACATCTCTCTCTCTCTCTCTCTCTCTCTCTCTCTCTCTCTCTCTCTCTTTCTCTCTCTCTCTTTATATTCCCTTTATATTTGTGCATGCCAAACTGATTGTGCTGAGACCTCTTTTATCATGTTTGCAGGAGCATAAATTGAAGGTAACTCTGTTAGAAGCGCGTGTGACTGAAGTGAAGAAGCATTACTCCTACACTCTGCAGCGTTTGGAGAAAATCAGCGAGGAGATCCACGCCCAGAGAGGACCGGACTCTACAAACGGCTCTGCGAAATCCTTCCAAACACGCAGTCCTCCGATCGGAGCCGAGGCGGTAATTACTACGAGGACTGAAACCGGAGATCGCAATAAGACAAATGAATGGGTGGACGGCCAAGAAGCTAAGACGCGAGAGTGGGTGGAGAGGCATAGGGAGTCTGGCTGGTGGGAGGGAGGAAAACCCAGGCCGTTGTCCGGAGTGGGCTCTGACTCCACCTCTGTTTTTAGCTTTAAAACCGTCGCTTCTGATTTGGAGAAGTGCGACTCTGTCGAGCATCTCGGCCAGCTGAGTGACTCTGTTAGTCTTTCTGGAGAAGAAGAGGAACGGGTGGAGACTGGAGAAGCGGAACACAGAAAGGACAAAAAGGCTGATTTTACAGAGCTTGAGAAACAAGAGCAGCTTGTTAAGCAACATCACAGGAGTGTGAGTTTGTGAGTAAGGCTCATGTCAGGGTAACGTGAAGGAGAAGGTGTGAACAGGAGTGCACGATTCAGTGATACTTGAAGACATTTCCAGAGTGCACAATACGTAATGATAACATAATAATCATATAAAACAGTAGTCATAATCCAAAAAAAAAAAAAAGAAGGCATCACAATGGTTTTAAACTTTTAATTGCTGAAAAATAGCATTTAAAAAGGATTAAAAAATTAAGTGATTTATACATCTTCGATAGCTGCTCTATCCTGAAAAGGGAGGACACAGGGTTTAAAATGCGAATGAACACTGGAGGGGATGTCAATTCGTCACATTCACGCACACTTCATACCTACAAGCAATTCGTCATAGGAGATCTATTTTAGGGGGTGTTAAAAAAAAAAAAAAAAAAAAGTCCAATCAACTTATAACTTGAATGACAATTTCACAATATCATGACAGATATCGTCTATACGTTTGTATCACTGACCAGCTCGCTTGTAAACCACCTGGTTACTTCTGGTTATCATTTTAAGGTATTGTCTAGACTTATGTTCCACCCGGGCTGGGTTTTGTCCCAGCACACCTTCTTAATCTGCGTAGTTTAAACATCTGGCATAATACGGTCTCTGTGGCAGGGGCAGCAGTATGTCAGATTTAAACTCGTGAAGAAAAATGTCCTGCATTTTAAAATCATTATCAAGACAAGAAGTTTCACTGCGTATATTTGATTTAAACTGGATTAGTGCAGTACTGTCGATCTCTTTAGCAATTGTCCCATTTGTGAGAGCATTAGCTCTGTAATTGCACTTTGCATCAGGAAAGGGATTGGAAAGAAATGGACTTCTTGCGAACGCTTGCGATGACTAATGAGAGACGGACTTATACCCCAGATCCAGGCTCATGAAACTGAAGCCAGTGTAATTTTGTGCAGCGGTTCAGCAGGTAATTAGAGTGCAAGCACAGAGGCAAACACACTCATTCTGCAATATAGTAAGAAAGGTGAGATATTAAAAAGACCATCTGTGGTGCAGAGGATTTTGTTGATGCTGATATTAACAGCAGAACTTGTAAATGAACTGAACTTCTGCTTGAGAACATCACCTGGAGTTCCAGATAACATTATTAGAAGACACACTGCTGGCATTTCTCATAAAACTCATATTAATCAAAGCCAGTCTTTCAAATTGCTTAGAGCACCTTGTAGATATGAATAAAATGATTTTACAGTTAGCCTTAAAACAAAAATACTGAACCGGTAATCAATTCCTTGAGTTTTCTATCAGCCTCTTTTAAGCTCACTTTCGTTTTTTAACCTTGTTTTCTTAGATACTGACAAAAAGAATGACAGAAAAAATATAATACATTAAAATATTAAGTCGACGCAAAGAACACATGTATTTTAAACTGACCAGAGTGCTGTTATGATTTGTTCTGCATTTATTAAGTGCACAAGCCTTAAAGCCTTTCTTAAAACTCAGCTCCAAGTTCAATCTGGTATTAAAATAGAAATGGTAGATTTTTTTTGTTTGTTTGTTTTATGTACAATGGCATTTAAAAGACATTACATTACAGGTTGGAACTGACTGACACATAAATGGCAGCTGCTAAAAAGCAATAAACAGCCACCTCAGTAATTACCCCTCAAGTCAATTTACACCTCTTTAACCCAGACAGGCTTAAGGTCACAAAGGCGATATTTCAATTTTCCACAAGCTGCAGAAGACAAAACCTTTGGGTGTGTGAATGAGTTTGAGAGCTGATTTGTAAAACGTAACAAAAACGATTAGGGGTTTGAAACTACAGTACTATGCAAAAGTTTTGACCCACTCCGCATTTCTTTATACTGTGGTTCCGGAAAGCCAGACTTTCATGTTTAAAAAATTTATATATTTTTCAAATTTATTATTATTATTATTATTATTATTATTATATATTTTTTTCAAATGTGGTCTCGAGGAATTCCTGGAGCTTCCTGAAGGACGTTTTTGGCTCTCATGACCAGCTACAAAGGAATGTTTTTTCTTGTTTGTTAAGCCTCACAGTGACCTATGAAACATTAAACCATAAAAACCATCTAACTTAAGGCATAAACCAGTAAAAAACAGGTGCAGATGATGATAAATGATCAGGTGATTATATCCTGTTGATGCTGAATGCTAATTGCTTGGAACAGATGAGAGGGGAAATGAGGTTGCCGCTGAGGTTGTTACATAAACAACCAGTTTCTAAAAGATATCTTTAGGCACTTGGCAGCCTGTTGCAGTAAAACATTTGTTCCTATTTCTTTAATTTAATCTACATCATTTCATTTACTATGAAGAAATGAAGGGTGGCTCAGGACTTGCTTAGTGCTGTATATGAAAAGATACAGGATGATCTCAGATCTTAAGCCACTGATTTGGTTTGCTGTTGGTTGAATCTGTTGTCACAATAATTTCAATTAATAAAACATTGATTTTTTTTTTTTAACAATATGATATTGTATATGACAAGATATCATATTATTTGATTTAGTAGCCTCTGACCGATATGTGACCAACTTTGTTCTGGGTTCTGTGGTAAAAGCCTGCCATTAATTTGCGCATGATGATGAAACTGTTTTAAGTATGAAAGTTACAGGCAAATCACCTTCATGGCCTATAAAATTGTTTGCATATCAGATAATGAAGTCTAACTGATTATAAACAGATCAGGCATAACATTAAAACCAGTAATGTGGGGTGGGGCCACTGTGGATCGGACATCTTTGGCACATCCCAATTGCCAGGCGGTCGGGTTGGGATCTGGGGAGTTTGGATGCTCGTTGGCTTCTTGGCCTCCTGGCCTGCTGGGCTCTCTGGTGCACTGGGTGTTCTGGTGCCTTTCTCTCACGGCCAGCGATTCGGCGATTAGTGCTGTATCTGCTTTTTTGTGGGTTCAGACTGGACAAACCCGTGTGCCCTAACGCCCCATAATCCTATCACCAGTTTCTTGGTGTCTAATTGATATTCAGTGTTACTTAATTCACCTGGCAGTGGTGTTAGTGTTGTGGCTGGTCAGTGTGCATCAATAATAATGATTGTGACCTCAATTTATTTCAGTCATCGCTTTTTAAATCGATGAATCGATTGAAAATGGTCAAATAATTACACCCCTAGTATTGATTATCTCTAAATATAATTTTCACTGACATCGTGAATTAGTTCACTCTAACTCTCATATTGATCATGCAACTTACCTTTCATTCTCTTTTTTCCAAAAATTCTATCTTTAATTTAAATATATATTAGTTCACAAAAAAAAAAAAGCAATACTGACTCACTGACTCCTACAGGCACGTGGTTGTCTCCTGTCTCCTGTTTCTATTAAATGTTTTCGGTACTCACACTGCCCTTAAAGTCTCATTGAAATTAGCCTTAAATTATCCCATTCCTTCTTTCATAGACTGTATATGTTTTGAGTGAGATAATTGTTACCAGGGTTGAGCTTAATAGACTTTTCAGTGTTTTAGTTTGTGTGCATCCATAAGAAATGCTGCTCTGTTGATTGCAAGTATTCTCCTTGCTTTATTGCTATGTTCAGTAAATTGTTTATTATAAGAGTTTTCTATTGCTTTCAGTGTTCATTTATTTTTATTCAACAAGTGAAGCTTTGGTGTATAATGTTTTAAATATTAAAAATGCATTCTATAGTTAAAATAGTTGTGTTATGATACGGCTGACTATTGATTATTAATAACATTTTAGATGTTTATTATTCAAGATGGTCATAGCTGTGGATTTTTGTGAACTTTCTATGAGCTAGTTTGCTTTAATAAAATGTATACATTTTTGTTTTAATGCTCTCTCCTGTAAGGATGTTTATGCAGTGCTGGACAGAACAATGCTTTGTTACACGTTAAGTTCTCGTGTACAGTTAAGTTTCATGCAATTGAATTAGAGCTTTCTATTCATATTGTTCATGTATGGGAATATAAAATTTCTTAGTTGTGTTATTACTTTCCTTTTTTTTCCTCAAGACATATGAACATGTTTTATCAAGAGTACTGCATAATCGTATTGTATAGAATGGGTAATCGTATCAATAAAAACGTTTAGTTACCTCAATAATAATGAGAATTGAGACTCTGTAAAATTATTAGCCGACAGGAATCATGAAGGTCAGGTGGTCATGGCTCGGATCTAAAGTTGGCCTCTTTTCTGAAAAATCTGGAGGCGTTCTCAGTAAAGCCTGCATTTCCCATTTTGTCTCTGTCCTTCAGATGACCCTAATGCAGAGAGAGATATGTCTTTGCCAGCGGAAGCAGTCATGTGATGCTCCTCCCGAGTCGAGCTGTGCGCCTGAACGAGAAGCACAATGACAATATCTTATCTCTCACATCTCACGCTTTTCTCTTATGCTTGCTGCTTGTGTGTCTCCTGAGAGAGCCCAGATATAGAGCCTGAGCAGAGTTGAAGATTAAATTACTGATAGATGTCTTTCGAGAGGGAATGTCAATGTAGCTCATATCCAGTCTGACATGACGAGGTCCATTTCGTACTCTAGAGAGACTGGGTGATGAAATGGTCACGGCATAAACCTAGAGGCATTGGTATAGGATCTCCTCATTTTTCCCCGTCTCCTCCCATTTGACCCCGGCTTCCCTATACCTGCATATGCCTCTAGGTTTATGCCATGACAATTCATTACCCAGTCTCTCTAGAGTAGGAAATGGACCTCGTCATGTCATCCCGCCATATTTACAGAATAATTTTTATAGTGGAAAATGATAAGGCTACATTCACACTGCTGGCAATGCTGGCCCAATTCCAGAACAAATCCAATTTCGTTCAAACTATGTTTATACTACTGTATGTTTTCAGTGTGACCCAAAGTATATCTAATATTAGTCTGACAAGCTCCTAAACTAACCATATGCACAGAGGAACAGTGCATAACGTGGTAATTAAAAAATGCGATGTTATTCAGACAGTTCTCTCGTCGTGCTCTTGGGAGTTCAAATTTTCCTTTCCCTGCAGTTAGGTTCTCCTACGGCTGTGTTCAGGCATTTATTTTAAGATCTCTTTGAGCACGGAGCGGATGCAATATGTACCTTCTAATTTTGCCACAGCAAATGTTTATGAAGTCTGTTCCCTCACTATCTTACCACAGAATTCTTCCTCCTTTGCTGTGATGTGTAATCACGATAGATGTCGAGTTGGATTGATGTAAACGTTGCACAAATTCTGATCTGACTGTTTAGTTTGAGGTCATATCAGAAAAGAAATTCTGTATCAGATTTAGGAGCACACAAGGAAGTGGCCCAAATCAGAATCGAAAAGATCACGTGCCATGTGGTTTGTGCTTCCCACAATGTTATAAAATAAATCTCAGCCACATACAAAAAAAAAAAAAAAGATTTCATATCTTTTGCTAGCGAAGTGACTACAGCGGAATGTGGAAGGATTTTTAATATGGATAATGATTATTACATTTATTCAAAAACAAAAATAATATGAGATTATTATATTATTTTTATGAGAAAAGCAAAAAAAAAAAAACGTTCATCTAAAGATGATTTTTTAACACTTATTCACTAATCAAAACATTTTTGCACTCAGTTTAGATCTGCCCTGTGTGCGTGATGCTCTCTCTGCCTGCGTGTCCAGATTTCTGCACATGGGGTGGTAAAGGCCAGGGGCCCATCTGGTTAGGTACAGGACAATGACATGCAGAATATCTGATTCATTTCTTAGGGGAAATTAAAGTCCTCAAAATGACAGTGCAAGGCAGTTGCCCTTCTGTTTCACCCGTGCAACCACCTCCATGATTTATCTTATCGGTTTGGGACCAGATGTCCTCAGGATGACAGTTTTGACATTGTGCGAAATGGGTTCGATTAAAACTCGTGCATCATTTGTGATACAGATTATATCCCGAAATGTCAACGGTGAAAGATTTTCCCTGGGACACTGAGACGGCGCTTAATTTAGGTCTGTACAGCATTGCATCTGGCTTAACTCGGTGAAAATCTGACTCTATGATAGTGTGTGTGTGTGTGTGTGTGTGTGTGTGTGTGTTTTCTGGATGTAAAAATAATATGCATTTATATTTCAAGATAAGGATTTTGGAGCAGAACAGACCTTATCTTCTATCCTTAATTATTCATCAACACTGTGTATAAATAGATGATGAGATGAAGATAACGAGGAAGGGGAATGAGAAAGGCACAACCCACCACTAATGGTTTAAAAGCTGGTACACTCCAAAAAAAAACGCATGAGATATTCAACCGCATTTTAGTCTGAAGGCCATTTACCAGCCGGCTGAAATTAACCAAGCAGGTCGATGATGATGATGATGATGATGGTGGTGGTGGTGCTGAAGGAGAGCTCCGCACACATACCCCCCCTAGCGTCCTTGTGTGACGTCGCACGTCAGGAAGACTTTTTCCTTCCCCACCTGCATCCTACAGGCCCCGCCTTTTTTTTTTTTTTTAAACGAGCTCTCTGATTGGACAGAACGTCCATCCTTCACTTTGAGGAGAACAATCGACTTGCGAGTATGAACTCTAGGGGGCGGTGTTTGTTGGAGACGGATAGAAAAGAGAGAGAGAGAGAGAGAGAGAGAGGGGAAAAAAACGTCAGGGATGGAGAAGAGTGGAAAAAAAGAAGGGAGGAGGAGGAGAGGAAGGATGGACCGAGCGTGAAACATTTATAAGCGGTGTATTTGTATTTGTATTTGTATATACCTAATATTAATATATGTATATATAGGAAGTAAGATCTCAGATGGATTTTTATTTATTTGTATTATTTTGCAAAGCAATACACGCAGAGAGCCGCTCTAAGCCATCTCCATATGTCTGTCTATGCAACGACGCGGGATTTGCACTATTAAATCACTGCACATTTTCGTGCATGTAAACAGCCAATAAGCGGAAATTATTCTAAAGGCCGTGTTTTTTCTTCTTCTTTCTTTCTTTTCTTTCTGTTTAAAAAAAAAAAAAATTGTTCTTTGCACCGGGCCTGTCAAGATATGTAAGTAAATCAGTTTGCTCTGTATCTATACTGATCTGCGTCTATACTGTATATAAATACATTGTATCTAATTTCAGTCCTCACTACTGTCACTGAGCTGTTTGTTTGTTTGTTTGTTTGTTTTTGTTTAGTAGCTACATAGGATTTCAGCACCAACTGTTAACAACATTTACATCCAACTTCACAGACTCCACCTTCATCTACATTTATATTCGATTATCATTTATGCTTTTTGTTGTTAAAGAATTATTTTTATTAAAATA
>JAOVVA010000052.1:21211192-21223687 GCA_028565275.1 Leiocassis micropogon | reverse complement strand
TACTTTTATCAGAAAGTAACGCTGTAATGTAACTGATTACTTTTTAATGACAGTAATTTTGTAATGTAATTAGTTATAAAAAAAAAAGTTTAAAAAGTTTAAAAAGTAATGTCCCCCAACACTGCTGTCCAGGCATTACCTTTTATTATTTAAAATTTAATCAAATTTATCAATTTACAAAATGGAAAGTTAGCGAACACAAGAAAAATCTACATCAAATCAATTTTTGCCGTGAATACCCTTTGGCTTCAAACCTGCATCAATTCTTACACTTGGACGCTTGCACAATCTCAGGGATTTTGTAGGATCAGAGTCAGGTGTAGCATTAACCAATTATATCAAGGAGGTGCTAATGATCATCAGTTTCATATGTAGGTTGAAATGCAGTCATTAACTGAAACAGAAACACAGCTAAAACTGGGTGTGGAACAGCCACACTCTGATCATACACTATGGCAAGACTGAGCATAGCAACAGGATACTGCATCAGCAAGGTCTCCACCAGGCAACGGTTTTAAAGCAAATGGGGTTTCAAGATGTGCTGTTCAATCTACTGATGAGGACCGTAGATGCAGTGGTCGGCCACGGAAACTTACTGCAGCAGATGAAAGACACATCATGCTTACTTCCCTTCGGCACTGGAAGATGTCCAGCAGTGCCATCAGCAAAGAACTGGATTAAACCAGTGGGATCCATTTATACCCATCTACTGTCCGGCCTCCCATCTAATGATGCCTGGCTAAAGTGGAAGAATTGCGGACTAAAAGCGTTACCTCCATGAAAACAAAGCTAAGCAACTCCATTATGAATGAACACATACGAAGTGAGTTGCAGAAAAAATGGCAGCAGGTGCTCTGGACTGATGAGTCAAAAGTTTAAATATTTGGCCGTAGCAGGAGGCAGGTTGTCTGCCGAAGGGCTGGAGAGCAGTACAATGAGTGTCTGCAGGCAACAGGGAAGTATTGTGGCGGTTCCTTGCTAGTTTGGGGCTGTATTTCTGCAAACAGAGTTGGAGATTTGGTCAGGATTAGTGGTGTCCTTAATGCTGAGAAGAATAGGCAGATAACTATTCCAGCATGCAGTACCATCATGGAGGAGGGAGGTGGCCCAAATTTATACAACCCCAATCATACAGTCAATATCATTAAGAACTATCTTCAGCACAGAGAAGAACAAGGAGTCCTATAAGTGATGGTTTGGCCTGATCTCAGTATCATAGAGTCTAGTACAGCCTATAGTACATCCACAGAAGATTTCTGGTTAGTTCTCCAAGATATTTAGAACAACCTACCTGCCGAGTTTCTTCAAAAACCGTAACTGCAAGTGTACATAGAAGAATTGATGGTGTTTTGCAGGCAAAGGGTGGTGATGCCAAATACAGATTTGATTTAGATTCCTGTTCTGTTCAGTTACTTTCTATTTTATATAGTTAATATGTAAAAATGATCTATTAGCCTTCTTATTACAGCATTTTTTCCACATTTGTCACACCTGTCTTTTTTGCACAGTACTCTCTCTCTTTCTCTCGATATGCACTTACATCTTAGATCTTTAATGATTTTCATTTTTTGATTAATTTGCTTGTGCAATGTAAGCCTCAATTGTAATGCCTTTTTTGACCTCAAGAGGGCTGTCTTTTACCAAGTGAAAGAAAAAGGTCTGCAGTGCAAGATGTAGATTTAAGCAATCAGGTTCAGCAGTGGTGGGTGTTTGAGCATGGTAAAAAAAATTGTATATTGCTCGTATGGTTCATTTTTTATTTTTTTTCCCCACCATACTATTAATACTATATTGGTCTTTCACTGTACTGAGAATTAAAATGACAGATTTTCTAAGAATGCGTATTAAAGAATACAGTTTCATCTTTTTTGGTTTGTTTACACAGTGCTTTTGGTTTCATCAATCTCAACAGATACCTACCTCTTGTTTAGGGTAATTATTAGTTCATCCATCCATCTATCTATCCATTCATCCTGCATTTCTTCTACAGCTCTCCTTCGTTTATTGCATCCTATAACTGTATCATGTGCAACTGTCAGGGGTAACTCGGTGGTTAAGGCAATGGATTACAGTTCAGAAGGTCCTAGGTTCAAACCCCAAAACAACCAAATTGTCCCTTTTGGGCCCTTGAGCAAGGCCCTTAACCTTTAGCTCAGATGTGTAATGAGATTAAAAAAAAGTAAGTCGATCTGGGTAAGATTGATGCCGTAATGTAAATGTTTATTCATCTATTTGTCCACATATTCAGTTTTTTTCTACATCTTTCCTTCTTTCATTGCTTCCTGACCTCATGTTTCATCCACTGTTAACTCACCCAGAGAATTATCTGAATATTTACCTTAGTGCAGTCTCAGCAGGACGAGGATTATCTTTTAGCCTGTGCTTCTGTGCATATGTGTGTGTGTATTTTAATTTAAATGTAACATTTTTTTGGATAGTATATTTAACAACAGTTGGTCTCACGATGAGGCTTTTCAGAGTTGTACTGATGATCAAGCTTAAATTGAATTTTAAAATTTAACACGGGAAGAATCAAGAATGTCAGGAAGTAACCTTGAAATGAACTCAAAACTAATAAATAAATAAATAAATAAATATATTTAGGTGCCAGATGTCGTTGGTCAGTGGCAGAAATACAGCAGTTCAAATAAAATAAAAAACCAGTCAAAAGTAGTCTAAGAGAAATCAGTCATAATATGTGATAAATAAATGTAATGTAGTGGTACAGAGCACAAAAAAGCTTTCAGTATAATTAAGGATTATCAGACAAGCTATTGTGTGTCTACTGTAATTGCCAAAATTCAGAACATAGCAGGAGTTTAAATGGGAGGTGATGACATAGTGTATGGTCTGTCGGCAGGGAGTATTGCACACCCAGATGACTCTGAAATGACCCGGAGTGCAGGAAGTCGTCACAGCACCTCTAGACTCTGCACTCGCATTATCTCAGGTAGCAGGATGTAGAGCTTAGCAAGATTGTTGAACAGTACATGACATATGGTGTATATGATAATCATAGCGCAAGCTGAGACTCCGACATGTCTGGATGTAACAGCTTAACTAAAAGGATAGGCAGAGATGAGGGCACCCTGAGACACCATTCCCTCTGCAGCACCATCAACAACCTGAATTGTGCCTCAGATTGGTGGGATTACAACAGCGGCATCCCAATTTGCCGTATTTCAATATTATACAAACCCCCGGATCGGGACCCTTTATCTAAATCGAGAGGTTAATCCCCAACTGAACATATTTTAGCATATTCTTCAGAGTTTGTCATTTCTGTGTGCAAGTCAGGGTAACTTTGTGGGAACGTCTCCACTCTTATCACTTGGTACTGTTAGGGAGCCAGTAGTGTACGATCACTAGATCACAAATCATAATCGATTATGATTTATTTGAATAATAATAATGGTTTATAGACGCAGTGGTGCTATATTGGGTAGCACTGTCGCCTTGCACCTCCAGGGTCCAGGTTTGATTCTTCAGTGTCTGTGTGCATGGAGTTTGCATGTTCTCTCCGTGCTTGGTGGGTTTCCTCCAGGTACTCCGGTTTCCTCCACAGTCCAAAGACATGCAGATTAGGCAAACTGGTGTTCCCAAATTGCCCATAGTGTGTGTTTGCGTGTGTGGTTCTTGACCGGATGTCCTATCATGGCCGTAAAAATAGGAATAAATACAATCTTCACCCTTGGGCTTCCTGGTCCCTAGTTGGACTACAGAGGTTCCTAGATGGATGGAATGATTTACTGTATAATTCAGTAACTGTATTTTAATGAATCTTGATTTTGTTTGTTGTGCAAGGCAAGTTTATTTGTATAGCACATTTCATACACAATGGTATTTCAAAGTGCTTTACATAAAAGAGAAGAGAATAATCATAAAAAGAAATAGAGTAATAGCAATAAAACTTTTTAATTTTTTTTTTAATTAAAAAAAATTTTTTTTTTTAAAATTGATTTAAAATAAACATAAAAACAGTTTGCAACAAAGCTTTTAAGACTATTTAAAAATTTAGTTAGAATCCAAATAAAACAGTTAAACCAAAATAGTGGTTAGTGTTGACAGAATTGGGTTAATAGGATCATCAAAATGATTGCCATGAAATTCTAGCTGCTGGACTTTCATCTAATTAAAATTAATAGTAATATCAAGGGAAAGTCACTTGTGATCATCGAAAGTCAGAAAAATGTGTCAGCGTGCTGTAGATTTACATTATGTCCTCACACAAAGCACATTTTTTATTCAGATGTTGTTTAATGTTGTTTGTAGATAACGCTACCCAATGGATATATACAGGAGTGTAAGGCATAAAACATCACAGAGCCTCCTGTCATAGGAGAATAATCGAGAGTGAGGTGGCGTGATGCTTCCTGAAGTCGATTCTATTCTTACAGTGGATCAGTACTGCTGGAAATGTTTTATTTACTCTTATACCACAGCAATGCGCCAACAATTGCAATGTTTAATTAAATTATTAATGGACTACACCAGGAATATGTAGTCTATGTGAGCAAATTCACACGAGAAGAAGTGCTGTTGTACTTAATATGAGCACGGCTGTGACGCGATCGTAGCCACGAGGGTATGGTATTGAGTGCACAGCAGGACCTTGAGTGTGATATTGCTTTTATACAACATTTCTACCAATGGCATTTATTATCTACAGATTATGAATAGTTTGTTTTTATTTATTTAACTAGTTATTTTGCTCCACCAACACATATCCTTCCACAGCTGGCGGAGCTAACTAACCGCGACTGGTGGAGCGACAGTTAGCGACCATCAGGGGTGAAAGTAGTTATGGATTCTTACACGTACTACTGTACTGTATGTGGCTAAAAGGTGAGGGGAATACACCATGCAGGTGATCGACAGTCCTGAGAAAAGTACGACATTTACTTTATATTTCCACTTATTCCACTTTAGAATAGCCTTAGATAACTAACAGTTAAGGGGTTGAATTACTTTAATTAAGTAATAATTAATTAAGGATTACTTTTTGGTACTTTTTGGACAAGTGCAGACCAGGACTGTCTCAGAAGACATGCAGTTTTGGAGTTGCTCTGACCCAGTTCTCTAGCCAAATCCTTATGCTTGCTCATTTTTTCTGCTTCCAACACATCAAACTCAGGAAAAAAGTTTCATTCGCTGCCTAGTATATCTGGTATATCTTCCAGCCACCTTTGCAATGAGATATTGAAAATGTACTTAATGTAAGAAGGGGAAAATTGTGATGGCTAGATAACTGGGTCAGAGTAGTTCCAAACCAGCAGGTCTTGTGGGATGTTTCCAGGCTGCAGTGGTCAGGACATACCAAAAGTGATCCAAAGAACTAAAACCGTTGAACTGGCAACGTGGTTATGGGTCTGATAGGCCTTTGTAGGTCTGATATAATAGGAGAGCTACTGTAGCCCAAATTGAGGAAAAGGTTCATGCTGGTCCAAAAAGAAAGATCAATACTGTTTTGGTGGCAAAGAGGGGACATATTAGGTGGGTGGTTATAATATTATGGCTGATAATTGTATCGTTAAATGTAACAGTGCTGTTACGCTCTGTATCAGCACTAATGGAATGCCATTGTCCAATCAAATTAACTGTTGTTTAATTAATACAAAGGAATTAAAAATATCCCTTTTAATATAGTACTGTAGCTATAACGACAGTTACCAAATATTGACCACTCTACTTTCATCTCTCTCTTGACTTAAATAAGATGCAGCTTGGCATGTTAGTAAGTACCTGGATAGTGCAAAGGCTTCTGTCCTGAAGACTTACTGACCTTTTCAAAGTGCAGACACAGGTACAGTATAGAGTATGGTACCAAAGTCGGCTGCACGTGTAAAGAAATGCTAAAATCAAAGCTGCCTTTAGAAATGATGGAATAAAAAAATTTCTGCCTAAAAAATACCTAAAAGCAACTTTTTTTAAAAAGCAGCAGGTCCTTCCAGGAAAATGTCACCATATTTAACTTCAAATAAATTTTTATTAAATTATTTATTATTAGTCTTAGGTAAAGTCCACCATACAGGTCTCTATGACAGAGTTGTTATTAAAGAAAACATAACATATTCTACATATTCTGACATATAACTCCTGACTTAATGCTGTTATAATAAATTCATTTAAGAATTGAATTGTCTTGTGATAAACAGTATAATTAAAATAATAATGGTCCAGTTACTGTACTGATATGAGAGCTAAATCCTCAACGAAGTACACTATTGATTCTGGTTAGGACACTCAAGTTTTCCCACACCAACCTTGGCAAACATGTCTGTATAAACCTTGTACAATTTTAACCTTCTAAAATTGTATATCATTTGAAGCCTTGAGAAAAGGATGTTACTGCTAGACGACACATAGGGATCGAGTCCTCGTCCATCTTACAGTACGTCATTGTCACACTTCTATCCTAAACCATTCATTGGTGTTTGACCAAACCTTTACAGCCTACACTATACACTAGCTATTTCGTTTTTAGACGTAGCACGTACAGTGGGCAGGCGACACGTCTACCTTGGAAATTTTTTCTAAGTGAAAATGTAGGTGTTTTTCCAATTGCGTGAGTGGAAATGTTCTTTGATTGGGTTTGATATTTACTGTATATTATACCACCAGTTTTTCTTATTTTTATAAATGCTGCCGGTAATTGGGGAGTTGACTGCATGAACGTAGATAGGCATGTTGGGCACAGTGAGATCTCTTAGCTCTTAGTAATTATCTAGCTTCATGGTAGATGTCACTTGGTGTTCTTTCGTTAAATACCAACTAAAGATCAGGAGTAAATAATTCATGACTGGCATGTGGAGAAACTGGAATTAAGCTCCGACCCATGGAGAGTGGGAATTCAAGTGAGAGAGTGACTAGACTGAGAGAGAGAGAGAGAGAGAGAGAGATGCACCAAATGTCAGCATAGGAGATCAGGAAGGGCTACGGTCACCTTTAAAGGGCAGCCCCCCTGTTTGTGTTCCTGAAGGCAAAGCAGTCACAGTGTACCTCATGCTCTCTTGTGTGTGCTAATAAGAGTCAGATGACAGAATCCTATAGGATTGGATATGAGATATGAATTCTCTAATTAAAAGTCATACTCTTATTGGATTTTACTAACAAAAACAAATTGATAGCCAAACCTAAATAAACAGGTTGAACCTAATCTCTGTCTATTGCATCTGTAGCATCTGTGTGATTTCTGTGTAATTAGAATGGAAGATTTGCATACGTTATATAGTAGAATTTTCTTTGTATGTTACACATGCATTTATATTTTTAAATATTAAAAAAATAAAACACTCAAAGCCATCAAGACTTTGGGCACAAGGAGGGGTACACCATGGACAGGGTGCCAATCCATCACAGGGCAATTTATGCCAATTAGCTTAACCTGCATGCCTTTGGACTGTGGGAGGAAACCGGAGTAAACCAAGCACAGGGAGAACATACAAACTCACACACACACACGGACCTGATGCGGCAATCGAACCCTCAACGTGCAAAGGCCACAGTGCTATCCACTATCTCACTGTATCACCCAAAAAACTGTTCTTATGTACTTTTAGAAAGTTATTCTGAAAAGTATTCCCATTTATGTAAAAGATTAACTATACAGGATTACAACCTAATTTACAAATACATTTGACGGCAGAATCCATTAAAGCAGTGAATAACTGTTCTGCCTCACAGAGTCCCCGGTTCGACCTAAAGCTAAAATGTGATGTTCTGTACTTCCTGTCTCATGTTTTTCAGTTTCCTCCCACCTCCTAAAAGCACACTAGTAGGTGGATTGAGATAAATTGCCCCTAGGTGTAAATGCACGTGTGAATGTGTGTGTGATGGGGCGATGTGATGGATTGGCTTTCTGTCCAAGGATTTATTTCTGCCTTGTACCTAGTTCTCCCAAGATAAGCTCCGGATTCATCATGACCCCGATCAGGATAAAGCTGTTACTGAAAGTGAGTGCGGGTGGTTCTCAAATTGGTGTCCAGGGATCTGTGAAACCACAACTCAGCATAACGGAAGCTACTTTTTTTTTTAAAACTGTTACTCTGTTTAAACCAAATGTCAAAACAAAAACTGAAAAATAAGTTGGCCTAAAATTGTTGTCACTTGGATCTGGCCAGTGGAAAGTGATGGGCGTTAAAGTCAAACCGGGACTTTTGATTGTGCAGAA
This sequence comes from Leiocassis micropogon, assembly GCA_028565275.1. NCBI lineage: Eukaryota > Metazoa > Chordata > Actinopteri > Siluriformes > Bagridae > Leiocassis > Leiocassis micropogon. The sequence goes on along the minus strand of JAOVVA010000052.1, from coordinate 21,215,517 downwards.
TGACAGAACATGTTGTACATGTACATAATTCCCCTGCTACACTAATGCATTTATCCCAGCGTATCACAAGTGCTTGGACATCATCAAGGTATAAAGTTTTCTCAGTCACGCCAGAGCCATGATCAGACTGCTTGCTTCCTCCAGGAACTTCTTTACATCTGGAAATGGCTTGGAGAGAGGTCAGGACTATACGGGGGATGTGGTAATCACTCCCAGCTGAGTTCCTGTAATGTGCAAGTGATATTGGTTATTGAGATGCATCTGTCCATGTGTGTACAGTTCCCATGGACAGATGCATCTCTTCCACATGTTGGTGCCAGGTGATCCATCTATTTTCAAGGAACAAACGTTCCACATGCTGAATATTCATGGGAACAGTGCAGCGGAATCGTCATTCACGGACATATGGACGTTTGCGCTGTTTAAACATTTGACATTTACCGAAGTTTTACTCCTTCATTCACGAGAAATTTTAAAATGAGTCCCGGTTTGACTTGAACGCCCCTCGTATACATATTATTATAATATTTTTGCAAAAAACGTCTGCGCTGAGGGAGTCATGTGATTTAATATTATTGGCCACAAAATGTTTGATAAACCCCCTAGTTAACGTTATACAGTATGTAGTAAATGTTTGTCTACTCCTTTACTACGGCAGCACAGAGACTTCAATTATAAATAAGTTTTGAGTAAACAGTTTTTGTATTTTTTTCAGTTTCCTTCTCAGTACAGAGAAAGGTGTAAAAATTCTTGCCGCTGGCAATCGCACTTGCACTAGAGGAATCTCAATCTGTCAGTTTGCACGACACTTATTGTAGTCTGGCATTGTGTGTGTGTGTGTGTGTGTGTGTGTTATATCAGTGGATTTCATGTGTCATAATATTCTGTAATATTGATACGCTTGCAGCGAGTTGGTTTTCTATGGTGCACTAATGTTGGCAGGTGTCTCTTACCTATAATACCTGACCGAGCAGCAGTTCTGTCCCACGAGCCTGAGCGAAAAAAAAGAAAGAAAACACATTCAGGGTTTCAGTGGATTTATGTTGTAGTGGCTTCAAGGCATGACCACAAAACCCAGTGGAAAATGCGCCTACATTATTCCGTCAATATCAGTTATTTGACAGAGATCATGTAGGTTGCTACTTGATTTATCGGAGAGGAGCATGCTGTGAGGTGCCGCTGATAATGGCATGAGAGATTGATTGTTTATCTGAGTAAGCTTGGTTGTGTTCGACAGAGAGAGAGAAAGAGAGGGAGTGTGTGAGAGAGAGAGAGGTGAAATGCAAGGGAAAAAGGTGGTATTGACTGGTTATGCAATATTCCTCAGAACTTTCTGAACTGAAATATTCAAACTGTTCTAAGGTTGCATATAACACAAATGAGATCTTTATGTTTCCACAAGATACAGTAACCTATGGATTGTGCAAAAATACAGTACAGTATTTACTGTATTTTGTACACATGTCCAAGCTGTCTACAGTAAATTCTCCGGTGATTAATTACTTCTTTTTATTAGGAGCCAGTGAGTGCATCTAGGTATTGTGTGTCTGGTGTATTTATCTTTTTCTGCACACATTAGATTAATTATGTAGATTTTCAAAATACATAAACAGAATTGCATCAGTGGATGCATAAGGCATACATGTCCTGGGGTTATTATTAAAATGTAATGAAGAATAAGATAAACGGTATATAACAAGCAATAGCCTCATGTAATAAAAGTAAATAGATGGTTGGTTAATGTGTGGTTTTGTAAGCTTAGTGATCTATTCGAATTTCAACTTGTTTTTTAAAAAGTAGTTGCAACATGACACCATTTTGGGACCTAGTTAAAAAACTACTTGGGGAAAAATCATAAGTGTATTAATATTTTTAAATAATTCATAGCTTTGTTAATGTGCATGGAGTGGAGTGTGTGTTCCCTCTGGGTTTCCTCTGGGTACTCGGGTTTCCTCCCACAAACATGCAAAACATGCAGTTTACAAATTGCCCATAGTGTGTGTAAATGAGTGTGTGAGTGAGTGTGTGCCTGTGTTCCCTGCGATGGATCAGCATTCGCATCCAGGAGGTACCCCATATACAGTCCAGGCTTCCTGCAACTCTGTACATGATAAGCGGTATAGGAAGTTTTGTTAATATTACATTTCTTTGAGTATTAATGACGTTGAACTTGTACAAGGTTTAAATAATGAGCAACCCTTTTTGAGGACATACAAATACATTAAAGGAAAAAAATTAACCCTGAATGACTTGCATATCAATTTGGCATGTGTGAAATGATGTTCAAAGGCATTTTTGTTTTTATTCAAATGCAACTTTTTTTGGCTTTGTTTTAACATCTTTCATTGACTTTTCCCCCCATTAATTAGAAGTAGTGATTAGTATCCTGTATGTAGTGATGTCAGGGTTGAGCCAAGTTTCTGGATATTCAATATGAAGATTATTGTCTCTTATTTTATGTTGGATTTCTTATTTTAACTGCTGAAGTATTGCGAATATGTCAAAAAGCTTGGACTCTGTTGTTTTTAGAAGCTAATAGTAAAACATAGCGATTCAATACATTTTTGGTTGAACTATCTGCTACACAAATGACCTTTTTTTTTAACAAAGCCATTCTGCGTGTCCATTGAAAAATGCTACTTAATACATTTATGCTTAAAATCCAACTTTCATGACAACGTTTAGACTAGACTAAGTCTCTCTTCATGTTTTCCATCAGTTTCTTTTTCTGGGTTCTCTGGTTTCCTTCCATCTAAAAATAACATGCCAGTAAATTGAGCCAATAAGATCAACTTCACCTAGCTGTAAGCGAATGCACATACATGGTGCCCTGTAATGGACTGGTGTCCCTCTTGCCTCATATTCAATTATCCTGGGATAGGTGAGTGAATTGGCAAGAACATGACAATTATTTCAATATAAAGATTTTATTATTCAGGTTAAATTTTTTCTATAAGAAATAATTCACCATGTGTAAAACCATCCATCCATCCATCCATCTAGGTACCTCTGTAGTCCAACTAGGGACTGTGGAGACCAGTGATTGCCATTGTATTTGTTCCCAATTTACAGCCATGTTAGGACCTCTGGTCAACATTCACACACACGCATTCACACACTGTGGGCAATTTTGTAAGGCTGATTAGCCTAATCTGTATATCTATGAACTGTTGGAGGAAACCGGAGTGCCCAGAGGAAACCCACTAAGCACGGGGAGAACATAAAAACTCCATGCACACAGACCCGAATCGACCCCGGACGGAGGTGCGAGACGAAAGTGCCTCAAATCATGCTGCCAAAAGCATACAGAGACGCCTTAATGAATTTGATAAGACAGGGGACAATATGACCTGAAATTTGAACTCAGTGTGCACCCCCCCCCTCTCTCTCATTCTCTCTCTCTCTCTCTCGCTCTGTAAATATATATAGCGATGCTCTCCCTCAACAGTGCTGTACTTCTCCAGTGCTGCTTGGAGCCTGCTGTTTTTTTCTTTTTCATCTTCGTTTCCAGCGGATTAAAGGATTAGAGTTGCATGCATTATTATTTCTTTTTGCAACATTTTCAATAATCAGACCTCTGATCTAAATAGCACGCTGAAAGCCGCTGTTCACACTCTGACTAGCAGATTTAGATTAAACAGCGTTAGTGATTTACTGCTTTGGGAAATAATCTAATGTTGCACGAGCCTGCCTCCGATTGGACCGGGGTGATGTGTAGTGATATTTCTCGGTAATGATGCACGTGTTGGTTTGGGTTGTTTAAGCGCTCGAGCTGTCGCACGGTGATAACTTGCCTCAAACGTACTGTACTGTACATGCATAATAGAGTTGCGATAGCAGTCGATTATGTCAGGACGCGGTAAAACGCGGTGCGGCGCGCGCACATGCCCGTGCAGCGCTCCGAGCTCGCGCTGACGCGCACGGACCGCTTTCTGGCAGTTTGCGTTCGAGTTTAAACGCTTGGAGCTTTGACTCGTTCGTCTCTAACAGTTCGGTAGCGTCCATGGAGATCCCGGGTGATTTCAGGAGCCTGTGCATGAGCATTGCGCTGTGTTGGTTTACACTGCTGCTCTCCTGGCCGTGTGCGGTTGCAGGGAAGAAGAAGCTGTACATCGGCGCGCTGTTCCCCATGAGCGGAGGCTGGCCGGGGGGACAGGCATGTCTGCCCGCCGCGCAGATGGCACTGGAGCTCGTCAACAACCGCACTGACATCCTGCCCGACTACGAGCTCGAACTCATCTATTACGACAGCATGGTAAGGACAAAAAAAAAAAAAAAAACTTATTGCACTTAAAAAAAAAAAAAAAAAAAAAAAAAAAAAAATA
>JAOVVA010000052.1:21186756-21207307 GCA_028565275.1 Leiocassis micropogon | reverse complement strand
TCTGTGTGCATGGAGTTTGCATGTTCTCCCCGTGCTTGGTGGGTTTCCTCCCACAGTCCAAAGATATGCAGATTAGGTTAATTGGTGGTCCTAAATTGCCCATAGTGTATGTGTGTGTGCCCTGCGATGAATTGGCACCCTGTCCAGGGTGTTCCCTGCCTCGTGCCCTAAATCTCCTGGGAGAGGCTCCAGGTCCACGCAACCCAGAATACAGGATAAAGTGGTATAGAAGATGAGTTAGTGAGTAAGATATATATTTCATAACTGACATTCAGATAGGTTTCCAGTGTGCATATACTGTACAAACAAAAAACTTAAGGTAAAAACATTCCATGCTTTCTTTGGTCTTTTTTCATTTTTGGGCTTGTACTTTTCCCCTAATGTGACCTTATATAAGAAAATACCCACCAATGATTTGTTGCTAAGCCCTGCTGGTCTCTGGTGGGGTGTGGCTAAACAGGAGCTCATTTACATAGACACTGAAACATTTTTTGGGAAGTGGAATGAAACAGAGAACACGTATGAGATATGAAAAAAAAAATGCATAATCTGAGAGGTGTTTCAGCTAGGGCATTATTAAACGCACTCCCAGGGACATCTATGACCTGTGTTTGGACCTTTAAATTTAACATGTAAATATAACTTATCCTGAATCTAAATTAAGAAAATATAACCACAGAAATGAATGCTCAAATAGACAACCTCTGAATTTGCAGCACTAGTATTCACATTTCTTGTGAACATTTTATAAAGCATCAGAACTGATGTTGTTAAATGCAGAGATGCTTTGCTTCTTAAGTGCAGTGGTTGTTCTAGGCCAATTCTGATAGTCGAGTGGTCTGGTTCTATTCAATCTTCAGTTGGTAGTTTTAAAATCATCTTGGGATTGAAATAAAAAACTCAAAAAAAAAAAAAAACATTTTGTAGAAGGAAAAGGATGTATGACATCCAGGCCACACTGCATTTAAAAATGCACTTTTATGAAATTTGAAAAAAAAAGAGCAAGTGTATATTAACCTCACTTAAAGAGGTTAATATACACTAAATTAGCTCAGATATTTCAAAAGCTGGTAGTATACACAGCCAGAGACAAATATAATTACCCAACTTATATCTGGGTGCAAAATTAAAATTGCTGCATTGCATGAAAGGATGTGATGATTTTTTTTGTGATGGCTGTCATACAGTATGTTTAGTTCTAAGGCATGTTCTAATGCCTTTTTCAGCTCCTTCTATGTTTTAAAAGCAAGTTCACTAAGGTGTCAGTTTTCACAGTTAGACAAGTCTGCATGCTCAAGTCAGGGGTCCAGGGGAAAAATGTGGTTATAAAAACATTTTTTATAACTTTTCGAACTTGAAGCTCCAGAATGCTTTATCTCAGTGACATTTTAATTCACATGGGTATTATATGATTTGTGTCTTTCCTTGAGAGACTCAAGTAACTGCATACTCAAACAAGATCATAATCGAAATAGCTTTTGGTGCCGGAATAATAATTACAAAACGAAACTTTTGATTTGGGTTTGCTTTTAATTATTCTTCAAAGGACCCAGGATACGTGAGTTGATTTGCTTAATCCTTTTCAAACAAGTAATTGTCATGCATATCCATATTTCCACAGAGAATTACTCTTTCTAAATTGTTAATTTAATATGACATTTGATTAGTGTTGATCAATGCCTTGGATCATGAGCTTAAAATCTGAAAGTAAAAATTGTGTCTCATCCTCACCAATAGATTATGCCTCTTGAACTTTCTATTCTGTACTCCAAACATTTAATTAAAACATGGAAACAGATTGTTCAGTCTCTTTAAACCATGCTATAGGCTGCTGGCAATGAGAAATTATAATTTGTTTCAACTGGTTTTAAACTAGTCTTTAACCTGTTTTGAAAACATTGCATATGTAAATTGTTTCCTGTGTAGCTTAAATTAAAACTCATTTAGATTTGGGCTTTAGGCTTTGGGCTACTGGTAAAATATTTCTCACTGCATTTATTTCACACCTTCAATGCTCATATTTACTCCGATCAACCATAACATTAACAACACTTCCAGGTGAAGTGAATGACATTGATGGAATTATATACCAATAAACTAGTAGGGTCATGGGCATCCTAGGCTTATCTATGCCTCCAGGGTCCAATCCCGCCCAACCCAATGCCACAGAAAAGCCAATGCAGCAAAAACCACCAAAAAAAGTCAATGCTGGGCACGACAGAAAGGTGCCGGAACACAGAGCGCCTCACAGCCTTCTGCACATGGGGCCCATGCCATGGAGGGCCAGAGGCACCCTTGTGGTGGAATAGGTGGTCTTTCTGTTAATGGCTTTAAAGTTATGGCTGTTCTGTGTGCGATTTGCTTGAATTTTAAAATCTTTATAAAGGTAATTTAGAGCTAATTCTCAAGTAATGACATGCCGTAACATGCTTGAGAAAATCTTGTAAAGTTTGGTGTATATCTATATACACTGTCCGGCCCAAAAAAAAATCACAAGCTCTAATATTATGTTGGACCTCCTTTGCTTTGATTACATCACGCATTTGCCTTGGCATCGTTTTAATAAGTTTATGCAATGTCACAACATTTATTTCGGTCCAAAGTCACATTAATTTCTTCCCAAGGTCTTGTATTGATGATGGGAGAATCAGACCTCTGCATAAATTCTTTTCCAGCACATCCCAAATATTCTCAATGGAGTTAAAGTTTCTTGCTCCCTGAACAACTCTTTCACAATTTGAGCTTGACCAACCCTGCCATTGTCATATTGGAATATGCCTGTGGCATTATGGGAAAAAAATCCATTAATGGAAAAACCTGGTCATTTAGTATATTCAACTTATTTTTTGGGGCATAAAATGTTGCTGAATCTAGATCTGACCAACAGAACCAACCGCATATCCTAACACAGCCCCCACAGGCTTGTACAGTAGTTACTAGGCATAGTGGGTGCATCACTCTGGAACAGGGTAAATGTTGACTGAGGTCATACTGTAACCTCTTTCCAATGCCTCACAATTCATTGTCCATGCTGCCTAGCAAAATGAAGCCTTTTTTTTCAATTAGCTTCACTGATAAGTGAATTAGCTCTAAATCACCTTTATAAAGTTTTTAAAATTCAAGCAAACCGCACACAGATCAGCCATAACTTTAAAGCCATTAACGGAAAGACCACCTATTCCACCACAAGGGTGCCTCTGGCCCTCTATGGCACGGGCCCCATGTGCAGAAGGCTGTGAGGCGCTCTGTGTTCCGGCACCTTGCTGTCGTGCCCAGCATTGACTTTTTTGGTGTTTTTTGCTGCATTGGCTTTTCTGTGGCATTGGGCCGGGCGGGCTGGCCTTTTCTTGAGGTTACACAGCTGCTTTGTCGCAGTCCTTTGAGTACTCTTCGCATTGCGTGTCAGTGGAAATGCTCTTACTTTCAATATTAAACAAAGTTGTGTGTTTTTCAACAATTCGATTTCCCAAAACATTTAAGATCATGATCGTTTAAGAACGTTTAAGATCATTCCATTATTTTTTCCAACTACACTTGTTCCTTGAAGATGATGATTCACCACTATTCTTTAAGGTTTTAATAATCCGTTGGATAAATCAACAACAATTTCCTTAGTTGTTTTCTTTGCTTGATGTATGCAAATAATTTGACATTTATGAAAAAAGCATCAGTTGGGGTTAAATAGCATGTAATTATTCAATTGAAGACTAATAGGCTAAGCTATTTGCTTAGGTAAATCTAGGTGGTTTTTTTTTTTTTTTCTTTGGCCGAGCAGTGTATTTATGGTTCTGCTCTTGATGCCACTTGTCTGAACCAGATCTCTCTATGAAATAAAAACTGTACACCTGTACGTGTATCGGTTTGGGACGCATTAAATAAGGATATTGATCCCAATCCCAAAGTTAGAAGATTAAATTAGGTCTGTTTATTTATTTTTATTTAAGAACTTGAGTATACAGATGAAATATTTAGTATGCATTAACAATATGACTGAACGATATATATGAATGGATTATTAATAAACAAATATAAGCAAAAATAAATCCTGTGCATCATAAGGTACAGCACATGGTTTAGAAAGGTTTACAATGGAGTTTTTTTTTGACTGAACGTGCTTTGTAGTCTCTCTCTTTCTTTCTCTCTTCCTCCCTTCCCTTCCTTCTCCCCCAGACTGCTGTCAAATCTCACACTTTGATCAATTATTAACTGGGATAAAGAGAGACAGGGGTATAGGTAGAGTGAGAGAAAAGACAGACAGAGGTGCTTCTCAGCTTCTTTGTGTTTTAATTGGCAGCTGTTGTTCCCAGATTGCCTTGGGTAGCATTACCATATCTAAATACATGCTTTATTCATACACATCAGTGTTTCCTGCTAAGTATCAAAGTGCTGAAATAACAACCCAGTACTTGGAGCTGACAGCAGAGACACAATAAATGCATGCATAATACATGTTGAGAAACTCTTACTCCAAACTGTAATATCTGGAAAAACAAGTAGGCTCTAAATAATGCCAGCTTGGACCAGTGTGTGGATAGTTTAGGAATTCAAAGCTCCAATACCCTAATAAATGAGTTCTTTTTGGAACGTTCTTGTACATAGTTAAATATGGTTATTTATGAAATGGTTGACGCTCCATGGACGTGTAAGTCCTGGTTCATGTTCAGTACATGGCTCAACTTTAGTGTTGGAAATAAAGCTGTGACGTAATGTTATATTATAGTCAGCCTAGGCAACTTTATTTAGAGCACTTGAAAAGCTATTTAAACATTAATTACCCCGTCATTGTTGGACTTAACTAATACTTGTCGTTACCAACTCGCAGTATAAATAGGTGGTGCCACGTAACAATGGCAAGGTTGGGGCCAGTACACTGTTATTTCCTGCTCAGTTTGTTGACCGTGATTGGGTGCTCAATAGAAAGCCTGCTCCACATACTGTAGAATTAGCAGGTGGAGGGGAAAGAGTGTTTCACCTTTTTTTTTTTGCCAACCAGTAAAGCTACTGTACAAAAATTATGACTGCTACTAAAACCGTAGTAATCGGAATGTAATATAATTTAAACATAGACATTAGGGGCCAACATCATCCCATAAAACTCTACTGATATTGAATCCGAAAGTCAAATCATTTTCTGATCAGATCCGCTGCGGCGTTTCATGCAGCATGTATGTGTGATGTTGATTGACAGGATATACATCTTGCATGAGATGACACACAGGGAACACCAAACACATTGATGTCACATCTCTGATGTTTTGCAACACTTGGCAGGAGAAGCAAGTGGAGGAGTCGGCTTGAAATGGAGGATGAAATTGGATCAGTATTACTTAGATACAGAGAGCTCTGATATCAGAATCATGTTGGAAATGGGAACGGTGGAATTTGTAGTGATCAGGGAAATAAAGGACCAAATATTAATAATTGAATAATTGATTGTTGTTTCATGGAATTAATAGAAACAGGATATAAAATCCCTGACACAAGTGCGTAAAGGCAAAGAAACAAATTTCTACCTTGAACCCTGTGATCCATGATCTTTAATCACCATTTCAATGTGTAATAGTACATTAGTGCTGCCCTCAGTGACAGCCACCTTCTTATTTGTTGTGAGTCAGAGCCACTGTTCAGCCCTTGAGACAAACCCTTAAGGGCTCCTTTATACTTCTTTATGAACAGACTACTGAAGTCTTGGAAAAGCAAGGGCAGAAAAGCACTTTTGGGGGAAGTTGTTCTGAAAAACTGGGTGTTAAGGCTCTGAGTTATGGATCGGAAGATCGGTGGTTCGAGCCCCATTTCTGCCAGGTTGCTGTTGTTGGGCCCTTGAGCAAGGCACTTAACCCTGTCTGCTCCAGGGGCGCCATAAAATGGCTGACCCTGCGCTCTGACCCCTGCCTACTAACAAGAAGCTGGGATATGCGAAGAATAAAGAATTTCACTGTGCAGTAATGTATGTGTGACGAATAAAGGCTGATCTTGAACAATTGACCAGGGATGATTAATGCAGTGGAAACTGAAGCAAGTGTTTGCACTGGTGCTGTGATGAACATATTTGAGAAAACTGTTCTTCAAGATGCAGTAGCAGATCTATTAGTTTAATTACTGTATGTGTCTCAGTATTGAGGTGGTAACGCTACTAAATTTGAACTAAAATCATTTAATTATTTTATTGACCGAGAATCATTGATTAATACTACCTTGCTAATAAAAAAAAATATTAGCAGTATTATCCTTTTTGTTAAACCCTGGTGTCATTAGTTTTTGAACAGGAGAGACATGTTGTACTGTCGTACCTGTTTATTACCCCTCCCTTGTTCTTTTATTACCAGTAGTTAAAAACCCCACTCTGGACCCCAGAGGCTTTCTGACTGTAGTGCACAAGTCTTGGGCCACCCTCATTTCTTCATGTTAAATGTAATCAAATTATGCAAATTAATTTAAAAAAGGCAGGAACAAATTTTTTTTTTACCTGCAACAGGTTACAAAATGCCAAAAGATAAAATTTTTAAATTGGTTGTTTTAACAACCACAGCAGCAACCTCATTTCCCCTCTCATCAGTTCCAACCTCTCAGCATTCAGCATCACCAGTATACTGATCATTTGTCATCATCTGCACCTGTTTCTCACTGGTTCATGCCTTAAGTTAGATGTTTTTTTTAATGCTTGAATTATTCATAGGGTTCTGTGTGGCTTAAAAAAACAAAAACATTTCTTTTGAATCCGGTCATAGACTTGCTAAACATGAGAGCCAAAAAGTCCTTCCGGGAGCCTGGAAAACTCTTCCTCAAGACTACATTAAAAATACAAGAAGGTCTGACTCTTTGGAAGTAAAATATGAAGAAATGAGGGACGGCACAAGCACAGTACTGTATGCAAATACAAATGACATGTATGCACTTTCCAGCTTTTGAAAGACTTTGCGTGAAAGTGTGTAATAAGTTTAGTTTAGTTTAATAAACTTTGCAAGCCAGCACAGTTTGCCCTTCTTAGACAACCCGTTTTCAAATGTATTAAAAACATAGTGTGTAATCACTAAACTGTGCTCGACTCCAGGCGTACAGGAAGTCATCTTGACCACAAACTAAACAGTGTGTAAGTGAGCTGTGGCCACATTCAGTTTAAACTCGCTATAACCACTAAAACCCCTCCTCTGTTACTTTTTTATATGAATCGTATTATGCAAATGTTTACAAATTTGCCAGCACCTCAAATAAACACCCCAAATCTGTAATGAATTACAAAGGGTTTTTGCATTAGCTGGTTTTTGTCTTGTTTACACTGTGTCTCTGTTTCTGTCTCAGTGTGACCCGGGGGAAGCCACGAAGCTCCTGTACGACCTCCTTTACACCGAGCCAATAAAAATCGTCCTGATGCCAGGATGCAGCTCTGTTTCTACTCTGGTGGCTGAAGCAGCTCGCATGTGGAACCTCATAGTGGTGCGTTTCTCTTTGCAAGCTCTGTTGTTCCAAACCCATGCTAAGCCTCATGTAAAAATAGATTAGACTTTGAATCTGGAGCTGAATTTAAAAGGGATCAACTAGCCATCTAGTAATGAAATTCTTGGGCTGTATTTATGTAAGCTGCGTTGTATATTTCTGTTAGTGTTGTAAATGTGGCAATAATATTTAGATCAATTATAACACCGTCAATGCTTATTAAAAAGTAAAAAAAAAAAAAAAAAAAGTTTATTGGTCTAGTAGTGGTGGACACATGTAGAAGGTTCATTTCTTACTTTCTTTATTTCTTCTACCAGTTAAAGTTGAAGACTGGATTGAAGAGCATGTAGGAAAGAAGGAGAATCTTTCACAAACCGGGGAAAGAGATTAACTTAAAATTAATTGCTTTCTGAGTTTTGAATTAGTAAGTCATTTCCAAGCAACTTCCTTAAATCTGCTTTGGTGGTGCATCATAGAAATATGCCATGACTTTTCTCATTAATGCCTCACATCCTTGCAGATTTTAAAGACGCCACATATACATCACATTACTGCAGATTTCTCCTGAGCGAATTAGTTTGTCACATTTTTTATCAGCAAAAGTTAAGCCGAGGCAACGCGAAAGCAAGTCATCCGAGGCATCCAGGTGACAGCGCCGTCTCAGCTTCTCTGCTTGCTGATACGTTCGTTGACTTTTCAAATTCTTTAACTCAGTAACAGTTTCGCATGGAATATAATTAACGTCAAACCGGCATGCTGCGGTGAGCGAGTATCAGTGTACAGTACGCTAAGCAATGAAGTCACGCAGTGAATTATTTATTAAGGCATTAGGTTCAATGAGATAGTCGCATTTTTATCAATGGAAGTTTGGCCCCATGCATTATTCAGCGAGTAGATGAGCCAGAGCTGTAGTTTTTGAAACAGTGACAGCACAGTGTCTCGCTTTTTCTGCTGCTGATACATTGACTTTTAAAACTCACAACTCAGTTACAGTTCCCCATGGAATATAATTAACGTCAAATCCGCGTCCTGTGTCTAGTGTGCAGACATACGATGAATTATTTATCAATGCATGAGAAAACATCTGGTCACACTGGGTTGACATTAATCCACTCTTACAATTTGTTGAAAGAGCGCTGCCTCACAGTTTCTGGGTAGCTGAATTGATCCTGGACTTGGGTTACCATTTGTGTGGTTTTCCTCCATGACCATGTAGGCACAATAACTTTGCTAAATTGCCAATAGGTATAAATGATCGTACTACATGGGGCTATATTGCAGGAAATCGCCTGCCTTGTGTCCAAGATTTTCAGGATAGGCTTCTGATTCGCTGTGACCCAGACCAGGATACTGAAGAGGAAAATGGCTGTAACGTTGCAGTCCTGAAACCCATTTTTGCATCCATACAATGCTCTAACCAGTGTATCTTCATTGTTGTACAGTTCTCCTATGGCTCCAGCTCTCCAGCGCTGTCCAACAGGCAACGTTTCCCAACATTTTTCCGCACACATCCCTCCGCGACTCTGCATAACCCTACCCGCGTGCACCTGTTCGAGAAGTGGAATTGGAACAAGATTGCCACTATCCAGCAGACAACAGAAGTCTTCACTTCGGTCAGTTTCCAAAGACAGTTCACTTTAAAAGATTTTTTTTCTATAAAAGTGTATATACTGTATATATTACTAATTTAACTCTGACATCTGAATTGATCAATTAGATCCACGTGCTAACATGTTAGTTATGTGAAACAAATCTATAAAAAATATCTTGAATATTGTCAAATATATCTATTTTTCCATTATATGAGGGGGTCAATCATAAAACTGATTGACATTTACAGAAGACTTCAAACACAGTATCGTGACTCTTGCAGTGAAACATTTGAATGGTACAAACATTTTTAAGAAAGCTGTATGTCCGTAAATGACAATCCCAGCTGAGGTTGCTTGGAACTCAAGTGGAACTGTGAGTGGAACACTTAACACTTAAATATTGACTGATAACTTGTTCTCAACTTGCAAACGTGACACATCCGTCTGTGGGAACTGTACACACAATCATTTACGAACACCACGCGTACATTACAGGAACTCGGCTGTGAGTTAATGCCACATTTCCTGTACGGTCCCGACCTCGCTCCAAGCCATTTCCACATGTCTGAGCAAGCTGGGCCAGCGTTTCAGTCGATCATGGCTCCGGCATACTAAAAAAAAACTTTCTACCTTGATGCTATCCAAGCACTTGTGAAACATCGGCATAAGGGCATTAGTTTAACTTATTTCAAATAAGACAAGCAAAACTAGAATAGATTAAGGATGAAGAATGTTTGTAAGAGAAAAATATACTGGCATGATGTCAGCAGGTTAATTACAGCACGTGCATCATGAGTAGCGTGGACAAATTCTAAATTTGTCTAATTCGCTGAGCAATTAAATCCTTCAAAGTTTTTTTCCCCAAAAAAGTGCAGTTAATGATATGTTTTAAAGAAATTTTCTAGTTCAAAGATAAGTATGCATTCAGTATGTTCATAACATGTTGACTTGCTTTAATTACCAAAAAGATGGCAAATATTGTGAATTTGTATCTTAACACCTGGCATATTTTATTATTTTTGTTAACGGTATAATAGTATAACACTAAAACCCCATAAATATTAACACTACTGTAGCATTGATTATCAATTATATACCAGGAAACTGGTGAAAGGATCATGTGCACACAAGGCTCATTTATGCAGGTGGAGAGCAAAGGCCAGAATGTCAGGTCTGAGCCCACAGAAAAGCTAATGTACTCACAATGTAAAAAAACAAAAAAGTCAATGTTTGACCATGACAGTTTAGCTTGTGATTGGATGTGCGAGAACACCCGGTGCACCACAGCCTGCCACACACGGGGCCCAACAGGCAAAGAGCCCAAGGTCACCAACCCAGCTTCCAAACTCCCCAAGTCCCAATCCGATCCAGAAGCCATGCGACACGCTACAACCCACAGCACGCAAAGGTCAACACCCTGGTGCCAGACACCACCCACACCCCCAGGGGTCTTATGGAGTCATGTCCCGAGGGGCCAGAGCTTCCCAGGTGGCACATGGGGTATCCACACAATACTGGGCATGAAGTTTTGCATTTTAATGTTATGGCTGATTCGTATGTGTAGCACATGATAGAACACAATGGGTTATTCATTACAATTAAAAGTGTATAAAGTTGCTGAGAAAACATGTTTGGGAAACTGACTTCAGTCAGTAATGTTGTAGACACTACTTTCTGGGGCACTTTGGATGATTCTGGCAGAGGAACTTCTTGAACATGTGCAATTAGAATTATTCAAATTTCTATGTGTAAGAAATCTGGATTTGCCAATAGGTCCTGAAAACAAAAAAATTACAATGAAAAGAAGTTAGCTTTATGCTAAGTTGCTAGCTAGCAAAATTACCAAAATATAGCTAGAATATCATAGCTAGAATAATGTAAATATGGACAGCATTGATGCTTGCGTGTGTTTGTACAGAAGGTTTTATTAAGAGAGCGAAGACACAAAGCTAAACACCCAAGCAAAAGTCGTAAATTGCAGTAGACGATGTTGAACATAGAAGATGCAAGATACTACTCAACTGTACCATCAAGTGGGCAAATTCAGAACAGTAATCAACAGGGAATACGAAGAGTATTTAAAGAGAAACACAGCTGCTTAGAATGGTAAGACTTGATCAAATATATTTTATCTTTATTCTACACTTTTAGGAAGTAACCCAGAAGCAGTGACCTAAAAAACTCTATTGGCCAGTTAGTGTACGAGGCGGTATCAATTCATTTCGAGACAGTTTTGCAATACACCGAAAGATGGCAGCACAAGGTTGCACACACAGTCAGAGAGAAAACCAACCTTCATAAGTCAGTGTGCCAAAAGACATCGTCCTGTGTACATCGCTGAGCAGCTGATGCTATTCTGACCACGTTATCTTATCTTAGCAGACCATCTGCTATCTTATGGACAGCAAGTTAGAAGTAAGAGCAAATGTGAAATTCTGTTTGAAACTGAAGAGAAGTTTGACAGGATTCAGCAAGTTTACTGCAAAGCTGCAATGAGTCGTTGGAGGTGTTTTGAGTGGCATGTGCTCTTCAAGAGAGGAAGAACATCACTGGAGGATGAAGAAAGATCAGGAAGACCTTCAACAAGCTCAAACTCTGAAAATGTTGAAACCATTTGGCAACTTTGTCCATGATGATCGTCAAAGGAAAAATCCGCAACGTTCCTGCCATTGTCAGCGTGTCATACAGAACAGCACCAGGCAATCCTTACGTGTGATTTGAACATGCGCAGTGTTGCTGCCAAGTTCGTCCCCAGGCTGCTGAGCCAGGAGCTAAAGTCTGCCAAGAACTCATCATCATGCCGTGGATGACCCGTCCTTTATGTCGAGGATCATTACCAGTGATGAAACTTGTCTGTATGGGTATGACCATGAGACGAAGCAACAGTCGTCCCAGTGAAGAGCCCATCATCTTCACGACCGAAAAAGCCGAGGCAGGTCCGCAGCTTGACCAAAGCGACTGCTCATTGTCCTTTTAGACATTTGTGGCATTGTGCATCGAGAATTCATCCTCAGAGGCTAGACCTTCAAAGGCAAATTCTATTGCCAGATTTTAAGGCATCTAAAGGAAAAAACTGAGCTTGTAAAACAAAGCTAATCTCGAAAGCTTTTGATACCCCTTCGTACTGTCCTGTGCCAATTATTCCACTAATGTAACACAAATACTGTACATGTTTGACGAATTATTTACATCTAGTTAAGTGCATACTCTTGTACTCAAGGAAGTATTGTTTAACAGAGTTTGGTCTCTGGTTTGTCGATAAGAGAAGACAATGCTAGTGACCAGAATTTTAACAGCCTACTTAAGTTGCTTGTCCTCCAAGCTGTGATAGATTAAAAACAAAGTGAACAGTAGGCTGGACACATCTGTTCGCAACAGAAACAGGGTAACTGATTTGTCCACCCCTGAGTTTGAGAAAAAGTACCTTTTCAAAAGCCTGTAGCACTCTGTTTCTATTTTGAAGAGCGTGCAAAGGCCACAGGGCTGATGGAGGATCATTCGTCAGAATGCTCGTCGTGAATATTACCTGAATCATAATTTTTTCCAGCACTGGTCTAACTCTCCCATTTCTCTTCTTCTTATACGGTCATTATTTTTTTATAATTTCCCTTTTTATAGTCTTTATCGCTTACACTAGGTCATTCATGCTTCTTCCCGGTTAGCTTTTCTTGCTTTATCTTTTTTCCACTTTCAGCACTTTTTTCCACTGAGTCCTGCTTCTTTTGTACATTTCTCTCCACCTTTGATGCCTTCCTTACTAGACATCCCAGGCTGCTGAGTTTATCGAAAAGTTCTATAGCTCTTTACTCACCATCCTCTCTCCATCCCTGTTCTCTCTCTCTCTCTCTCCTCTCTCAGACATTGGATGATCTGGAACAGAGGGTGAAAGAAGCTGGTATAGAGATAAGCGTGAGACAGAGTTTCCTCACTGATCCCGCCGTGGCTGTCAAGAACTTGAAGGTACTTTGATGAAAAATTTATCAGGCTTCACTTTCTCACGGTGTGCCATGCGGTTAGCCAGCCTGAAGATGATGATGGAGCACATGAAAACATTACGTGAAATAAATCAACACTCCCAGGACCTCAGGAACCTCAGATTAAGTGACAGCTCACATGTCATATCTATGGTCCAGGGCTAAACTGACAGGAGATGATGAGCACACAGCCTTTTTATTGCTGCACTGATATTACATAAGAGCCCCATGAGATTTACACTCCCTCCCATCAAGGTGCAAGCATGCTTCCGTTTTCAACAGCATTGTATGTGCAAATCGAAGTGTGTTAAGGACTAAGGAGAAGATGTAACAGGACCATAATACATTCTGATGTAATGGAAATTTGCAGGGTGTAAATATAATTTGAATTTATGTAATATTTTGAATACACACAGTGCAATTAAGGTATAACACTGACCGTTGAGTTGTTGAGTTGAGTTGTTTTGTCCATTTTTCCTTAAAAGACTTTTTCTTGTTTTGTTATCCAGCGTCAAGATGCCAGGATCATTGTTGGCCTTTTCTATGAGACTGAAGCAAGAAAAGTCTTTTGTGAGGCAAGTTATAAACATTTATATTCATGAATATTATGAATTATGTATATATCATACATTTATATAAGCTGTTAATATATAAATGAAAAATAAGTAGAAAAATCTCAGTATAAACCTATGATGTGTCTTCTAGAACCTTCTTACCAATCATAATATGTTTATACCCCATGCTGTATGGTACATTAGTGCCATATGGTATACAGTACACTAAATTGCATATCATACCATTCACACATAATGGCATATAACATTATTTTTAACTCGTGCATATTTCTTTCAAAATTTAGTCAGCTTATTATTTTCAAATTCAGTCCTCATGCCTATGGCCGTATCACAGCCGTGCTGATATTTAGCACAACGGCACTACCTCTCGCGAGATGTTGCTTCTACACAACAATTCTCTCAACAAATAATTCCATTTATTATCAACAGATTATGATTTTTTTGCTTTATCTAATCAGTTATTTGGCCCCACCAAAACATATCCTTCAACTCCAGACCGCAACTGGTGGAGCTGGAGACCGACAATTAGGTAGATGTACAAGTAGTTTTCTATTCTTACTAGTCATATGTCGCCAAAAGGTGAGGAGGATAAACCATGGAGGTGGTGGACAGCCCTGAGAAACGTACGATATTTACTTTATATTTTCACTTATTCCGCTTTAGAATATCAGCTAATTTCCAGATTTTGCGGTTGAATTCCAAATAGCATTAAATGGAAAGCTGTTGCACTAGGGTGAACAATCCCTTGTTCCGCACAGCATCTAGTGCTCTTGATCAGGGGTTAGAGAGGGATTCGGCATTCAGCCTCGCATAAGAGGTTCAGCCTTTTGTTAGAAGCTCGTTAGCTGTGTAGCTTGTGTTATCTGTGAACAGAACAACTCGGAACAACATGTTTACGATGGCATAATCTGATCAGATGTGTTTTCTCCTTTCAGTACTAAGCACCAAACTGACCTATATTCACCCATACTGCTGAATGACAGTTAGTATAATTAACGATTGTTAGAACACCTGGGATGCAGAGTGATGCATATAGTCAAACGTCCCAGTGCTGTTATTCTCTACAGTATATCACCACTCATGGGATGCCTCTCGTCCAATCAGATTACTCGGTTGGAATTACCAGTTGTATAACAAATGTAATCAGGGTTCCTTCTATGTAGTTTCATTCAAGGGCACGACTGTAATTCTAGTATTACGCTCCTCTGCAGAAACACAGTCGTCGCACATTGATATGGTTTGTTAGTCATTGTCATTTCCTTTCTCTGTCACTGACAGGTCTATAAGGAGAAACTCTATGGAAAGAAGTATGTCTGGTTTCTCATTGGCTGGTACGCAGACAACTGGTTTAAAATCAAAGACCCAGCCATTAACTGCACTATGGAGCAGATGACGGAGGCTGTGGAGGGCCATGTTACTACAGAGATAGTCATGCTGAACCCTGAGATTGTCCGTGGTGCCTCCAATCTGGTAAGTGAAATATAATTATATGTATTTATTCTGATTTTCATTCTGATACTGTTATATGTACGTAGGCTTAAGACGGTGCCGTTCAGCCAGATATAAAGACATTTAACAAGTCTGGGAATTAAAACACTTTTGAATAAATGAGAATAAAACTTGATTTACTTTACGTTGAATGCAGCGTGGTTATAAATGTAAAGGCCAAGTCTATTAAACTCCCAACCACTTCTTTCTTCTCAGCACTTCAGCGCTTCAGTTGGAGTATAACTTCAAGTAACCCTGGTACTGAGCTTCTAAATAATGCACTATTGCTCTAAACAACCAATTTCTATGTTATCTATTCAGACTTCCCAGGAGTTTCTGGCTCAGCTCATGTCTCGTCTTGGTGGGAAGAACCCTGAGGAGACTGGGGGTTTTCAGGAGGCTCCCTTGGCATATGATGCAGTCTGGGCTCTTGCTTTGGCTCTTAATAAGACTGTTGCACCGCTACGAGCTAAAGGAAAAAGACTGGAGGACTTTAATTACAACAACAAGGACATCACAGCGGAAATATATCGTGCTCTTAATACCAGCTCGTTCGAAGGAGTATCAGTGAGTAAAACATGCATGTTAGTGGTAGAAATTAAAAACAGACAAATATGTACGGTAACAGAGCTAGGCAATAAGATCAATTTCGTTTCAAACTCAACAGTGAAGTGGTGGATAATTCCTCAATGGAATACGTGAGCCAATGTAATGTCAGGCCTAGTGCAATAACTAAATTTTTTTTAACATAAATAAATACAGGAGGACATTTTTATAGATGTAGATTCCTTTCACTTATAAATGCCCATATCTGTGTCTTTCTCAGGGCCATGTAGTCTTCGATGCCCAGGGATCTAGGATGGCTTGGACGCTCATAGAACAACTTCAAGGTATTATTTTCTCATCAGTTTTTTTTTTCTTTTACATCAAAATAACCCTTAGGGCTTTAATAAAAACATAAAATAAATAAAATAAATACATTTAAAAAAAGCCGAAATAGAATTTCTAAAAATTTCTAGGCTTTTTTCATTACATTGCATCAGCTTACAGCATGTCTCCTTATTTCCATAATTATCTATTGTTTTCAAAAGCAATGACTTAGGATTTAAGCCTCATTATTTTTGTAAATGACTATTTTGTAAATGAATGTTTTGCTAATGATGAGTTAATCTCTTTTCCTTCTAAAGTCTACTTATAGAATAACTTTATTTCATGCCATCAACAATCACTAATAGGATGACTTCGGAGCCAACTTGACTGTTTTTGTTCTTTTTGCCCTTTGAGAACTCTTAATCAGCTTCACTGTTTAATTTTGTAGGCGGGAGTTACAAGAAGATTGGATACTACGACAGCACAAATCGCAATCTTTCGTGGTACGGAAATGACAAGTGGATAGGTGAGACAGACTGATTCTTTTCATACCGTCTGGACAGCTGTCGCCAGCTTTGTCCATTTCGATCAGACTTCCTGTCTGTTCTATTATATTTGTCATTATTGTAGATTACATCTATTGATTTTTTTTTTTTTGACAAAGCGCTGTTTCACTGTTTAATATGTCACTAGAACAGAACTGCTCTTTGTTCGGGCTGTGGTTTTAAACGCAGGAGAAAACTGAAACGCTGGAGATGAAATCTATGTGAGCTGTTGATGAACTGAGCAAGGAATTGACATTGTAGTTTTAAAATCAATATTAAATATTACTGAGACATAAATGCCATGACCGGATTGTCAGTACACTACTACCATGGTAAAATGCCCAATTACTGAATATTAAATAATGATTAAACCTTAACAGCGTTCCAGTTACACTTTAAATCGCCTTGACTGTCGAAAGCTGACTTAAATGGCCGTGTATTTTAGATTCATGTCCTACTCCATATACTTAGAATGCTATTTACATGCTCAGCCACCCCCATGAGTCAGACTCGATTGAAGCTCTAATCAATCCTCCATGCTTTGGTCTCATTGAGGAAGAAGTCTCTGGCAGCATGACTTTAGTGAAATGACATTGCTTGGTTTTAGAGAAGAAAAGTGAAAAAAAAAAAAAGAAGATATTTTGTGTATATTATGTTAGGAAAGATTTAATAGGAACAACAAGTAGTGTCAGGTTGCAGAATTTGACTATTTTTGTCTTTGTAAACCACCATAATGGATTTGAAATGAACAAAGAAGATGTGATAGAAGCGTCAC
Organism: Leiocassis micropogon; assembly: GCA_028565275.1. Classification (NCBI taxonomy): domain Eukaryota; kingdom Metazoa; phylum Chordata; class Actinopteri; order Siluriformes; family Bagridae; genus Leiocassis; species Leiocassis micropogon. The sequence goes on along the minus strand of JAOVVA010000052.1, from coordinate 21,190,054 downwards.
AAATAGTGCGTTGAGGAGTTACAGCAATTTTTTTAACAAATATGAAAAAACTAACATAAAGTAACATAATTCATGCTTGATTGTGCCTTCAGTTTGATCTCAGTAAGTAAAAAAGCATACTCGACTGGGCTCGGGTCAAATGACTGACTCGGCGGTTTAAGATCATTCCGTTTCTTTGTCTTAAGAAGCTCTGTCTTAACAGTTTCGCATCACTGAATCTGAACAGAAAGTAAAGCCACTTCATAATTCATCCTGCTACTTCATACCCTCAATAAACACCAGTGTCCCAGTGTCCCTATGCCATAACACTGCCTCTACCATGTGACGTGCTACAGTATGCTCTGGATCACCTTTGTTTCGTCTGTCCAATGAATCTTGTTCCAGAACTGACAGGATGTTTTCTGTTCTTGCATGTAATCTGGCCTTTCTGTTATTAAGTGTTATTAGTGTTTTGCATCTTGTAAACTATCTGTGTATTTACATTCATGTAGGCGTCTCTTAATGGTACACAATGATCCGCCTGCCTCCTTCAGAGTGTTCACGATTTAGCTAAATGTTGTGCAGGGGTCTTTCTACAGAAACAAATAATTTCTGCAACCATCCACTTTAGTTGTCTTTGGCTTCCCATGCTTTCTTTTTTTCGTTCTCGGGTTGGTGAACTGAGCTAGGCCTTTTTTTTTTTTTTTTTTTTAAAGGATACACCAAAATGCTGATTTGGTCAATTTAAATGTTGATGCTGTCTCTGATATGTTTGTTTCGTTTTTCCCACCTAATAATGGCCTCTATTACTTGCATTGTCACTTTTTTGGAACACATTCCATGAACATCTACCAAATGCAAACTTAATACTTGGAATCGATTCCAGAACTTTTATGTCCTTAATTTGTCATGATACAATGAGGAAACAGGTCACAGCTGGCCACGAAACTGCTTATCAGTCTGTCTCTAATCCCTAAATGCCTCTAATTCCTAAACCTTTAATGCAATGTTTTTGTTAAACCCTTTAAATTAAAGCTGAAAGTCTTCATTTCCATCACGCTTTGATTGCTTCATTGCAAATCCATTGTAATGATGTACTGTGAAAATTAGAAAAATTGAGTGATTGTTCAAATAGTTATAGAACCAGACTGTAAAGAAAAAAATGTCTATGTGCAGCATTTTTATAATGACTATATTCAGCAAACAAGCTCTAAGCCTCGAGATTAAAATGAGCTGATGCTAAAGTTCATTTCGTTATATTAAATTGCAGCTCAAACTTTATCCAACTTTCTGATGCATGCTGTTTTAGGAGAAAAATGCCCACCAATTGCTCATAATTGCAGTAATCTGTACTCCTTATGTGTGACCAATTTATTTACAGCACACTTTCTTCACGCCTCCAAAATCAGTTCATGTCCGTGCAAAAAAAAATGCAAAACATATGCAGAATACAAATCACCTAGAAACTCTCAAGGTTCTCTCTCTCTCTCTTAACAGAGGATTTAGGATTTAATTAGCATTAGGCTGATTGTGCTATTTTCAAGCGAATCTTTGACTCCTAGCTTCTTAAAAGAGGATAAATGTTCAAATTGACCCCAAACTTTGAAACTTTGAAATGTACTCATTTCGAATTTCTGTGTGTGTCTGCGACATATTGCGTCCTCATGCTCTCTTAGTTCCTGCACCGTAGCCCCTGACAACCGCTCGAGCATGTCTTTCCTTTCCAAATAGCTTTGGCAACTGTTGTGAAGAGGGGTCTCCATGGCAACACGCCGTCCCGATTCTTAGATCAAGGACTAAGGAAGGTTTTAGTGTGTAGATGCGTCAAATGACAGCGCTCTTGAGCTCACGCCCACGCTCTTCGTTTTCAATACATGGCCTCCATACATGTTTTTCTATCCTTCTGAGGACTTTTCATTAACATAGGGACTACTAGAGATAATGAATGCCATGCATGCACCTAACCATAACCTTTCAGTTTTACAAAGGCTCTTAAACTACACTTTTTTTTTTGTAAGGACATTGACTCTGTCCTATCATTTGGACCTTTTTTTTACTCATTGGGGGCAAAGTGTTTGTACGCACACACACACACACACACACACATACACACACACCAAGGCACACACTGCTGAGCACAGTGACAGGAAGTCAGTGTAGACCCATCTGCACCCTGAACTTATGAAAAGAATCGAATGGCACTCCATGGAACCTGGGAATTAACTGGGACACACTGCCCTCATTGCCCTCTACCCTCTGTTCTCCATAATGGCCTTTACCCTTAAAAATCAATCAGTAAGGTTTATATCTATTACATTCGTTAGTGGAAATTTAAACATTTGCCTTAACGTGATTGTGGTGTCAAATTTTGACCCTGGAAAACATGTTTTCCACCCTTAATTTTTACATATTGAATCAAATTGAATTGAATTTAATTGAATTTAATCATGTAGATTAAGTAATAGAAATGGCACAGTGGCCTTGCACTTCCAGGGTTGAGGTTTATTTCTGGTCTCAGGTCTGTGTGCATTGAGTTTGCATGTTCTCCTCGTGCTTGGTAGTATAGAGAATTAGTGAATGAATGAAAAATAAATGTCAAAAACTGGGAACAAATGTTTTATTATGAAAGAGTGCCTAAAGAAACAACAGCAACTTTAATTCCACTCTCATCTGTTCCAACCACTCAGCATGCAACATCACTAGTATACTAATCACCGGCCTGATCATCTGTCATCATCTGCACCTGTTTCTCACTAATTCATGCCTTAACTCAAATGTTTTTTTAATGCTTGAATGATTCATACATCACTGTGTGGCTTAACAAACTTGAAGGCATCCATAGTCATAAACTTGTCAAAACTGAGGGTCAAAAAAATCCTTCAGGAAGCCTGGAGAAATATTCCTCAAGGCTGCATTAAATATACAACAAAGTCTGGCTCTTGGAAGCAAAAAATGAAGAAATGAGTGTCTCAATACTTTCGCACAGTTCTGTATATAGCAGAGATATTGTTTATTGTCTCTGCGATAATTTTATAGTAGCTATAAATAGGAGTTTCCTTACCAACCATGTTTTTTTTTCTCTTGCCTTCTCTCTTGAGTTAATGAAACAAAGAATGCAGTTTGTGATTTTATTGAGAAAATCCAGCTCTGAAGACATTTCCTCCACTAATAGGCTTAAAAACAACATCTTTAGATTTTAACTGTTAAAAAGTGCTGATACTCCTTCTATAAACATAAAATAGTAATTCTCTATTTAATAATTATATATATATATATATATATATATATATATATATATATATATTCTATACACACACAC
>JAOVVA010000052.1:21171611-21183437 GCA_028565275.1 Leiocassis micropogon | reverse complement strand
GGGTTTAGACAGACTGAATCTTCGAACTGCTTCACACGAGTCGTTTACGAATCATTTAGAAATGGGGTAAAATTAAACCTATTTTTGGAGAAAACTAAAGTGTTTTTTGACCTTGCATACATGTAAACCTGTTTTAAGAGGCTAATTAAGCAACATTAGCAACCTTTAAAAGGGCATAATCGGGGCACTTTAAAATGCACTACATGTACATTGGTAAGAAAGAGTATGCGTAGTACAAGTCATTCGAATGCTGTTTAACCAGTGTTATGGCCAGGAGGAAGCTGGCAGTGCTGGGTTAATGGCTGGATGAAACAGACATTACCCTGCATTTTGGAACAATTGATTTTATCTCAAGGTTTTTTGATAGCTCTTATATCTTCCCAAAGGTTCAACAATAAGATTCAACTGAATTAAGTAGAGCATTTCAGGATAATTACGATCCACTGACAGAGCCGCATAATTTCTACTGTATCACTTGTAAACACTCACTTTTACTACTGGTTTCTGAATAATGCACATTAGTACCTATTTAACGTGGTTTAACATTTAATTAATAGCTAACATTTTAATTAAATAATTCTTAGTGAGCTAGTTAGTTTATCTAACTAACTATAGTTAGATAGATCTAAATGTCTGGTCTGTTGCTGTTTCTCTCTCTTACAGCATTTGGAGCCCTGGAAGCTGTACGCAACAGTAGGAGTCCTACTGGCCATTGACGTCCTGTCTCTGATGATCTGGCAGATTGTTGACCCTTTGCACATTACCTTAGAGGTGCTACAATTCTATATCCAAAATGCTAAATTTTGTAGAAAATCTCTGTAATAATATTGTGGGAAGCAAAGGTGCAATTAGGTAGCTTTACACTTAAAGTAATGGTCAGTTGTTGATTCAAAATCAAAGGATAGTTAACTTCCAACCTGTTATTATGATGTCCAGTGGAGGAAAACACGCGTTATACAAAAACATATACAAAAATCACTATATTTATTATTAACAGAAAAATGTAAAAAAAAAAAAAAAAAAGATAACATTAGTTGGCTAAGCCAAAAGGGTGTTGGTTTTAGTAGCTTGCTAAGCTTGTTAGGTAGTACATGTTAATTCTTACATATTTCTAGCAAAAACACATTATCCTGAGCACTATTTATGTCTCTATTATTATTTCTATTCATTTACCACTATTTAGTGGTACCCTCGGCATACAAATTTAATCCATTTCGAAGTTCTTAAGCGAGTTCTTTTTTCGTGTCGCAAAAGTAAATTTTTCATAGAAAATAATGTAAACACTCTTAATCAGCTCCAGGCAAAAAATATTACCAATATTACCAATTCCCAAATCATAATCATATTTTTGCATATAAAAACAGTCAAACCATTTAGAAAAGACATGTAAATGAAGAAAAATGTAAAATACGTAGACATTAAACCTCACATAACCTTAATTTTCCAAAAGATTCCTCCTGGAACTCGCTTTAAAAAATGAAACTGAGAACGGCTCCCTTTGCCCGGCTTTTTGCTGCGGTGCTAGCTAACATTCTTGGGATCATGGTGCTACAGTATGTCTTCACTAAATCTTCCACAAACTGCAAAAAAGCCTGCAAAAAAAATTGTAAACTTGCTTTGCTTGGCTTTTCACTGATGCAATCAAGTTTTGTTGAAACGTGTCAACACAAGTTTAATGGCTAGCTACGTTAGCTCAGGCGCTTAGATATTGGCCAGTGTTGGGCGACGTTATTTTTTTAAGTAACTAATTACATTACAGTTACAATTCAGCGTTACTTTAGTAAAGTAAAGTACTTTTCCACTGCAGAAAATGAAAACTCCTTTGTGATTCCTCATGCATGTTGTTTTAGTCAAGACCTTTAGAATTATTCTACCATCATCACTCAGCGAAGTTTGGCCCATAATCTGTTAACTACTAATAGCTCTATCTCACCTATGCGGTTTCACGCGGTGGCCGTAAGTACGGTTCATTATGATTCCCCGCGAGTTTTGGCGCTGTGATTAGGTTTCCATCTTTCCAAGTGTCGGTCCTCGCGGAAGCTCGTCGACCTTGCAGAACTTCGCGGAACATCGGGTGCTCACTAACACCGCTTCTCACCGCGAGTCAAAACGCGTAGGTTAGATAGGGGTATACCAGCAGGAAAAACAGAGGGGGGGTGGGTTATCGGCGGGGCTTGTAGGACGACTTTCACACTAACGGAATGACTGCTGTCTGGCTCAAGGATTACATAAATTGTCTGAATAACGGATTACATTTTTAAAAATCTAACTAAATAACTGAGTACTTAAATGGCGGACCTAACACGGTAGATTACTCCTTACTTAAAAAAAGTAATCCAGTAATACTTTGTAACGTGTTTGTACCTGTACATACCATTGTGGGTTGGATGTTGAGCTTTTAAATTGAAATTTTTTCCAGGTCATAATCATGATAAATTAGGGCATTGATACTAATTTCTCCCTGTTTCATACTTTCATAAGGTACCTTACATGTAGGCTTGTTATTGGCTCTTTAAATAAAATCATTTAACATTTGTGTGGCTTTTACTCACCCTGGAGGTGCAAGGCGACAGTGCTAGGCTTTTACTTCTTATTAAATATATTTTTTTCTCTTCTTGTATTGCCTACTATAACTGTGATAGAATGTAAATGTAACCAAGTTGATTTAGAAAAAAGAAGAAAAAGAACTTATACTCAAAAAGTATACTTAAATATTTGTTTAATTCTACCAAAACTTACTGTGAATCGTGTACTGAAATTCTGTGATGGGGTATATTTAGTTACCTTTCACTTCTTCTTAGATCCTACGCTATAAGGGTATTTTAGGGTGTTCTTTAAGCAGGGTCGATGTTTGTTCACATGCACATGGTTTGATGAGTAAGAAGTATTAAGGAACATTGTCATTTCATTAATGGTTCTTAGAAAAAATTGTAGGACATTTGCACAACTGCATACTGAAAGCGATTCAGCTGCCTCGTTTTTCTTTTTTTTTTTACTGTAGCTAAGTACATATACTTTTCTAAAAATAAATGTGTGAAATGAAACAGTGAGATTGAAACTTCTGTATGATAACTTTAACCCACTCGCTCTCCCTTTCTCTCTCTTTCTTTTTCTCTCACGCTCTTTGCCCCTACTGCCCACCACCCCTTTTTCACTTTGCCCCCCCATCACTGTCTTCTCTTGGTATCTATCTGAGCAGAAGTTCACTAAAGAAGATCCTAAAGGAGATCTGGATTTTTTGATTCAGCCTGTACTGGAGCACTGCAGCTCAGAGAAGATGAACACGTGGCTCGGTACTCCGTCCTTTATCTTTATCGAATCCCTCTCTCATTTCCTTTTCTATTTCACATTCGCGCTTTCGTTTTCATAGTCTTATCTAATTGCATTCTATATTTCATTATCCTTTATCCTTTTGGCCCATCCTTTTAGTTTCTTGTCCATCAGAGCACAACAGGTTGGGATTTAATGATGTGGGTCAATGCAACTGTCTTGGACACGGACCAGAATGGTCTCATCCTGCCAAAAAAAGAAGGATCTTTCCAGTCTGGTTGGAAACCAGTGACTAGTATTAAGATTAAGTCAAATACACTTAATTGTTACCCCCAATACATTGTATTGTATTGCCATGTCTTTGCTACAGGAGGTATTCTGTATGTGTGTAACACAAAACCAGCTTCCTGTAAGGAAAAATCTATAAGTTGTGACAGTGCTGCGGGGACACTGGCCTAGTTTACTAAGCTACTGAGGCCAAACTCATACATATCAAAAGACCATGGGCAGACAGCCCGAATTCATCATCTTAGTTTAGAGACACGGACATATGGTAAAGGAACGGCCTTAGTGATTGCTGCAGATCTACTACATTGGGGAAAGACAGGGAAATAAAACCCAATAAATGTCAGCTATGTGACAGGTCATATGAATTTTACTGAATATATCTTTTAGAAAATATATATTATTCAATAGGGAAGGAGTTATTCTGTATTGATATTGTTGTTTGTAGCTCTTATAACTTTAGCAGTGGTGATCTTATACACCCTGATAATGTGTTATATTATATTGTAATAATTATATATTTTAATAATACATCAGTCAGCCATAACATCAACACCAACACTAGGTGAACTAAGCAAGCAAATTGGTAACAAGATCAATGGCATCCAAAGCTCACCCTTTCCTACAGGGTCTAAAGATGTGTGCGTCTGGTCTGATCCCACAGAAAAGTCAATGGAGCAAAAAAAAAAAAAAAAAAGTCAATGCTGGCTGTGATAGAAATGCACCAGAACACTCGATGCGCCACAGTCTGCTGTGCACAGAACAAAAACAACCGACCAGCTTTTAAACTCCCCAGATCCCAATTCGATCAAAAACATATGAGATGTGTCAGGCAAAAAAGTCTGATCTATGGGGGCCCCACACCGCAACCCACAGCACCCAAAGCATCTGCTGCCAACCACAGCACACCCCCAGAGCCTCGCAGAGCCATCAAAGAGATCAAAACCACCTGGGTGGCACCGGGGAAACCCAAACCCAGGGTGGTTTTAATGTTAAAGTTTTTAATGTTATGGCTGATTGTTGCTGTTATAATATACGAGGCACAAAATCAATTGACAATTACAAAAGACTACACAAGCACGGATGAGATTCGTCTGTCTGTGGGAACTGTACACACAGTCATTCATGATCACCACTTGCACATTACAGGAACTCGGCTGTGAGTTATTGCCAAATCCCGCATACAGCCCTAACATCACTGAAGTCATTTCAACATATTTGAGCCATTAAAGGAGTTCCTGGGAGGCCTTCAGACCTAAAGCAGGCAATATGATCACGGCTCCGGTGTACTGATAAATCTTTCTACCATGAGGGTATAAACCCTGGGATTAGTGCATTACTGTAGCAGGGAATTATATAGAGACATAAAGGTTACTCTCATAACTGTGATATATATATAATCAAAGTGTTCAAGTCAAATCGGGACTTTTGATTGTGCAGAATAACAGATCACAGTTATGAGAGTAACCTTTATGTCTCTATATAATATTGTGTATATGTAATTATAAATAACAGCTTGTAATTACAACCAGTCATTGGCACCTCATTTTCTCCTCTGCCTGGACATTCCTGCTGCTGAGTGAAAGTGCCATCAGTGTGGAAGTTTCTCACAGTTTCAGCAGAGGACAGCAGAGATACAGTCTATAAGAAATGTCCAATATAGATACAGTAAGGGGGAACTCTAAAAAACGGCTCGAAAACGAACACTCGGGGGGGAAAACCATGACTTAAATGAGCCTGATGTCTCACCTTATAGTACAGTATCTCTCGCCATGCTGAGTATTTTCAGTACTCTGCTGGTCAAAATTGTCAGCAACGGTATGAAGTTGGTATTGGGAAGCAAAGTTATCATGTATTACGTAGTCTGGGGAATCAAAGCTAAAACAGAAGAGGAAAAATACCAGGGTTTTGAAATGCTATCAAATGAATGTCCATTGCCATTGTTTTGTGGATTTTTTAATATTTAATTTCCTTTTACTACATTCCTCTTTGTAACTGTTCAGTGTTATTTATCGCCGGTATCACTTAAACATAAAAAAAAACAAAAAACATGACATTTCAAATCATGAGAATACAGTCAGACAGTTTTTTTAAACAGGTCTTTAACCTGACTGTATTGACCATAGCGATAGTTACTGATTAGTTATCATGCCAACCTGCCTTTTAATAAAGACTCATCTTTATCTTTATAGTATGAGTAGTGCTGGTCACTTTGACTGTGGTCACTGATTCAGCTCTGAAGCACAGACACTCTAACGGGACAGTGATAGTGAAAACATACAGTCAAACACAACTGTCAGAAATAGACACATTTTTTCTTAGACGTGTTGGTAAATTACCAAGAATTTTTTTTTTTGTACGATTAAAATTACTCTGTAACTACAATAATGTCAAACACTAACTGAACTTCCATGGGTTTTCCCTGAGTGAGAATTGACAGCATTAGGTAATAGCTCGTGAGCATAGATCTGTCAGAAAATTTCCACTTTCAAAGCAGGAGTGGGCCATTCGTGTAGGTTCTTGTAAACACGCAGATACTTTTAAGCTGCAAATGACATTACCCATTACTGTACACCTCAGAAATAATTGTCCTATGTGTGATACCATGGCTTGTATGTCCAATTAGGATACACTTTGTGTATTTGAGATTCAGTGCGATACACTGCAATTAGAGCATGCCAGGTATCACCTGTCATTTATTTATGAAGAAATCTATTAATTCTAGACATAAACCTCAGAACACAGAGTAATTAATTTGATTTTTTCCCCCCATGTGTGTGTTCCCAAAACGTAAACAGGAGAGGATTAATTTTCATCTTTCTCTCCTTAGGAGTGGTGTACGGCTATAAGGGGCTGCTCCTGCTACTGGGAATCTTCCTGGCCTATGAGACCAAATCAATCTCCACTGAGAAGATTAATGACCACCGAGCCGTCGGCATGGCTATCTACAACGTGGCGGTGAGTGTCACTGCTGGTTGCTGCCATTCACAGTGCTGCTAACGATTTCTTGCCTCTAGCATCTCCCTACCGCCAATATGGTAACATGTCAACCACAGACTGGACATGATGCAAAAAATTTATGTGATGGCTTGATTTAATAGACTGTCAATGTCAGTCAAAAGTTTATGAACATAAATATATTGGAATATCGTTAAATGATTACATTTTCGAACACAAAATACTTGGTAGTGAATTTAAACATGTTTATTATTGATATTTAATGATTCGAGAATTTTTGTGATTTTGTTGGAACAATCTGAATTTGATCTAATCAGACAAGGTCAAAGTCTTTATCAGTTTAATTAAGCACATTATATTTATCCATCCCTCCATCCAACTATTAACCACTGTAGTCCAACTATGGACAGTGGAGGCCCATAGAGACCATTGTATTTATTCCCATTTTTATGACCGTGGTAGGACCTCCAGTCAACATGCAAACTCCATGCACACAGACCCCGAGGCGGTTATCAAACCCAGACCCTGGTGGTGCAAGGCGACAGCGCTAACATTAATCCATTGTGACGGCACATTATATTTATGCTTCAGAGTTAATAATAGTTCTGTCATTTATCTATTATTAAAGTCTTATTCATAGCTTTAATGTTCCAAGCCTTTCAGCCTTTAATATAGAACTCATTAAAAGTTCCATTATGATTTTTTTTAACTGTTATGTATAGTTTTGTTTGGTTTGTGGCACAAATGGTGATTGAACTGTAAGGAAAAAAAACTTGGCTGACACAAGGATTCGCTCGCCTGCCTTCACATGCATATGAACTTGAGTAACATCCAATTCTTAATCCATAGGGTTTAATATAATATAATATAATATAATATAATATAATATAATATAATAATAACGAATAATATAATATAATAATAACTAATAATATTAATTATTCAGCTTCAACTGTTCTTGGAAGGCTTTCCACAGGGTTTCGGAGAATTTTTGACCATTCCTCCAGAAGCACATTTGTGAGGTCAGACACTGATGTTGGACGAGAAGGCCTGGCTCTCACTCTCCACTCTAATTCATCCCAGAGGAGTTCTATCAGGTTGACGTCCAAACTCACTCATATATGTCTTCATGGACCTTGCTTTGTGCACTGGTGCGCAGTCATGTGGGGAACTCGTGTGGGGTTGTTTTTTCAGGAGTTAGACTCGGCCCCTTTAGTTCCAGTGAAAGGAACTTAATGCATCGGCATACCAAGACATTTTGGACAATTTCATGCTCCTTACTTTGTGATAACAGTTTGGGGACGGCCCCTTCCCATTCCGACATGTCTGTTTCAATCCATCCTACGAATTGGACTTTACTCAAGTTCATATGCATGTTAAGGCAGGCGAATACTTTTGGCAATGTAGTGTATTTAATGGATTAGTCTATTTAAAATAGAAATGTGGATTGAAATGTCCTGTGAATTGTTCGGCCAAACAACATTTTTTTCAGTTGTGAGTGGAGCTTATAATATTCTCCTCTGCTTCTTCATCTTATTTTGGTTCTTCTTTGTATTCTTCTTTTAAGCAAATCATTTTTAGACATGAAAGATACATGAAAATGCTGAATTATTGTAGGTCTATATTGTATAGGTCTACAAATTAAACGAAAAAAATATTGCACATTTAAAAGAGCTAGACGGCATGTCTGTGCAGTAGCATGGCCTTTAAGACACCTTGTTTTCGAGGTTTTAACCATATTTCCTTATTAAAATCTCTCTGGTTGTCACTTAACCACAATCTTTTTTTATAATTCTCTCCCAAACTACTTATGATACCCAGTTTGTTTCATGCCTGTTTATTCCAGACTGAATTTGTATAACCAGACAGTTTTTTCCACCCAAATTGTACAAGGGAGTTCTTTTAAATGAAGTCTAGTGCTGAATGCTTCATTCTTTTACCCTGGCTGCCTGAAAACAGTTCTGGTAATAACTGCAAGTGCTTTGAAGGATGATTTGCATAATTGAAACCATTTCTCCAAATCCCCTCCCTCAAAAATGGGTTTAATGAGAAAACTAGAAAACACTTGACTGGAACATGAGGGTGGCTGCTGCTTTAACCACCTGCAGAAGATCTCAGTTTCATCAGATAATGTTTCATCTCTTTGTAGGTTGTCATAGTCACTTTTATTTATAGCTATTATATTTGTTTTTGTCTGGGAAGGGCATGAAATAAATGCTCCAGTGCTGTGATTATGTGAAAATAAAATGTAGCACTGAAAGTACACTACAATAGGATTGTGTAATTTGTCGAGGCTCCAAACACAAATTAGATTCTCTGCATGTGTCCTTACTTATACATCATTTTACTTTCCTCTAGACACACGTTCACTGTTAGACTGTATGCAATATCTATCTAATGTGAAGTTCTTTAAGGTTGCTCATACCTTGTAACTGAAATGCAGTTTGTCACATGCAGTTTGTCAGCATGGACCAGTCTGTCTGCCACGTAAAACAATAATAGGTGCATAAGCTGCATTTTTTTTTTTTTTTTGTATAGATCGAAAGTACATGAGGACACCTAACCACACCACACCCATGATTGCTGCCAAAAAGCTGGAAGCACACAATTGTCTAGAATGTCTTGGTAGACTCATGAATTTGGAATTTCTTCCCTGGAACTAAGAGGCACATGTTCATGTGTAAAAATGTCCTGTGCACAAACTGAGGTTTATGGCGTCATGGTTTGCCAAATTTGTAGTGGAAGAACTCAAGTGTCCTGCGTTTGTCCCAATCGGGTAACTCCTCATCACACTGTGTGCATATGGAAATGCTCGTACTTTCACTATTAAACATAGCCATGGCTTTACTGTAAAATCTTTTAACCACACAACTTCACAAGTGCTTAAGTGATCTCCACTCGTGATTTTTTCCGACCACATCTTTTCCACACACTTGACGGTTCAGCACTATCCTCCCAGGTTTTGATAATGTGCCAAGGGTTCTTAACCTTGTTCCGGGAACTTTAAATCTCCTTAGTTGTTTTCTTTGCTTGACGCATCCTAATAATTTAACCCTTCTGAAACAGCAACTTTTTTGTTGTTGTTGTCAGGTGTCAATACTTTTGTAACTCACATTAAAATGTACTGGTGAAAATTGCATTGTTAGTTTTATTTATGCTTCTGGCACTCAGTGGTAAGGGTATTTCTATCATTCAAATTAGTAACATGAAGGATTAAACTTGGTGATGGAGTCAAGTTCTGCTTGGTCACATAATAAACTATTATTTTTTATACATTTATAAAGGTTCATTAAAATGATTCTCTCTCTCGATGTAGGTTCTATGTATGATCACAGCTCCTGTGACCATGATCCTCTCCTCACAGCAGGATGCGTCTTTTGCCTTTGCCTCTCTGGCTATAGTGTTTTCAGTCTACATCACTTTGGTTGTACTGTTTGTGCCCAAGGTTTGTGAAACTTTAATGCTTTATTTTACACTTAGCTTTCTCTATTCCTTTGCATTGTTGCTTGTCTTGCTTTATATGTTCCTTATATACTCCATTTATTTTTTTGTAGTTGTGTCACAAGTCTAACAAAGCGTTTGTCCTACTGTTACGTAGATGCGGCGTTTGATTATGCGTGGGGAATGGCAGTCTGAGCAGCAGGACACACTTAAGACGGGATCGTCTACCAATAACAATGATGAAGAAAAATCACGGCAACTGGAGAGGGAGAATCGGGAACTCCAGAAGATCATCCAGGAGGCATGTTCAGTATCTCTTTTATGTTTCTATACTATAAAACAATACCCACATAAGAGCGAAATATATGGCAATATATGGAATTTACTAATCAATTTAAATCATGGAGGCCTGCTAAATTATTTGATTTAAAGGGATTAAAGGGAACACTGTGGTTTGAAATGGTTAGAGCCCCCTGGTGCCCAGTGAAGTGAATTGCAATTGCAATGAAAAAACTGACAAGCCTTGACAAGCCAACAAGAGTCAGTTTTTAAAATGACAATGTGCGTCTTTAAATGAGCTTGTAACTTTAACTTTACAGTATTGTGGCCTCCATTCCTGTGTTTTATTGTTTTATTTATTTTTGTATTTATTTATTTGGAGTTTCCCCCAATTTGGACTTCCTGATTCCCACCCACAATTCCCCGATGGAAGGGGTGGGTTAGGGATGTGCTTCCTTTGAGATACATGAAGCCAACATCTGCGTCTTCAAACAGCACAACACATTCAGAGGAAAACACTCTATTCTACATGCATGATCTCACAGAAAATCTGCTCTACCCTGCATGCATGATCTCACAGATACACATGCGGTAAATGAGGAGAGAGAGAACGTGCCGTGCTTTGAACGTGCTCTGAGCTCATGGCTAATTTTGCTAGATTGACTCCCTGTCATGGAGGGTTCGAACTCACAATTTCTTGATGGCTGGGTGAACGCTTTTATGTTGTTGTTTCACTTAATAATAATAATGAGTTTAAGGTTTAACACCGAGTAATATGTTCACATTTCCATCAGTCCGTCATCACCTACACAAACCATCATTAATTATTTCTTATTCAGTAAATCGTTCTGAGTGTACTTGAATGTAAATTCTCTGAATTTCTTTATTTCTCTCTCTCTCTCTCTCTCTTTTTTTTTTTTATTCGTTACAGAAAGAGGAACGTGTAACAGAACTACGAAACCAATTAGCCGAACGTCAAGCTCTCCGTGCTCGGAAACCGACATCTTGTCAGAACCAAAACCAGAACCACAGCGTCTCCCCTCCGTCTTCATCTGAGCCTCCTGGTTACTCGCCTGGCACAGAGCAGCGCTCGGTGCCTCCCTCCTTCTCTAACAACTCCTCCCTCTACCAGGGCGAAGGAAAACTCAGCCGGAATCACTGCCACAACAGCCGACTCCCTCTTCTCTACAAATGAGTCGGACAGAACTAAACACCACCGAGCTGTATGTCGATGAATCAATGTGAGGTAACACAGTGTAGTACAATACCTTTGTTTTTATTAACTCTATCACACCAGTTGCTTTTCTTTTTAGCGACATCTGGCAATATGGGTTTGAGTCTAGTGCTATGCCAACTTCTGTATCACCACTGTATCAATATTAGTATCAATATCCTACCGTGTATCAATGTATATTATGGAGTTTGTCTTGTATTACAATTTACAACTTTATGAAAAAGAAAGCACAAAAATTAAGGTAAATTCCTAAAATGAGCAAGAACATTCCTATATAGGGAAACACACACACACACACACACATATATAGGAATGCATATTAGTATCATTTTAATCCGTACAATCTTTTTTTTTTTTTT
>JAOVVA010000052.1:21160459-21171511 GCA_028565275.1 Leiocassis micropogon | reverse complement strand
ACACACACACACACACACACATATATAGGAATGCATATTAGTATCATTTTAATCCGTACAATCTTTTTTTTTTTTTTTAAAGAAGTGAAACATGTGATGCTCTATACAAAATGTCACTCTCTCTTCTTCCATTTAATCCTCTTTATTGGGGGAATCCCTCAGGGGAATAAGAGCATTATCCCTTAGGCAGGGGAGGCCCCATGTTTGCAGAAGTGAAATTGATATTTAAAGCTCTCCAGGTGAGTCAGTGTATGTACAAGCTCATCATTCACTTTAAAAAAAAAAAGGTTTGCATGATATCTTCCTTAAATGTCTAAGTCTTCCAAGAATGATTCTCTACAAACATAAATACTGCACACGTTTCAGGCCCGGTCTCCGTTTTAGGAATATAAGGAAGGAAGTGAGAAGACTTTGGTTTGGTTTGGAAGAGTCTTTATGAACGGTGAATCCCCAACACTGCTTTGTTTAGTTTAGTATGAACCTGCTTTCAGAATTCATTTAAGTTTGGATTAAAAAAGAAACCCATGCTTCATTTTTTTTTACAGTACGTATCGCTTCTCTGGATTTTTTTGTAATCTTTCTGTATGTTTTCTTATTCCAATCCAGGTACGTTGGTCCGTGTTATAATCTTTTTTCCCCTTTTCATTCATTCTTGCTTTTTTTGCATTGGGCACACCTACAGTACAGTACTAAATCATGTACTACAGCACACAATAAAAGCACAGTGCACACAACGAATGGAAAATTATTCCAATTAAAAATTTTCTGAAGTTCGATATTGCCATAGAAACTCCATCTAAGATTTAGCACAAACAATAAGCCTTACTCAAACCCTTTACTCTGCACTTTTAGTATAGATACAGTATGTATGTGTCTTTAAGGTAGTGTTATTCGAAGAGAAAATACTGTATATATATATATAATGTGCTTATTGTAATGAAATCGAATGATATTCAGAAACACAGTTATAAACACTGATACTCTCGTGCAATATTTCAGTACTCCTCATCCCTTGTGTCTTTTCTAAAATACAATACTGAGCTTTATGTTCGCAAAATACTATTGATCTTGTTTCACGCTACGGGGTGTTCGTGTGTTACATTACTGTTGTAATGTGTTGGAATCTCATTCTGATAAAGTGTCAAGTTTCTTTGTGTAATGACTTAGCTGAACATATTTAAACACAGCACGACATAGCCAATGTTCCTACAGCATGTAAACATTATATACACTAATTTAGCTCAGGGTATGTAATTATACTATCACTTTATATAAATAATAAATGTTTATTCATCAGATGTGTGCACTACATTATAACTTAGACATACTCATAATCATTCCATATATAAATCAATAATCCAAACCCGATATGATTTTTGCTAATTTATTTGTAATTATTCTATGTATTGTAAATACAGTAATCTTTTATCTATATGCAAACTTTATAGATCAATAAAACCCATTATTTTGCACTGACTTTAAATGTTGTCCAGATGTTGATTTAGTACATTAGCAATATGTGAAATTACTGGAAATTAAAAGAAAAATAAATTTAGGAAAGATTTACTGTTGTATTTTTTTTTTCAAAACAGTTTTGTACATGTAGGATTTTCCACTATACAATATTTTACAAACTTATTCTAATTTTTCATTAGAATCCTATTATTATTATTATTATTATTATTATTATTATTATTTAGTAGTACAGACATTTCCATTTGTCTACATTTGCATGTTAATTAGTTGAACAATATTGAAATTCTAACAATTATTTATCAGACTGGAATATTTAAAGACTTTGGTATAGAGCACATGTCAATGTGTCCTGTAGAGGGCCTCATGAGTCCACTTTATTTACTGTATACTGTGCCTTATTACATGGGCAGTTTTTGTTTTTTAATTATTATTATTTTTGTGATTATGGCTGATATTTAGTTTTAAATCCTGACATCACCTTATATAATTGTGTGGTTTGCTCATGTTTAATAACCCGTGACCGGACAGCAATGACTTCATTGTGCATGACAGTATACGGAAGGGGCAGGAAGTAAACAACCGCTTCCAGCCCTGAAGTCAGATCCTGTTTCCTTGTATCTAGTAAAAGGTGGGCTGCTTGCTCTGGCCCACAGGGTAAACCATGCTGTTTCTCCTTTTATGCATAAGTTTGCTATATTTGTCAGTACAATAAATACCACATTGATACTTATCTACTAAACCACAAACAATAAGACTTTGAACAAGGCTATGCTGCAAAACCTTTGACACTTTATAAGACTTATTATGGTGTAAATACATCAGGATTTTTCAACCTAATCTTTACTTACCAAAGTTGTAGTGGTACCACTTTAAGGAATATTAATTATATTAGGTGTTAATAAAGGTCAATAAAGATCAATAAAATCCACAATTAACACTGAGAATTTGTTCTTAAACCTTTGTATTGATTGCAAATGTGTTATTTGTCACATGCAAACATACAGTGTATCATGTTCTTGACTTTAGAAGATGGTCATCCTGAAAGCCTGTTTAGTGTTTCGAAGCTTATTTAATAATTAGTGAAATAAAAATTGACTTCAGAATATGAGTCGCTTGTTGTAGAGTTATTAAACTGTAGGTCACCTGATGCTACCTGCACTATTCAGATTGAACACTTTTGCACTGTACTGTATGTATACACTGACAAGAACTTCATTCATTACTTTTCAACAATTTCAACAACACAAGTTTAACAAGGTGTTTATTGCACATAATCAGGTGTCTATCAAGGTGTCTATATTAATTTTTGTTTTTTTTCAAAACAGAACACCAGAGATTAACCAATGCAAGTAAAGTCTCATCACCTGTTTACAAATGTCTAATCTGGACGAAGCTAAACAAATTTCATGACCTAAATTAACTCCTAATATGCATTCCTATAATATTTAACTTATAGAGTCAATTCAATTTTATTTCTATAGCGCTTTGAACAGTGGCAAAGCAGCTTTACAGAAACAAAGAAAAATGATGTAAATGTGTATGAAATGTGAAGAATGTGTATGAATCATAATGATAAGATTGTCTCTGATGAGCAAGCCGTGGGTGATGGTGGCAAGGAAAAACTCCCCGAGGTGGCAGTAGGAAAAAATCTTCAGAGGAACCAGACTCAACAGGAAACTTATCCTCATTTGGGTGATAACACACAGCAGGAATTGATCTGCAGGCATATTGTGTATTAGGAGGCTGGAAGTTCAATATAATAGTTGATGCATTTAAGTTAATATGGAATTCAGTTTATAATTGGAGGTTCAGGTAGACTGAAGCAAATTCAAGTCCTGAACTATCGAGCGACTGCAGTCGCAAGTCCTCAGAGAACAGCTGTCTGCATCAGCCGAGGCCAGGACTGTCTTAATGGTTTAAGTGGAACCAAGCCCAGTCACCACACGGGGCCTCAATGCGACGAGATCTCCAACCAGAAATGGGAAACCAGGACGAGTCAGACAGGTCTGGGGTCAGAGGGGGTCTGGATCACTGGCAGCTCAGAAGTGGGATGTGTACTGTACTGTAGCTTGACTGAGAGAGACAGGGAGATGGAAAGAGGGAGAGGGCGAAGAGGGAGAAGAGAAGAATAGAGAAGGAGAAATAACAGTTAGGTATGGTCACAATCACATAGTGAATGTATATTTAGTGCAAAGTGCAAACAGGGACCCTGGCAGGACTAACAATGACAGCATAACTAAAAGGGAGAGCCAGAAGGAAACACAGACAGGAGGGCTCTCTGGGAAGTAAAGCGACCACTCACTTCACCGTCAACAAACCTGAGTGATCAATGAGAGTGGGGAGGACAGCATCTAAACATACCAGTTCACCATAATACTCTACGTCCATAAGTACCCCAGACAATCCATTCACAAAAAGGCTTGGCTAAATAAATAGGTTTTTAGCCTAGACTTAAACACTGAGACTGTGTCGAGTCCTGAACATTAATTAGAAGGCTATTCCATAACGTTGGGGCTTTATAAGAAAAAGCTCTGATCTCTACTGGGGTTTTCATCATACACAGAACTGACAAGCAGATTGTAAGACACCAGCAGTTAGTTCCCTCTGGTATTGTAGAGTGAGACCATTTGTCAAAGTTTCAGTGGGAGACAATGCAGTGTGAATAAGATAGGGGTGATGTGCTCGTATCTTCTGGTTCTCATTCTTGAGAACTCTCGCTGCTGCATTCTGAACTAACTGAAGCCTGTTTATACACCTAGTTGGAACAACCTTGATGGAACAGAAAGGGGATCCAGAGTTACAGTGTGACCTATGTCTTTATTTCCATATTGGGTGGTGTGGAACCTGAATATATTGTGGGGAAGTATAGAATAAGATGGGGAACATGTTAGCTCAGTGGATTGTTGATCAGTAAGTTGGTGGTTCAAACCTCAGATTGAGCAGGCTGTAAAGAAAGAGTTTTACTGTAAATGTATACAGTATGTGGCAAGATAAAAGCTTACCCCATCCCAGGCAAATTAGGGATAACACAAGGTGGGATTCACCATAGATGGGGTACAGGTGGATACACATTACACACTTTAAAAACACCAATCAGCCTAATCTGCATGTTTTTTGGACTGTGTAAGAACCTGGAGCTAACCCAGGAAGCATGGGCACAACATGCACACACAGACTGTATGTGAGATTCAAACGCTCAGCCCTGGAGATGAGAGGCAAAAGCGCTATTTGCTGTCACTTTACTCTACCTCTCTAACACCTACTATAGTCCTTTAAATAAAGTGTTATCTCTTTAGCATTTCTATGGTTACCACGAAAAGGAATTCGCTGTACTGAGAAAATACCCGAAAGTCTGCTTCCTCAATAGTAAAGGGCAGTTGTTGGGCTCCACCAAGTCTTACTAAAGCTGTTCTTTTGTAGTTTCACCCAACTTTTTAACACCAGATCAAGGCGCTAAAACATACATAACATTTATACTTACTTCCTAAAAACTAAGTTTTGTGGTATCCCCAAGTCATCAGGGTGAAACTAATGTACTTCCATGTTTAATAAGCGCTACAGTATGTGGAAAAAAAGTAGGGCGTAACCAAAAATCCTTCCCTCTGATAGAGTATGTCGCATTTTTTCTTATACAGTTTCAGAGCTTGACCTACAAAGACCTCTGACTGAAAAGTATAAAAAAAAGCTTTATAAATGTTCATTGACTGCCCCACCATTTGAATTCAACACATCTATCTATCTATCTATCTATCTATCTATCTATCTATCTATCTATCTATCTATCTATCTATCTATCTATCTATCTACACTACAAATGTGATGTATAGACAGATGTGATGTATAGACATGAGGCTTAAAATGATGCAGGATTTCTTAAAAAGAGCACATAAGTGTACAACATTGTTTTTAAGTATTTTATTCACACCATTAAATAAATACAATAATAATAATAATAATAATAATAATAATAATAATAATAATAAATAGACATGCATGAATGAAAAAGTACATAAGATAATGCCACAAAATAACATTAAATAAATAAAAAAAATGCTTGTTTCGAGTCACTTTAAACACTAAACAAAAAGTACATTCATTACAACATTCAGTTTGTACACAAGCAGTTTCTGTAGTGAGCTACACTTTCTCAGTATGAACATACAAGCTTAACATGCTGGTTTAAGAAGATAACAGAGGAGTAGCGTTCTCCAAAGTCTCAGGTCAGTAGCCTTTTCACACACCAAGTAGAACATCGTAATAAAGCAAGTAGAATGGAGAACTTCGCAGCACTTTGATACACTGTATCCAAATTTTTACATTTACAGACGTTAGTAATTTCACATTCCTCAAGTGATTTAGTATTCACAAACCACCCTGAGAAATACAATATGTTAATATTGGTGTTTTAACATAAAACACTTTGTCTTTATATTGGTCAGCAAGTGTCCTTCATAGCAAGCAGCATCAGCAAGTTCTTACAGCTCAAACACCCCAAAAAAGGTCTTGGAAGTTTGTTCCTCAATGTAAGTAAGATGGTTGGTATCGGTTGAAAGTTTGTCCCCCTTATAAAGCTGAAAGACAGCACCTAGATAGATGGAATCAAAGACAAAACGTCCATTCTGCTGATTCTCTGTGGCTTGGCACATTGATTTGATTCCACTGAGCAGGGAGGGTTTGTCTTTGGATGGTGACGTGAGAGATGACCACCGAACGCTGTAGCTCAGGTGTATGTTACTTTTCGCATTTTCTTCGTCATCTGAATGGCACTTGATCTTGAATGAGGCTTGGCTGTAGACAAAGTACAGGCCGTCATGGGGAATGAGGATGCTGTTGTTCTCCAGTGTGAGGCCTCCTTTGGTGAAGGATTGGTCCACTCCACTCACCCAGTGTGGAGACCTAGACGTTTGTCCTAGGGCCTGTCCTGAAACTGGAAAGATAAAGGATTTTGTTTGAGTAAGCAGTATGAATAAGCACTACTCTTGTCCTGCCACTGCAGTCATCAGAGGTTCTATACAGTATCTTAATAAAAATACCAGATTTCTGATTTTAGCAGAAGGATGTTCTATAAGGACATTTAATTATAACTTTTGAGGATGTTCAGAGGATATCCTAAAGATGAACTGTTTATCATGAGGTAGAAACGTCCTTATTAGTTATCTATATAACAGTAAAGCATTTTTATTTAAGTTTTCATTTAAAATGACTTATAGCTGGGGAGTGACAGAGGATCATACTTTACATTTAAATACTTAAAATCTGAACTTTATCTGAACCTTATCAAGGTATAGATTAATGTTCTTTATTTTACAGACCATTTGCTTTAATTTCCTTTTACATTTACATTTAGGCATTTGGCCGATGGTCTTATCCAGAGCGACTTACAAAAGTGCTTTGAAGTTTCCATCATTGGATAGATCCTGACACTGGGTTACTAACTAAGTTCCATCAGTCAAACACTGTTGGGAAGTTTTTTTTTTTTTTTAACACTTTTACATTTTCTATCAAATCCTGGCACTAATGCTACATTTCCAAACAAAGTAAATGCCAATGACAAATAGGTATTGTAACTTACCATGGAGGTGAATGGCTGCCTTTGTGCTCTTGGCAATCTCTGATAGCATTTTCTGTTGACCTGACGGATCTAGGACACAGAAAGAGGCATTGTTAATCTTCCAAGCCAACATATGATGAAAGTCTGTGGCTATGCCATTCACAGTGATTTGATGAATCATTTCTTGTGTCTTACCTGTGCTTGGGGTACTTTTCAACCCCATAAAAGTCTCAGCTTGATGTTTATTCTGTGGAAGAAATAATGAAAAGAATGTTAGTCTTTGCCTCTCTTTATCTTCTCCGACTTTCAAATCTCTCAGGATGATAAACAAGCCTTTACTGTGGCTTCACACTTACCATTGAATGCCAAACAAAACAGAAAGATGCGACAGCACAGAGGCAAAGGAAGCCCAGAGCACCAAGTATTGTCCATGTCCAAGATCTGGATGTCCTCACTGCTTCCACAGTAGGCTGGTAAACATCCCCCGTAGCTGCTTCTACGTCGGCTGCTGTCACCTTGTAGCTCTCCATCCTGTATTCGGTCGCTTAGTATCAACTTCGGTGCAATTTATTTGTATGGTACAAGACTTTAGATGGACCCAAGACCTGTTCAAGGTTGTATCTGGAGGGAATTGCGGTGTACTGTGTGCCTTCATGGAGTAGAATTCACTAATATTTATATGAGAAAGAAGGGGAAAGTCCAGTGATGTCAGGGGAGCAGAAGTTGATCTGAAAAGGGAAAGAACGATTTTGCTTGCAGGCACACCGACACTCTCACAACCTCCACCCCTCCCACACACACTCACATACACACACATACACTCACACACACAGAGTGAGAGAAAGCGTCCCTCTGTGTGTGCAAGCAAACAGGTTCAGTGAGTGTAATGATTCAAACATATATGCAATCATTTCATCGAAACGAAGAAACAAAGTTTCAGATCCTTTAACACTTTTTGGATCGCTTTTATATCCAACAAGAAATCTATAGAAAAAAAATATATATATATATAAACCATTAAATAAGTGGAACTTTCACACACGTTCGTTGACTGACAGTGTAGAGAAAGAGAAAACTCGCCCCTAGCAGAACGGTGTTTACTACAGGAAGTAAGTAATTAAGCCTATAATAAAGTAAGAAGCAAGTTATAAAGTGAAAGTTAAATCAATTACAAGGACTGAATATCTCTTTACTAATGATTCACATAAGAATTACTAATATAGTACATTTCAAACTGACAACTTGTATAGGGTTCAATTACAAAACTACACCATAGAAACTACACATAAGAAATCAAACTCATATGTTACCTAGTGGATTAAACCCAAATATTTAACTTAAAAAAAAAACAAAAACGTTTAAACTTGAATATAACTGAATGAAAAGATTAAACCTTAACGTGCATATTTATAACCACGTGCCTGTCATTATGGTGTTACTGGTATTACATAATTCATACTGATAGCACTCTTGAGATTACTTTAGATCATAATCATTTTGAGAGACTCGCTAAGGACTCTCGACTCTCTCCCTAGGTGGTAAAAGTTATCTGCTGGGGGGGGAAATACTGTAGTTAGTGGGTAGGAATTGCCAGTGACTGAATTGTGAGAAATACTTTAGTTTTTTATAATTAGGTCGTTAGCTGATAATATTATCTCTGTTATCTAGGACATGGGCACATGGGTGGTATCTGGCATCATTAACACATTTAAACACTGTAACTGTTTCCCCAAACCAGACTCCATATCATACTCTGAGAAATATTTTACTCCTTTGCAAATCATATAGATATAACAAATTATATTTAGTTCTTTTTATAGCATTTGAAAGCCAAGTGTTCGGAGAAACGATGACACTAATACAATTTTGCCCCATTCAGCAAGCACAGTTTGGTCCTCTACATACGTTGTGTCTTTCCTTACAGCACCCTCACCCCCCCCCCCCCCCCCTTCTTTTGTAACCCCATGTCTAGAAACGTGTACATTCATGTCTCTTTTTTCCACTAATATAGTAGAAATCTAACTGCTGAAACAAAATCTCCTGCTGGTACACAAGCGTCAGAACTCTGCTATGTTACTATATAGACAGGGGAGTCTTTTGTCTAAGCAATCTACACAGGGCCTGTGAGAAATACTCAGCGACTAAGAGAAAGTTCACTTTATCTCTGATATGTTATTATGCATTAGTGTAATCAGTTTATTTGATTTATTAAAATGCAAACAACATGAAGCTTTAACCAGAGTTTTTTTTTTTTTCTTCAGAGCAAGAAAGAGGATTTCTTTTCATGTCAATGTAGTTCTTTACCTGACTATAAAGCACATTCATTCACAGTTAACCAATGTCTCACGGCTTTACTTGCAGGGCTGGCCCAGGACGTTAATATTTTCCATATGTCTTCAGGCGTTTAATAAAATGGCATTAATTAATTAATTATTAATAAGGAAACTGCTCGATGATGAAAAATGATATACTGTATGTTTACCAAATTGATCAGTTTCAATGCAATGACATTTTAATGATCATTTCTAGCTGTTACACAATCTAAATACAGTGGGGTTTTCACTTATTGTTATTTATTTATTTATTTATTTATTTATTATCTTTCTTTCTTTTTTTTTTTTTTTCCACAAGGTTAAAATTTGTATTTTAAAAACAATTTTGCATTACTGTTTAATGACTATGCAGTTATTTCTGCTCAAGTTTGGCTTTCTGTGCATGTGCTTTTACAAAGAAAGATGACACATTCATCTCACCTGCTATATTTAGACTAATAAGGTCCCCCAGGGCTAAAGTACTAAATGCCTTAAAAAAAATACATGAAAAAAAAAAAGCCAACACAGCATGACCACCTTCTTTTGAGCCACTTTGGAGTTTTAAGTGAATGTTAAGTGTACTACATTAAACAAGCAATGATTTCCAACCTTATTTCCCGCCCACACCCTTTCTTTCCACCCGAAAACAACCTGCCATCTAATAGATTAATAAGCAAATTCTCTGACAAAACGAATCCGGAACAGGGACGGTGATCACTGATTGTGTTTGTGTAGTGTGTGTGTTTACCTCACCCTCTTTGTGTAGTGTTGCAACTTGGGACTGTTTTCAGTGTCATAACAGAAGATGATTTTATAATATAAACAATTAGATTTTACTCTTCAAGCATGTGAAAATAATCGCGGATTAAGGAAATGCACATTTTTATTGATGTGCAGGAAAGCTGAGATAATGGTGCCATTAGCACGGAATGAGCATATAAACGTATCATTTGCCTGTTCATGACATTAGACTAATCTATCAGTGGCTGAATGTACAGTATTATGCACTTTATGATGGTATCAAATTTTACCAGTTGATTCTCAGCAAAATGTAGAAAATGTCTACAAAGGCATTTGTAGAAATAATGTAGGCCATCTAAATTTGTAATTACCCCAGGAATTTTTGATTAGCAGTGGATATACAGAAGTGTTTCCAAGCTCATGTAAAGGGAATTTATGGGTAAAGTGAAAAGATTAAAAAGAATGTTAATGATTTTTGCTTATACATTTGCAAGATACCAATTATTTTATTACTCTTTACAGCTACCCAATAATACTTTTACGGAATAATTTACGGAGGAAATGGAAACACCTCAGGGAGAGCTTAGCTGTGCTGCTTTTCAGCATCTTGGCTTCCTGCCAACAGTCATTAGCATGCTAGCCGGGTGAGGCAATCCTTCCCATGAGCCGGAGATTCCCTATCTCCTCCCACGTGCTTCAGCATTTTCAAACGTTAGACAAAAAATATGTGTTTGTTTGTTGGACATAATAATTCATACCACATGCTTTATTCGAGCGGCTAAACATGTAAAACTGGTAGCTGTCGAAAATGAATTTGAAATGTAGCTGTCAAAAATGAACGTGGCTAGTTTCACTTTTGAGTTCATGATGCAACTTCACTTACAACGCAGACGCTTTCCAATGGAGATTCCAATAAATAACCCGCCTCCCAGCACGTCTGTTTCTCTCTCTCTCTCTCTCTCTCTCTCTCTC
>JAOVVA010000052.1:21122363-21137962 GCA_028565275.1 Leiocassis micropogon | reverse complement strand
TCATGTTTGTGGCTGTAATGTGACAAAATGTGGAAAAGTTCAAGGGGGCCGAATACTTTTGCAAGCCACTGTATATGGTACATAAGTAATTACATATACTGTAAGTATAATAGTCCAGGAGCAGCAGAGAAAATAAATGCTGTGTGTTAGAGTGTCTTTTAGTTAAAATGGTGGTGTTTGGATGTTCAGTTTGAGCCATATACCACAGAGAAGAGTCAATCATATTTGTGAAATGTATACTATAAATGTATTATTTAGGTAGTGATTTATGCTTTACTCCAAAGGGGCTTACAATTACAAACATACCACATTTGAGGGTCAATGATCTTAAGTGATAATACTATTATTAGACCACTTAAATTAGCTAACCTAAATAAGGTATTTTTGCACCAGTGCATAAAAAAATTTCACAAGCTTTATAAAATGGGAGAGTGGTATCCCTAGTGGTAATAATCATTGTGAAAAGAAGCTTAATGGTTTGTCACTCACTGTTCCAGTGCTCCAGCCATAACCAGAGTGTTATCTTCACCTTTCTTCAGTTCGACAACTGAGTTATCCACTGATTTATAGCTTTCAATGTCCTCCTCATCCCATGAAGCCACTCCAACATAATACCACTTTCCTAGATACTGGATTGGAAAGACCATAAAAATCATCAGTATGAAAAAAATCTATAGCTAATGTCAGTAATAATATTTAGTACCAAATATATAAATTGAGATCAAAATATATGGGGACTTTCCCTAAGCCACCCTGGAAATCCAGTGTTTGTCTGTTGTGATTATCGCTTCAAAGCAGTGTAACATTAAAACGATTTACCTATTAAAAAAGTTTTCAATATGTGCCAACTTGTAATAACCATACTATTAACAGAACCAACATTGGGTAAAAGCCACCCATTATTTCTTACCCGGTTGGTAGACAGGACTTCACTGGACAAAGGTTTTGGAGGAAGGCATGGCATTAGGACCTGCGCCACTGCATAGAGTATACCTAGTGCTGTTGAAATACTCATTATTTTACCTCAGAGAGAATTCATGCACAACCAGAGCTGGTACACTGATCCCTTATTGCTGAGTGACACTGTGTCTGAAATCAGCGTGACCTTAAGTATGTTGAAAAAGTTCATTCACCTCACGAGACAATGCCTGCAACCATTTAACCCCTTAAATTCTCAAGATCTTTCAGCAGGTCAAAACTTACATTGGTCTCTTAAAGTCATAACTTATTCAACAATCAGTGCATGATTTATAGGATATTAAGTAACTTTATAGGAATTGATGATCATTTTTACTATATAACAAGGACTAAACAGTATGATTACTATATGAGTCCATGTCCTGTACCTACAGTACCAGGCAAAAGGTTGCACACAAGTTTGGATTAATTTTTCCCCATTCTAGAACAATATTAGAAAATTCCAATAATGCAAGTTTAGATGAAATAATGCAGGTTTGGATGAAAAACCTGATTCTTGGCAAGTTTTATCAGTTGATCAAAAGTGAAAAGTTCAAATATTTATCCAGCATCAGAATTATTGTGAAATTTAAATAAGGAATGTTGATTTGAGACTTTGAACATTAGGTATTATGTTTGCAAACATTACATAATGAGTTATCCAAGTTAATTCTGTCACTTACCTCAATATATCCATAACACTGCTCTGATCTTTACCATCCGCTAGAATTAAAGGTCAATTGACTTGTTGAATGCAAAATATAATATATCATTTAAAGCAGCACATTTTATAGACAGTTCAAACATTTGACCCAAATATTAAATTCTATTTAGAAAAAAATAGTGTAATCTCAGCATTGTTTACTTTGATTTGTTGACCAAGACTTAGCAAACAGTCATAGTCTAATTTCAGACTTTTCTTTCAGACAGAGAGAGAGAGAGAGAGAGAGAGAGAGAGAGAATAACTGCAGAGAATTGAAAAGATCATCTAACTAATATGGTAAAATAAATCACATACAAGAGCATCCACATTGAAAGGAATAAAGAAATTAGAATTGTATATAAATAACTAATAGAATACTGTATATCGCTTAACAAAATTGTGAACTATACAAATAACAGAACATTCATATTCACATTGATCTGATACTCAGTCTTTACTTCTCTCCCATTACAGTTTCTCTAGGTTTTCAAATAAAACTGAAAAACAAAAAAACCCAAATCTAAATTCTTGTAATTATTTACTAATGTTAGTGTCACCTTAACAGCAGCTGCGATGACCCAGTTAACTGTTTAAATAAGTAGGATAACAAGCTGTCTTTATATGTAGGCCTTTTCTACACTGTGCCATATAAATTTGAAAGCACACAATTAAATGGAACATTTGTCTATTTTACTTTTTGGAGCAAAAGTTGTTCTTCTTTTAAGCATCATGAATTTAGCTGACTGTATTGATCATAATAGTTTGCCTTTGAAAAACTCCATTGACTGCTGTTAGTATTGGACAACAGTGTGCTTTATTATCTTTAAAATAATCACTTAAGCAATTTTTCAGTTATCAGTTATAATTTTTATTACAGTATTAGTGAAAGACAGATGCATTACATGGATCAGCCATAACATACAATGCAAACTATTATGCCCAGTATTGTGTGGGTTCTTCTTGTGCCACGTGGGCAGCTCTGGCCCCTTGACTGAACAAGAACTCCGGGGTTGTGGTGTCTGACACCAGGACGTTGGCAGTGGAGGTGGAGTGGGGTCTCATACTTGTACCATGAATATTCAATCGGACTGGTGAGTTTGGAGGACAGGTTGGCAGTCTTGGTGTCTTTGCCTCTATCATGGGAAGCCTTGACATTTTTGGCATTTTTTTTTTTGCTACATTGGCTTTACCGTGGGATTGGACTGGACAAGCGGGTCTTTGTGTCCTGCGGGTATGTGTGAGCCTTGGGTGCACAGGATCCTGTCACAAGTTCACTTTTATATAAATGATAATGAATATTAACGTGATAATGATTCATTTAAATCCCTCTCACATCTGGCCTCATCTTTCTCCTGTTGCTTTTAGCTTTTTCTTTTTTTCTCGTCTCTACAGGGACAAAAAGGAAAGCAAAAGAGGTAACACGATGATCATTGTTTTGATGAGCAAGTTTCCTTCTCTTCTTCTTTTAAAGCAAGTGTTTTACTCACATTTGTAGATAAATACTGTCGTTTCTGCTGAGCTTGTGTGAATTCAAAAACACCCTTGAGCTTCCTTTGGGTAGGTAATAAAAAAGTAATGAACATGCAAATAAACTGGCAAAACAGTCTCTCAAAATAAGCAACACTGGAAAAAAATGTTAAGCAAATCTAAAACTAAAGCAATTTTAGGGCGGTCATCAAAACAAAACAAAAGGTCTTATGGAATAAAGAGAAAAGAGGAAGGCATCTCCTGTAAATAATGCCTGAAGCAAGAGGAATTTAGAAAGAACAATGGGAAAGAACTTTATTCAGTCACCATGTAATCATGCACGGTATTTTGGGTGGAAAATATCTCAGTAAGCTGTAACTGATGTATTAACAACTAATAGTAATTTTTACTATACTGTACAGACTATATGATACACTATATAGACAATAAAGTATTTAAAGTAAATAAAGTATTTGGCCAAAACCAGCAACGACATTGTATTTAAATACATTCACTTTATCGTGGAGTTGGTCCACCTTTTGCAGCTATAACAGTTTCCACTCTTCTTGGAAGGCTGTCCACAAGATTTTGGAGTGTTTCTGTGGGAATTTGCACCCATTCATTCTGTAGAGCATTAATGTTGCCAGGCAGTGATGTTGGATGAGAAGGCCTGGCTCACAATTTCCGTTCCAGTTCATGCTAAAGGGTTTGAATGGGGTTGAGATCAGGGTTCTGTGTATGGCAAGTTCTTCCACACAACGAAAGTCTATACGGCTCAGTGTGCCAAGTCTCTGAGTTACTGATTGGAAGATCGGCGATTTGAGCCCCAGCCCCGCCAGGATGCCACTGTTGGGGCCTTGAGCAAGGCTGTTAATCCTGTCTGCTCCAGGGGTGCTGTATAATGGCTGACCCTGTGCTCTGACCCCAGACTAACAAAAAAATGCTGGGATATGTGAAGGATAAAGAATTGTGTATTTGATTAATAAAGGCTTTATAGTCTTTGATTTGTGCACTGGGGTACAGTCATGATGGAATAGAAAAGGGACTTCCCCAAAGAGTTGCCACAAAGTTGTAAAATGCTAAGCATAGCATTGTCTAAGATGTCTTGGTATGCTGAAGCATTAGATTAGTCTTCACTGAGTAAAAGGCCTGATGATTGAAACACCTGAATTCCATAATTAACAGGTTCGGCCAAATACTTTTGTGCATATAGTGTACAGTATACGGTGTTGGTATGATTTTACCTACAGTACTGTGGAAAGGCTTGAGCCACCCCTCATTTCTTCATATTCAATTAAATAATTAAATAATGTAGTTCAAATTAAATAGATAGAAACAGATGTTTTACTGCGCCAGTGCAAAAACGTTTTATTTTTCTTATCTAAAGATACAATTAAGGAAGACTCAGCATTCAGCATCACCGGTATACTTATCACCATCCTTTCCTTATCATCTGTCAACATCTGCACCTGTTTCTCACTGGTTCATGCCATAATTTAAATGTTTTTTTGTAATGCTTGAATGATTCATAGGTCACCGTGTGGCTTAACAGATGAAAAAACATTCCTATGAAACTGCTCAGGTGCAGGGACTGGACTGAAAATGAGAACCAAAAACTTGCTAAGAATGAGAGCCAAAAAGTGATTCAAGAAGCCTGGAGGACTATTCCTCAAGTCTGCATTAAAAATGCAAGAAAGTCTAGCTTTTTTTTGAAGGAAAATATGAAGAAATGAGGGGCTCAAGACTTTTGCACAGTATTATACTTTTGCACAGTAGTATAATCTATAATCAATTACATTTAGGCATTCGGCAGACGCTCTTATCCAGAGCGACTTACATTTTTATCTCATTACACATCTGAGCAGTTGAGGGTTGAGGGCCTTGCTCAAGAGCCCAATAGTGGCAACTTGGTGGTTGTGGGGTTTGAACCTGGGATCTTTCGAACCGTAGTCCAATGCCTTAACCACTGAGCTACCCCTGGCCCCCCTAATAATCTATAATCAATAATAATACATAATAACATATAATATTATATATATATATATATGTGTGTGTGTGTGTGTGTGTATGGTTTGCACAATGCTGCAACAACTCAACTGTTGGCAGTTTAGCTCTTTTTTATTTTTTTAACTAATCAAGTAAAAGTTCACTATTTACTCTGTGTCAGTTATTGTGAAATTCAAATTGGTTATATTGATTATAAACATTAGATAATGTGTTTACAAACATTAGATAATAATCTTATCTGCAATTCAGGGATGGCTCTGTGGTTACAACATTGGACTACTGATCAGAAGGTCCCAAGTTCAAACCCAACCAAGTTGGACTCATTGTTGGACCCATGAGTAAGGCTCTCAGTCGCTCGGATGTATCAAAAGACAAAGTGCTCTGGATAAGGGCATCTGCCAAACGCTGTAATGTAATATCATCTCAATGTCACTCATAACAAAAATCACTGTAATATGATCAATCTCTAGATATAATGTCCTTTAACTCGCAGAATGTAAATGTAGTTCTTAGTTAAAAAAAAAATTTTTTTTTATTTTATGTAATATAATATACTCATTTATATACAGTACCAGTCAAAAGTTTGGACACATCTTTTAATTCAGTGTTTTTTGTTTAGTGATTTATATTTCACATTCAAGAACAATACTGGAGATTTCAAAACTATGAACTAAAACATACGGCATTAGGTAATGAAGTAACGATAACAGTCAGTTGTTATTTTAAAACAACTGGAAAAGTCAGCTGCAGAGGGGAAGTTCATCTAGAGTTACCAGTTTCAGATTAGAACTGTTATGAAGGCTTTATAGATCATAATTAGCAGACATATCTTAATATCAACTGGAGAGATTATTGCATATTTTGGATACCTTCAGCATTGTTTTACAATGTAGAAAGAAATAAAAATCAGCAAAGACAATGGTATTAGAATGTGTGTCCAAACTCTTATATAATCTATATTTAATTAATTAAGCAAGTAAGTCATCTGGTTAGTAACAGTGAGTAGCTTCTTATTTCTTAAATAACCATGTCAGAAGAAATATGCTGTGTCTGTGCCAAAGACGTTGCTCTGTTTTTTGCTGAAACTACTACAGCTGGGTTACGAACTATAAAATACACGATTAAAATCTGGAAGGATAGTGGCAAACCATCATCTTCGAGGAAGAAATGAGGTCGGAAAAAAATTGTGAATGATTGTGATCATTTATAAAAAATTGCCAAAATCAAGTCGGAAACAATCAATAGCAGAACTCACGGCTATGTTTAATAGTGAAAGTAAGAGCATTTCTACATGTACATTGCAAAGAGAACTCCAGGGACTAGACTGCCATGTAACCTTAAAAAAAAACACTCATTAGTAAGGCTAATCAGACAAATTGGCTTCAGTTTTTTAGAGATTATATAAAAATGTGACTGTGGAGCATTTTTTTTAAAATAATGATGTGCTCTGATGAGTCCAGATTTACCCTGTTGAAGAGTGATGGGAGATTAAGGTAAGAGAGGTGGATGAAGTGATGCACCCATCACTACTGTACTGCCTACTGTACAAGCCTGAGGGAGCATGTGATGATCTGGGGTTGCTTCTGTTGTTCAGGTCCAGGCTCAGCACTGTTGTGTGTCCAAAAACTAAGGTCAGCTGACTCTCTGAATATACTGGATGACCATGTTTTTCTTTCATGGGCATATTCCACCATGACAATGACAGGATTCACCAGTCTCAAATTGTGAAAGAATGGTTCAGGGAGCATGAGACATCATTTTTTACAAATGGACTGGTCAGCAGACCCTAAGCCTATTGGGAATCTTTGGGATGTGTTGGAAAAGACTTTACATAACTGTCTGACTTTTCCATCATCAGTACAAAATATTTTTGGCCGGGCAGTGTACATATATAATTAAATATACATACTATTTATAAAAGACTACTGTGGATCAATGCTGCGTCACTTTTCAGTGGTTTGACATTTACTCTAAGTGGTGCAATGGAGACAACGTCACTGGTCTGGACAGCCAAAATTCAAAAAGCTGTGTAAAACAAACAATTACAGCATGCAGTGCTTATGCATTTCATTTTGCCCTGAAAAACCGACAAAAACGTTCTAAGTCATGCAAAAAAAAAAAAAAAAAGTAATAGGTTTTATATTATTTGACTAAACACAATTAAAGAATTTGGCTGTAAATAATTTGTATTTGTATAGACTCCAAAAAAAAAAGTCAATCACTTGTTTTGCAATCCCAGCATTGATTACTTTATACTTGGTTACAACCAAAAGTTAGCCATCTGAGGTCAAATGTCATGGGTCTAATTTCAGATGAGAGCAAATTTACCAGAGTGACTTTAACAAGTGTGACTTACAGCAAATTGATACGGTTTGATACATACAAGATCCAGAACACAAAATGATTTTTGGCTCCCCCTGGTGATGAAGTAAAGTATTAGTATATGGTGTAAGGTATAGGAGTGTCGGTTTATTAAAATAAACAAATAAATACATTTAAAATAATAACAGTAATGTAATAATAATAAAAATAAAGTGATAGAAGCTTGCAGAAAAAAGATAAAAGACTTCTAACCCAAAAAGACTGTCTTAAACTGTCTACAGAATCCTGGCACCTGTTGTTATTAATAGATTCTTATATTCTCTTGTTTTTGACCTGTTTAGTGTGTACTAACTAATCTAAAATCACATTATTCAAAACTATTTAAATTATCCAGAACTATTATATGGTGCTGCACTGAAACCTCTACTTCAGGCACTGCTTTTTACATGGTGCAAGTCCTTTGCTTTACCCTTCCTGAAAATCTTCCTGACAAAAGCATCGATACTGAAAGGTATAAAGAAGCAAAATTACTGATCTAGAACACATCAAACACAAGATCAAATGTCACTTGTATGTTTTGTCCAAACATTGTAACATCTCGCTCACTCATCTTCTATACCACTTTATCCTGTATTCAGGGTGGCAGGGACCTGGAGCCTATCCCAGGAGGCTTAGGGCACGAGGCGGGGTACACGCTGGACAGGGTGCCAATCCATCGCAGAGCACACACACACACTACATACTGTACACACACTCATTCATTGTAACATCTTTATTAAGCAAATAACATTATAAATAAAAAAGTGCATAGAAAAATTTAACAGGTTTAGAAATATGTATACAATTATTTACAGACTTAGGGTACTTTGTACAAGGTAGTAAAGACACATTTTCTCATTTTGAAGTCTTTTCTGAACACATTTTTTTAAAATAACCCTACCTAGGAACATACAGTTTTTCCACACAACTCTGGGAGACAGATCGTCACAGAAGGTCTTGACTAGTGCTTTGCATCCTTCATTGCACACAGGCCATCTCTACAGGACATTTAAGACCGAGCGATATCATATCGTCATCTAGGTTTTGCATTAGTATTCTTTGACAGTCATTCTGAACAGCCTGAGGTAGAATCCTTGCAAGTTCAGTGGGAAAAAACAAAACAAAACAAAAAAAAGGTGAAATTCAGTTTTATAATATTATTATCTGAAACGAGGAGGGCCAGACAAGGCAGGATGATCTCACTGGCTGGCTTCAAGGGCTGTTCGAAAAGCCAGCTATCATAAAAACACGAAAGGAGCGGCGGCAAGCACTGGAAGCTGTTTCTGGCATATTGTGAAGCGGGGAGAGAAAAGGAAACAGTTTCCCTAAAGCATGTTGCCACACTTTACAAGTTAAAACAAGAAATAAAAACATACTCTCTAAAAAAGAATCTCTGGCTCAAAACACAACTGTAAAAAAAAAAAGGCTGCACTGCAAGAACTCCTCCTCGAAGAATGTTCAAGTCAAGGAAAAACAAAGAAAAAAAACTATGTAAACAAAAAGAAAAAAAAAGACCTTGGCCATGAAGAAAGCACTTTTACTCCCATAATCTAATCACAAACAAGAATAAATACGCCATAAAGCTTGAGAAATCTTGTCTTTGTAAGACACTAGGATTGGTATCAGTTATATTTTTCCTCATGATACAAGGAATCAGAACTGTCTGAAGTCTTAAAATAAAGGGACGTCAAGGTGCTGAGTGCTTGGTGGCTGTTAGGTGAAAGACCCATCAGTAATTCTTAATCACTGCTAAAAAGGCTGTCTGAGAACAAAAAATATTCTTCTGAGAGATTTTCTTGAGCAATTATACGGGAGTATGATTTCTATATATGTATGTACATAATGTGTCTGTATGTGCAACTATCACAGAAATGAGAAAAGACCCGATACAAAAACTGTAAAGATGAAAAAGTGACTCTCTCTAGTTAGCTCAAGTAGTGTTTAATGCAGCTAGCAGAGGGGAAAAAAAGACTGAATAGTTTTCTTTTTCCACACATTGTGATGCTTCTAAAAAAATAATGTTCTCTAGCTTTTACCTGTCAAGAACTTGAGCAAGTCACAAATAATGAAGTGTCTCACATGGCGATGAACGACAGAGACGAGGACGATGAAATGTGTGATCACCCACTTAATTTTTCAAGACTTTTGTTAAGTTTAGCACCATAAAGAATTAAAGAATAAAGGTTAAGAAAATGGGCAAAATTAGCAGACACCAACAAAACAGCAGGGTCCCAAAAAGGGAGACAATTTTCTCCATGATTAAATTACCCATAGTCATGAATCGGGACAAAAATAAACATGGTAAAAGAATAAATAATATACACAGGCCTAGTGGGAGTTTTCTAATGATATAGTACAGCAGTGGCTTTTGTAGAAGAGCTTAAAGGCTGATTTGAGACTTTCTATTAAAAAAAAGAAGAAAAAAAAATGACCTTACGAACGGAATGGATGGTAATGGCGTATTGCAGGGGTTCACAGCATCTTCCTGAGCAGAATAAAGCCTTTTCTTCTCCTAAACATCAAGTCCTATACTATGTTCTAGCATGAGCATCACAGATAAACATCTCAGTTAAAAGTATATATAGATATATCTCTTGATTAGTCATATATTCATCCAGGTACAGTATATTCTCACTGCCACAAAACTCCTCCTGTACATCTATTTGCACTTTGTTCTAAGTGCAGGAAAAAGCCGGAGTCAAAATTTTCAAGAAGCCCTGGACTGCAGAAGATCAGCACAATCCATTTAACGGCACTGAAACTATTTCAACAGCTAAAACTGATGCACTGACCACTTAGACTTTTATCAGCCAGACAAACACTGTACTTGTTGCTCGTGCACAAGCTTAGGGAAAAAAACAAACAAAAAACAAAACAAACAAACAGACAAACAAAACAAAACAAAAAAAACATACCTGGAACACCTTATACAGGTTCCCTACACGAGCCAAACTTGCATTTCAGCAGCAACAACGTGACAAGTATTAGCAATAGGAGGAGTGCGCATCTTCTCTTCACTAGTTTGCACGTTGTAAAGACCTCTGTGTTGTAAAAAGGGAAGCATGAAGCAGAACGTTTCTGTATGTGGACTGGCATAAAACGCTTAGATTGTAAAACAGGTGCTTCTTTGACCATCCCTTTTTTGTTGGAGTGCTTGGGCATCACGCACGCATCCCTACGGCCGTATCTGGATCGGTCCAGTGGACTTCCAGTGGTTTCGGAACACTGTACCTCTGTATTATTGCCTGTCTGCGTCTCTCCCTGCGGATCTTCTCAAAAGTCCACTCAGTTTAAAAAGCGGCGGCAGCGCTTGGCTCCACAGTTGCAGCCAAGCTTGTTGCTGGCATCTTCGATAGGGAACTTGTAGTCATAGGTGAGTTCTTCTCCACGGTAGATCTTGCGTAAGGCGAAAATGACAATGTGCTTCTGGCCCTCCACGTTGATGACGCGGGAATAGCAGTTGGGATCGCACGAGTGGTTGATAAATCGTGCCGCGTTGCCATGCATGGTTGCATCGACTACATCAAAGTCGTCAATGCGGAACATGTAGCAGCCAATGCCCTGGTGATAATGAAGAAAAAAAAACACAAGGAGCATTCCAAGTCAATGGCAGTTAAACAGCAGCTAGCAAACACGAGTTTATAACACGATCTTGAGATGGCTGCTTAGTTTTCAGTGTAGGGCAGATGCACTTAAATCAATGCTAATATTCCTTGCTATTAATGCTCTAAATGGAAGATCCAGCCAATCCAAAGATTTTGAAAATTACACTTCTTGTGGTCCATTTACATGACATTGTATTAATCTGACTAAAACCAGACTTTTAAAATAAATGTAAAATTTAGCTTTGGCGTTATTCTAACAGAAATTGTATTAAATCGGATTTCTCAAAGTCGGACTAAAACATCCAGGTGATTTGTTCGCAAGTCGAGCTGTTCCTGCACATATAACTCAATTGGACACAAATCAGCACAGGTGCTGTGCAAATGCTCCAAAGTTCCCATACTGGGTTCTGACCCAGACCTCTATAGGTCCTGCCATTCATGTGGATGTTACTTTTACACTACCACCTACAGTACCTAATCATTGTTGCAAAGTACCAACGTAACCAATTCCTTCACTGAAATGGTATTCACTAATGTCAGTAATCTCTTTCAGCAGGATAATGCACCCTTCCAAGCTGCAAAAATGTTTCAAAAACGTTTAAGGAACAAACCAATGACTTGGTCGTGCTGCAACGTGATCTGTCCGAGAGTCATGAATTCATCAGAGCTATGGTATAGCATTTAGCTATCAATAAGCATGTGACAGAGTAGATGTCAAAAACAATGTATAAAAAGATGCCACCGGGACAGTGCCACCTTATATAATGTCATGTAGATTAAATCAGCAGGTTTGGTAAAGGAAATGAGAATGGGGTTTGATTTCTCTCACCTTCCCGTCATAATATTTCTCCCGCTTGTCTGTCAGAACGGAGCGAATGACAATGCCGGAGTACTCGATGACCATTTCCCCAGCTTCAATGTTCCGCTTACAGAACAGCCCTCGTCCATGAATCGCGGACCTGATGATTTCAAAAGACATTGATGAATAACAAATTATTAATTTTTGAACAATAACTGTGGCTAGCAGAACATGCATTAAAGAGTTGAAATCAATATCCCTGTACACTTTCAATACAATTATACCTCGGAACACTGATTCACCTTTAGCTTTGCATAGCAAGTCAGAATAAGCGTCATGTCGGCTCATAAGATTCACTGGCACTGTATAGCCATCTGAATTATGACTAACCCCACAGTTTCACAATGTATAATATCCATCATGATGACTCAAGCCAAACCACTCAAGTGGTTGCGATTAGGAAAATGTGTTTTTTTTTTTTCAACTGTCCCACTGACCTGTAAACACCAACAGCTTCTTTGGATGTCCTTTCTAGATGTCTGAAGCGCATTGCCATGGGAAGCTCCAGACTCGTTGCTCGTCTGTCAGGCAGAAGTTCAACCAATGAGAAAACATGTCTGATAGTTTTTAATGATTAAAAACAGTCACAAGCCATTACACTCTGGTTAACCACAGAGTGGTCTGTAAACATATCACTATTCTCGAAGAATTATCATGATTATTCATCTGTTCTGGTTAACTAAGGCTTCACTATAAAATGTTGAGGCAAAAAAACAAACATAAAACATGAAGATGCATTACTATGATGCTCTTGTTCGACAAGTTCACAGGGTTAATCCTTAAGGGAGTTAAACAGGTGCTATAAATGCTATGCTCTGATACATCAGTAAATAATACTGCAGCAATGACCAAAAAAGCACCAGAAGATCCCCAGAAAAACCTGCAAGCTGTAGCATTTTCCAGTTAAGGGTTTAACCTTAAGCAAATTTCTTTCAGAAGATTTATTTTTTCCATAAGCTTAAATGCTTTTGTGATCACATAGTTCACATAGTTTTTGCTGAAAATAAAAATATGACACATGCAAATATAAAATGAGGTTTCAGACACCTGCAACCCTTTATAACAAACAGATTAAGGGCTTGTGACTTGAGTGTTAGCTTGGATGGGATCACATGAACACACACATCTGATCTAAACAGACCTGCTGGATTTAAGAAGAACTTCATCCTCCTCTTCATCATAGAGATCAGTGTCAGGAAGCTGTCTGTGCTGGGAAGCCAGGAAGTTGAACATGTCGAACGTAGATTTCCTGTGAGGTTAGGTGCAGTGGCAGAAAGATCAATAGATTTTGAGTTAGAGTTGTTTATTTAAAAAAAAGAAAAGATACCATGCATTAACCAAACATACAGATTTTATCAACCGTGATATAGGCCACCAGAGCTGTGGATCATAGTCAGAGTGTAGATTCACTTTTGGTCCTTGAAATGTTTTTATTTAATTTGTCTCAAGCCTCTATATTTATTAGGTTTTAAAAGTAGTAAAATATTTACATTTCTGTGTAAATTGTCTTGTAGATTTTTTTTTTTTAATGTCATGTCTCATAAAAAGTGATTCTCTTTTTTCTTGCCACCTATAAACTAGAAAGGAGGAAGTAGAAGAGAGAGTCACAAAAACGCAACTAACATTTTCTACATGGACTGTTGGTATATTTTTAAGGAATTTGAAAGTTTACCTAAATAATTTTAATTAAGTGTGAATAAAGTCTGAATCAAAAACTGACAAATCGATTTATTTAACCGAATTGATCGGCAAAAGCTAAAAAAGTAAATTGAATGTTCGATTAAATTATACAATTCTATTGAAAGGTGTAATAGACTTAAACACCAGACTGCTGCAAAGAGGGCAAGAAAGCCCATCCAACAGATGACCTCACCTCAGGTAGACTTCAGATCGAGCACAGCCACTGGGGTTAATGGGCAAGTCATCTTCCTGGCTAGGCTGCTTATGGAATCGGAACGTGTGACCACGGCAGCTCTTGGCTCCCTGAAGCTGT
The DNA here is from genome assembly GCA_028565275.1 of Leiocassis micropogon. Classification (NCBI taxonomy): domain Eukaryota; kingdom Metazoa; phylum Chordata; class Actinopteri; order Siluriformes; family Bagridae; genus Leiocassis; species Leiocassis micropogon. The sequence continues at coordinate 21,124,010 of JAOVVA010000052.1, read as the reverse complement.
TCCACCAGGTAAACCACGGCATCGTGAAGCAAACCCAACACACGAGCTCCAGTCAGACCAGTTAGGGAAAGCTGTCGGAGCTTGGCAACAGCACGAGCCTCCTGCACCCCATCAAGCACAGCCCTCCAAGCCACTGCGTGTGATTTATTTAGGAGAAAATTAGAAAATAGTGAGACAGGAAGAAGTGTTTGTTCTTTTTTTTTTTTTTTTTATAAGATCAATATTGAAAATACACCACATTTCAATACATACTACATTATGCATATACACTTTTCCCCCATGACACCATACGTGTTTAGGTTTTCATCAATGGTGATTTTAAAATAATTAATTAGTACCTTATTTAGCGTTATGTAATCAGAGACATTAAATACTTAATTTAGCTCTGTTTATGTTGGTTGTTGACAACATGAGGGTGACTGATTTGTGCTATTAAGGGCTCATTGCCCTCATTTTTAACAATACTGTTTGCTTGCTCTGCAGGTCAGCTGCCCTTGCACTCTTGATTTAAAATAGACTTTGAATGTCATACAATGTTTTTTCAGATTGCGTAGGAGAATGCGGTGGTTACTCCTCTTCATATTTCCATGGAGCGCAGTTACCAATCTGCTTTGATTTAATCATTAACCACATAACATGTCCAGATTCGTTGTTATTTCATGTTATCTGCACATTAGTATGACAAAGTAGGAGCAAGGCACTTAGAATAACACTATCAGTTGCAGAGTTTTAACAAGTAAGCAAGCATGTCAGAAGGAGAAATATCTGATTGTTGTGCCCAGCTACATTAAGTCAAATGAATCACACATTGTCCACACATTCATTAAGACAACATAAAGGCCTGCTCGTCTAAACACTTTAGATTGGAAATGTTGCTTTGTCACATCATAAAAAAAGAGAAAAAAAAACATCTTTTAAATCTTTTACTTCAGGGCACTGATGCAAGTGGCAGCCTATTTAGTAGCTCTGTCTGTGTCTTTTCCTTCTAAATTTCTTCTGGTTTCAACTGCTTGTTTTAAGATTTTAAGTCTATTCTCTCTATAGTCTATAGTCCACTTCTGCTCATTCTGGAATTTCCTTCAGTATCAATGATCCATCCGTCCATCAATCCAACCAAACCCATCCATCCATCCATCCATCAATCCAACCAAACCCATCCATCCATCCATCAATCCAACCCCATCCATCCATCCATCCATCCATTCAACCCCATCCATCCATCCATCCATCCATTCATCCAAACCCGTCCATCCAACCCCATCCATACCCATCCATCCAACCCCATCCATCCATCCATCCAAACCCATCCATCCAACCCCATCCATCCGTCCATCTATCCATCCAACCAACCAAACCCATCCGTCCATCCATCCATCCAACCAACCAAACCCATCCGTCCATCCATCCATCCAACCAACCAAACCCATCCGTCCATCCATCCAACCAACCAAACCCATCCGTCCATCCATCCAACCAACCAACCAAACCCATCCGTCCATCCATCCAACCAACCAACCAAACCCATCCGTCCATCCAACCAACCAAACCCATCCGTCCAACCCCGTCCGTCCGTCCAACCCCGTCCGTCCAACCCCGTCCGTCCGTCCGTCCAACCCCGTCCGTCCGTCCGTCCAACCCCGTCCGTCC
>JAOVVA010000052.1:21110758-21122263 GCA_028565275.1 Leiocassis micropogon | reverse complement strand
CGTCCAACCCCATCCGTCCGTCCGTCCAACCCCATCCGTCCGTCCGTCCAACCCCATCCGTCCGTCCGTCCGTCCAACCCCATCCGTCCGTCCAACCCCATCCGTCCGTCCAACCCCATCCGTCCGTCTGTCCAACCCCATCCATCCAACAAAACCAATCCGTCCTTCCAACCCCATCCATACCCATCCATCCAAACTCATCCATCCATCCATACCCATCATTCCATCCATCCATCCATCCAAACCCATCCAAACCCATCCATCCATCCATCCATCCATCCATCCAAACCCATCCATCCATCCATCCATACCCATCCAAACCCATCCATCCATCCAAACCCATCCATCCATCCAAACCCATCCATCCATCCATCCATGTCCACCCACCCATCCATAACAGTGTTTATGCTATAAGATGGAATCTCATGTGCTTAATGGCAAGCTGACATAATGTAAGAACTAAGATCACAGATCAGAAATTCATTTAATTTATTGTCTGATATAAACACACTTCCATGTGTTAAACAACTAAGAATATAGTATGAACCCATCTATTTTTCAAGCGATCAAATGTGCCGCTAGTCCCTAAAACAACGCAAAATGTCCTGGAAAATAAATAAAACACCACTGAACACAACAAAATATCAAACAGCTCGGCAGCTCCTCAAGAGTGAATGAATGAGGAATTAATGAAGAACGCAACAGTTTGCTGTCATCAGTTCTTTGACGAACCAGTTACTGGAAGCAAGGTATGTGCAACCAAATACTAAATGGCATTCACTTAATGTAAATACCAGGAAATGAAGGCTGAAATTCTGGTCTATGATCTTGCATTCACCCAAATTTTATCACAAACCCAAATACTCTTGGAAGGGACTTCATATAATCACTATTTGTGCAAATAATAAACACATGTAAAAAAAAAAAAAATAGCATTAAAGGGCACAGAAGGCTGTATTTTACCTTCAATGCTGTCTGCTTCAACACTGAATCCATCATCACTGGTGATTTCAAAGCGTAGGTGTGGTTGGTCACCTTTAGGCAGGCGCTTTTCTTCACTTTCTTGAGGAGGCATCTCATCTTCTGAGCCCGACAGTGTCCCTAATATAAGAAAGAATTTCCCAGAAGAAAAAAATATAAGGGAATTATTCAGTGCGCATTAATGCATGGAAATACTAGGATATACTTTATATCTCAATATCATTAATTTTTTTTATACAGAATTACAAATTTCACACTTTTTTTGGGTTTGCTACATGAGTCCTATATGAACAATACTTTGGTAAATCTGATAACTGCCGGATACTATAATAAGAAAAACAAATTAGCTTATTTAACAATTGCTGGCTCACATGTCTGGCATAGATTTTTTTTCATACACATTTGTCCAATGCCAGGAGAATCCTCCAAGAGAGTGTAAAGCTCTGATATATACCTGAGTATTTGTTCCAGTCAGACAGTGAACTGCACCATGTGGCGTCCAAGGACTGTGGTTTATTGCTGTCACCACCTCGAGACACAGAGAAATGATCCCAGATCCCTGGCCTTCAAATGAACAACAATAAAAAGAGGATGAATATTATTATCTTAAGACCATAATCAAATGCCAAAGACTATTTAACATAATAATAAACATGTGACATAAGCACAATGAACTAAAATTCTCAACTTTCTAGACTTGCTACTCTGAAAAATCCAAGACGACAGGTAGCTCATGACAAATAAAATAAATACAGAAATAACTTAACTTCTTACCTTGTGCTTTCAGAATCACTACTTTGCTCCTCGTTGATTCTGTCCAGGTCAAGGATCCCTTTAACTGTTGGAGTTTTAATGCGAACTCCCCCACACCTACCACAGAGTGGAGACAAAACACAACTGAAGAATAGATCGTCACTAAATAGATTTCACTATCTGTGTGAAAACAAAAAGGAACAAAAACAAATGCTCTATAATTTCTGAGTCATCATGACAATTCTTTGTGACAATTATGTGAAAGTTATATCAGGGGTGAGAGCATAGAATTTGCAGAAAACACCAGCTCAGGCATCAAACATTCGCATGCTCCAATCAGGCACAAAAAAACAAGTCAGACCACAGAGTGACAGGCAAGAGCCAGCACAAAGGAACAGAAAGCGAGTTACAGCATGGAAAAAGTAAATAATTTAGACTTAAAAGGAGAGTTAACATTCTGTCCTAAAACAGCACTACTGACAAGATGCAAGATTCATTACGATAAGGGCATTCTTATATTGGGCCCGATTAATTTGCGCAGTGCCCAGGAACGAGTGCACCCCCTTCCCACTCCCAGCATTCACTTTGGTTTTGGTCTCTACCCTTGGGAACATTTGCGCATCTAAACTGGCTGTATGCACCTACTTGGTTTGTGAGTCGCCATTAAACGCAAGAGAAGAATAGAACGAGGAAGTTAACTTTCAATATTATAGATTTCATAGGAAACAGAGTTCTGATGATGTCGTGTCTAAACAGCAATCTACTTCTGTGCTCAGGTACGACTGGTTTCCATATCTGATTCAATCTGTGCCCAAGTACACTATACTGTGACCAAGACCACCTCTTCAAGGCATGGTTCCCGAGCCTGGAACGATTGTGTTCTTACTGATCAAAATGAACCAGACTTTGTGACCAAGTGCTCTCAGAAACAATCCTGGAGTCCTAACGTGAAAAATGCCCTAAATTAACCCCCATGTGCCTCAAATTAGTTCAGACTGGAAGGTCTTTTAAAATGAGTCCAAGCCATAGTATCATCTTGAAATTAGGTCTGTATTATTATTGTTACACAAACATACTGTGAGTAAGTGAATCAAAGGCAGAATACAAACTAGGAAATAGATTCAAAATAAATTATAAATAGAAAATAGCAACTGATCAAAACATCTGATAACGCTTTCTGGAGTTCATGGATTACATTCTTGGGGGGAGGAAAAAAATGAATTAAAAAAATTACTTTCATACCTGGCAGCAGCTGAATTTAATTTGCGTTGCTCTTCTGGGCCACTGGAATGTTCTGGCTCTAAAAAGTCAGACTTGGATTTTTTGGTGGCAATGCGATCAGAGAGAGAGGACACCCTTTTCATTCGAACCTGCTTTGGTCTTGAGGATACTAAACTTGGGGTAGAAGGTGGAGAATTTGTGGCTTCTGGTTCAATAAGGAGGCCTGGTGGCAGAACTATGGAACTTGGTGACTGAGCTCTGCCACCAGCAGTGGTGTTAGAAGGTGAAGAAGGACTCAGAATTTTACTAGCCTTTCGACTGGGGTCATAATAGCTGGCCATAGCTTGGTTAATAATAGCTTGAGCACTCTCAGGATGATTGTCTGTTGGCTTGCCAGATGACCCGGGTACAGCAGCTGATTTGGTTTTCCGAGGTGTTGAGGGTTCCTTCTTTTTCCGTGATTTCTTTATTCCAGGTACTGAAACATCGGAAGATTCTTTTGCATTTTGGTTTGTTTTCTGAGCTTCCAATGGTGCTGCTGTTCCTTTGCTATTAGTCGTGAGGAGCTGTGTGATGGTATTGGAGTTCTGAATGACAGGCGTCACCATTCTGGGGATTTGAGCTGTAATGGCTGCTCCAGCAACTGCAGGCAAGTTGCCTGCTGCTGCAAGAGTAGCAGAGAGAGCATTGCTTTGAAGAAGGCTGGCAATCTGTGTAACACAGTTGTAGGAAGGGGAGGTGGGACTGGGTAGCTGGAAAGTGTTGCTTTCCGGATTTTTGACAAAAATTTGGCCGAGACGATTAACAAGTAAAACATGAGGGGTTGGGTCCACATTGGGTCCACCCACCTCTTTCACAGTGAGAATTGCATGACCTGGTAATGCTTGAGTCACTGTCTGTTGAGGCTCCAGTGTTGGTCTTGGAGTTGAAAAGTTTATGGAAATGGTACGTCCTGGGGTAGCTTCCCTTTGCATAGGCATAGAGCTATAGCCATTAACAACAACAGGGCATGTGGCTGGCTGAATAATAGAGGACACTGGACGGCACTGAGCAGATGTTTGGGAGTTTACAGATGGAATTATGCTTACTGTTGCAGAGCCCACAGGTTGAGTGTAAGTGGGGTACACAGGCGATGGCACTGCTCTAAGGGATGCAAGGGCTACACCTGGGCTTGACTGTGCATGAAACACTGAATCAGGCTGAGTAGGCAAATCAGCAGAAATCACTGCTCTTGGAATTGATTGTTGGCTGATGTCTGAAGGCGACAGTAGTTTGTTACGAAAACTTTCCATTGGTGGCAGGACTGTCTTATTTTCGGTGATGTGGACAGGATGTAAAGTGATAGTTGAAGAGGATGAATTAGAAAATGACATGAAAGTAGACTGCAAACATGGAGCAGACTGAACTGCAGAACTGCCTGTTTCTATAGATGATGTGGAACTTGATTGTGGCGGCACTTGATCTTGCACTCCATTTGCTGCGTTCGTGAAGGCTGTATCGGTTGATCCCTCTGAAATGTTATTTGGGCAAACCATAGAACCATCAATGGAGGAAACAAAATGACCACTATTATGATCCAAGTACATTTCTTTTGAGTCACTGGATTCTTGTGTGTCTATTTGAGAATCGTCCTTAACTGGAACCAACTCGGTAAAACAGGTGCTGGGTGAGGGAGGGTCACATCTGTCCAGCATTATAGGTAATCCCAGATCTGTAGGTAAACTGTATCCTTGGATATCTTCGTTAAAAGTGGAAAATGTATCGGTTTCCTTTGGCACAACAAAATCTGTTGAAGTCTCCAGCGGGGGCATAATAGCACTTGACTGAAATGTCTGACCAATAAAGTCAGTGGTCTGATATGTATCTGGAAAGCCTGGTTTTGTATAGCTGCTATTCTCTTGTGGAATCTCAGAATGTGATGGGCTACTTGAACTTTGATCAGCAGTGCTAACTAAGGACAGAGACCCAAATGGTTTGGCTAGTGGTTGGTGCTGACTGCTAAGACTTGGAAGTTCCACACACAGCCCATTACTATTCCACTGTTTATGATGCTGACCATCAAGAGCCTGAGACGGTTTCTGAACCTGACTTGGATTTTTCAGATTTTGGGTATTACTGCTTGTTACACTTGTATCACTCTCAGTTCCATCATCAACACCATCTAGTTGTGAAATTGATTTTACAGAGGCAGGTGGTGTCTTTGAGGCTTCTCTTGAGCCTTTACAAGTTACTATAGTGCGTGAAAAGTCAAAATAGTTGCCCATATCATCATCAGAGGAACTATTACCCCAGTCCTCTGTAGGATGAGGTAATCTCCGGGCAGATACCTCTGCACCTGGACCCCAAAACTCATCTTGATCCTCTTCACCTTCAACGACGATCTGTTCACTACAGTTCATTGCTACTCCCTCATTAAGGACAGTGGCCTCAATTTCAAGCTCAGTTTTGAGTTCTGATACCTCACTTAGGTCCGAGTCCAACTGAAAGGGGGTAAAGGGGAATTCCTTATCAGTGACTAGGTGACTTCCCCTCTGTGGATCCGCTGTGTCTCCTAAAGGAAAGGTCCCATTTTCCGCAGGCAGTTCTTGTGGTGATGCCATGAAATTGTGTGGCAGTTCTTCAGAGTCCAACTGGTTAAGGTCAAAAGGCAACCTCGGTCTTGTTGAAAGGTGGGTAGGCGAAGAGAGCGATCGATGAGCAGGAGGGGTGCTGCCAGTGCCACCATGCCACATGGGCTCTGGAAACAGTCCTGAGGTAGAATGGGGTGCCAAAATTCCGGCACCCCGGACAGAGGAAGCGCTTCGACTGACAGGGCGGGCTGACGAGGAGGTCAACAAGTTTTCAGTAGCACCAAGCGGGAAATTTGGGGAGGTAGGCTGGGTAGTTTTAGAGTGATTGGAACCCCCAGGTCGAAGATTATTTGAGCTAGTCTGAGATCCCAAGGAGGGGCCAGAGTTGTGTCCACGGATGCCAGGATTCTGTGTAGCATGTCGCCGTAGTCTGCGGGTATCATCAAGATCACTGATGGTCAAAATGTGGTGGGACTTGGAAGGGGCTGCTCCTGAAAAAACAAACCATATTGTTTATTTCATAGACATCCAAACTGGGCATGGCTGTAACACTAGGAGCCAACTCCAGCCAACAACCAGTAGTAACTCATTTCTTAAATAGCTATAAAAAAAGTTATCCCCAAATTTGACAGTAATTACAAGATAAATAAAACCTAGGCTACCTGGAGATGGAAGTGGTTTAGATAGTCCTCCAGCTGGTCTTCTGTTCAGGGGATAGGCTGAAGGTTTGGATCTAGTACTAGAGTCTGGCTTAGCAAAGGGAGATACTAAACTTGGAGTTGCTGGTGTCACATCTCCCTCAGTAGTTTCAGATTCTAATAAAGAAATATATATTTTTAAGAATAAATATAAAGCCACTTGAATAAATAATATAAGCCTGTTTTTTTTTCCTTTTAAGCAGACCTGACTGTGGACATGGACTGTGGGCAATTGTGCGATTTTCTCCCTGGTCAGCCAGTTCTTCTACTGGCTTCTCCTGAACTGGTGGTCGTACCTCCAAGACTCGGCATGTGTACTTGCAGCGGCGACGTGGGTTTAGTGTGCTCCAGTACCAACGAGAACATCTGAGAAAAATTTTACATATGTACATTCATATGTAGTAAATGTAGAACTAAAGCCATGTATACAATAAATACATAGAAAAATAAGCAGGTGTTAGGGATACTTTTCTATACAAGGAATTCTGTATCTTTTCTGGTGTTCACTGCAGAGCACATGAATATGTACTTTATATAATATAACACACACACACACACACACACACATATATATATATACACACACACACACACACACACATATATATATATATATACATACACACATATACACATACACATATGTACACATATATGTATATGTATAAATGACTAGCCATTGGTGGTTCTGCAGCATTACAACCCTGCACACATACCAGACAGCAGCTGCATGCCTCCTAAAATGATTGGCAATTTAACTGCTAACTGGAGATAATTACAGAGCATGATACCACCATCACCAAATAATGATCCATCTACAACACTCAACCCACAGGTTTCCACCCATTCAAATTCTGAATTCAATAAGTTCAAATGACCACTAGTGAGTCAAAAATCACTTACTCATAACCCACTGGAAAAAGTTTGCCTTGAATAGTTGACAATTCATTTAGCTTCCCAAGTTTTTGGACTTGAAGAGAACCTAAACATAAAAACATAAATTAAATAAATAAATAAATAACTGCACAGGACTGTGGATAACAACCGCAACAAAAACAAATCCAACAAGTCATCAATTTACCACTCATTGACCTTGAGGTGCTTACCAATCATCATGTTAATATGTTCTGGTTCTAATCCTGTCAAAAACTTCCTGCGAAGGCTGATCCCCTCAAAGTCCACATAGACCCTCCGAAGAACTTCAAACCCTTGCCCAGTAATAATCTAAAACGTCAAGAAATGAGAGCATATTTTAAAAATATTTAAAAATACATGAGAAAGCAAGTAAGAAAAAAGAAGAAATATAAAATCATGATTAATGCAAACTACTTTTCCACTGATGAGATCACGGTGTTTGTAGCAGAAGACTTTCTTGTCGTCTTGGAAGACACAGTTGCGAGAACGGGCACACATGAAGTGATAGTTGCTTTGGCAGGAGGTAAGGCAGCAGCCCACTGTCGCCCCAGTCTGGTTACATCTTTCACAACGCTGTAAAGAAATAAAATAAAAATTAAATAAAATAATCCACTGCAGGACATGTAGATAAACAACAGCCTACTGCATTAAAACATACATTTTAATGCCTACTGCATTAAAACGTTTTTTTTTTGTCTTGAGAATTTAAGCATACAGACACCTGAACTGTAGCTGATGCGATTTGAATTTTAAAAGATACCAACTAGATTTAGCTCAGTAGAACTGCAGAAGCTTCATATGAGTCTCAGCTAAACTTTGGAATGCATTTTTGCACCGATTAAGGGTTGTGAAAATTGGCCCTGATTACACTGTACTAGTGCTCTCGGTGACGCATATACAGAACAGGAAAATTCCTAATGGCCAAGACTTATGGTAATGTACTTGCATGCACAGCAATTTTGATTTGAAAAAATATCTAAACTACTTCGTTAACCAGCAATGTCTGTCTTTTTTTTTTTTTTTATTACCATTACCTGCATTATAATAACAGTCCTTCCCAGGCCCTTTCATTCATTCTGACACAGATTTAAACTAACTAGATTTCACAATATGGCTTCCATCATTCAACAGATCAAATGACACATGACTATAACGTTCCATACCATAAGGCGACCTCTAGCAACTGCACTATGCACATGCATCAGGCAGCCATTGTCCTCCTCGAACACCTCCGCTGACCACATGGAGCAGTTCACATGAGCCCATTCATTCTGTCCAAGATACAGCAAACGCCCTGCATCCTGTGGAGGTTTACAAAAATGATGTTCATGAGACTGATGTCAGGGGGTTTTACATTTACATCTACTGGATTATTAAAATGGAAGACATGTTTGGATTTTTCATAGCAAAGGGGATGTTGTTGAAAGTGAGCACGACTTGCTTACACTGGATTTTGCATCGCCATACTTCTGACACAAGACACACTGACGCTCATCCTCCTTCGACCACCCAGTGTCCAGCTCTTCTCTGCATGGTCGTGCTTTTTTCCCTGTCACAGCAACGCAAAGATTTATCACAAACATATTATAATACAATAAAGGTTTTGATTATGTTTTTTTTTCATTTTGCTAAATGTTTCATCAATAATTTCACAAAATATTTTATAAAAAAACATTTTATTATAATTTTCAGAAATTCTCAAAAACAACAATAAACACAGATATGTGCAATTACCTGTTAGTCTGAGTCTCATGCTCAAATCTCTGTAATGGCCATGGACAGGCTTACGAGATGGAGGGGTAGAGATATTTGCACCCTCTTCACCTTTGACCTCTGGAAAGCCTCCTCCTTGCTTGGTGTTCACAGTCGTTCTTTCCTCCTCTCGTTCCCGCCACTTGGCAAAAGCATGCTCGCTTGTTGGTGGTATTACAGCGTTGGACAGCATTGAACTAGAAAATATAAAAATAAAAAAAAAACAGAAAAGCATTATGTGTTGCTTAGTGATGATTCTCACATCTTTTTTTTTTTTTGTACTTTCAGTGACATTTCAGGCCTAATCAAACAGACATATCAAGAAGCATGAACTTGAATTTAAAAGGAACAAACCAAGTGAGTTTGTAAAAAACCCTTTGCAGTCAGTTTATTTTATAGATTGAATTTTAAAAAATTTACAGAAAAGCAGAAAATAAATATGAGCACATAAAGCTCTGCTACACTTCCTGCGTCTTTCTCCACACCCTCACACCAGATTTTATATTCATACCTATTCTCCATGTGTTTAGTTCAATAATAAAGTCTATATCGAGTATGAAGTATATGTATGGAGTGACATGAATGTACGGCACAAAACACTCACGCTGGTAAATGTTTGGAGCGTGGATCCCACACTTTGGGATCCTGACTGCTGAACCAGTTGAAAACCTCTTCCATGAGCTAAATATAAAAATACAGCAAGAAAAAAAATGCAATAATAAAACACAAGCTTTGATTTAAAAGGTATAATGCTTTACTGTTATTAATTACATGAAATTCTCTTCAGATAGATTAAAAAAACACCACCACATGATTTTTAAGCTGTCAAATGTGGCTGAATGAAGGGTTTTGGAGAAGATTAAACATCAGAAAACAGCTAAAAGACTGAACGTTTAAGAATCGGACCTTGAGATAGTAAGAGCGAGCCAAAGCAGTTGGCTTTTGGTCCTCTGGTAAGGTTTCCTCCTCCTCCTCCTCCTCTAGCCTTTCACGAATCACTTTCACCACATCCTCATGGAAAGATTTCTACAGCAACATGGACAGGAATGATTAACTTTGTATTTTCACTCACGTTAGACATTTCTTGCATAGAACACGTAGAGAGTAAGTGAGATTGAACCAAATTACTCACCAGCGTTGTATAAAGCCCTTTGTCAAACCTTTTCCCTACAGCACGCAAATCACACACAGGAAGAACATCATCTCGGTCACTTCCGTCACCCAGAGATGCGCACTACAAAAACAAATAGGAGGGTAGTTAACAAACGAGCAAGTTTATAATACCAAGTACACTGCGGGTTTAGGAGCTATCTGTCTGAAAGTGAAACGTGGGCCGCACCTCGCTGCAGGTGACCAGGTGCTGAGTGAGAGTGGAGCTCAGCAAACAGGCGAGCACCTTCTCTATCCCGGCTCTGAGCTCCAGCAGGAGGAGCTCCCTCCATCCTCCTCCCTCCACACTCTCCCGTACTACACCGGCCTGTGCTCGAGTACAGGGTTGGCACGAGTACACAACGCTCTCTGGCAAACTCGACAGGATCTCATACAGGTCATCTAGAAGGACAACGAAGAACAGAGGTCAAACATGAGAACAAACAAAAACAAGCAAATCATTATGTGTAACTGTAGTCTTGTGTTCTTTTTAACAGGTTTCTCAAGATCCCGATGCCCACCTTACAAGTTAAGTTGAGCAGCAGACAATTAAAAAGGAACAAAAAGAACCAAAGAATAATGATAATAAAAAAGGGGGGGTTGGGTGGAATATCAGGTTTTTCTGAGACTCACTTTTGGAAAGTGCCCCAGGCAATTAAACGAAAATGAACCTAAACAAATATTCAGAATGTCTAATATATGTAATCTTGCCTATGTCTATTATTTACGTTATTTTTTTTCTTTACATTCTGTACTTTCCCTACTTTGTGTGTGCGTTTATGTACGGTCTCCTTAGAAACGTGCTGTCATGTATGACAGGGCCCCGTCCTGCCTGCGACATGGAAGCAACAGGGAACTCTTTCATTTAAAAAAAATTAAATTATATATATTATATTATATTATAGTTGAGCAAATTTATTTGATCTGAAAAAATTATCTGTAAGGGAAAAAAAAAACAAAAAACAACCACCACCCACAAATAAGATAATTGTTCATCATATTCCATTGTATCATGTTCAAATAATGATAATATTAATCACAGTTTTTCAACATGGCGTAGCTTTTAGAAGTCAGATTGACTCACCAGTCAATCCCTCACACTTGGCATGGACCCAGTGGTTACATATGGAGCACTGCATCATCTGGCTCTCATAGTCATTGTCCTCGTAGCACTTGAAGCACATTGTGCAATAGTTACCTAGAACAGTAAGCAGGAAAGCTATCAGACAGTATGAATCAGGTGTTATTTGGTTTTGCTGTGTATAGTATAGTAAAGCGTTGTGCTCACACATTCTACACGTAACACAGTGAACTAACTTATCTCGCCTCTTCTGCTCTCCCCTCTCCCGTTCTCTCTCCCCCTTCTCTCCCCCTCTCTCTCTTTCCCTCTTTCTGTCGAGCTACACATGTCGTTCCTGAGCTGCCAGTGATCCAGACTCCCTCTGCCCTCCGGACCTGTCTGACCC